>VXAK01010746.1:0-143967 GCA_013399435.1 Arenaria interpres
AGGGCAGGGGGTGGCACTGGGGCTCCCTGAAGCATTCTATGATTTTTGCATCCTTGGATCCCCGTGCTTGTTCCTGATTTTTTTTTCTTTTTCTTGCTCGTTTCTTACCAAGGACTATTACTGCAGCCCATCTTCATACAGACAACCTCCTCCTGCTGAGCAAACTCCAGCCTGCTTACCAATCTGCTTCTGATATTATCAACAGCCTCCTCCATTTAGAGATGAATGTAGAGCCTTGAACGTGATGTTAAATTTCAATTTTTTAAGATTTAATCTCCTCTATTTCAAATCTTTGCAGTAAAGTCACAGTATGTGGTATTTCCAAATTACTCTAGTTAGATACACAGATAAAAGGTGCCTGTAATACAAATGAAGATGCTCATGCAGGGGGATGTGGTGAAGCTCTATTGATCCCGTATCCCTCGCTGTGCAGTAATCAATTACAGGTTGGATAACTGATGTCTTTTGGGTGGTCAAATTTTGTGGCTTGGGTACAGATAAAGCAGGACTGTCGTGTTCAGCAGGAGCAGTTACCACTTTGCTAGGAGCCTATATAACACTTAGTTCAAGAAAGCTCATCAAATTGGTGGATATTTCGCTTTAGGATCCTGTGAGGGACTTGAACTCCCTGTATTCTGTGTCTTCATGGCTCCAACCTCCCGCACCAGGAGTATCTCATTCAGTGCATGCTCTTCATCCCCAGTTTGTGAAAGACATGGATTAAATATCTAATCCAGATATTTATATTTAATATTTATACATACTAACTGCCAGAAAAGTATTTATGTGTTGCTCGTAGTTTCTGTCTGGGAGGGGAGAAAGGACAAAATACAAAAAAAGCCCCCAAAATTCAGAGTTTTGGAATCTGGAACAAGTCTGGCAACGAAGGAGTTGGCTAGAAAAGCTTGAATGGAGCAGAGAGGGCAGGAGGGGCGCGAGAAACAGTTAAATCCTTGCAAGGGGTGTTCGAGACCGTGATCTCGTTTCTTCCTCAGCTGAGTGAAAAAGGCAGATATTAAACCACACGAGAGAGAGGGAGGAACCTGCTGCGAGCAGCCTACAAAGCCAGTCGGGGAACAGAACTGCTCCTGGTCCTTACCCTTCCCTCCCATCTGCCTGGGAGCAGCCAGGTCACAATTCACAAATACTTAGATATTGTATTTCTTATTTGCTTAAAGCAGCCATACCTGTTCAGTCCTCTCATTGTTCAAAGCTGGCTCAGGAGAAATAGCTGCTAATTAACGCCTCAGTTCCCCGGAGTATCATGTCAGCATTTTAAGAACTATTTCTTTGTAGTTCAAGGGCACTAAGGACAGTTTAAAACCAGAATTTATATTACTACCTTCTCTGTGGTAGATTCATTCTATCTTAGAAAAATGCAGGGGTTTCAAAATATGGATTCCAGCTGAAATACAATATTGTGAAGATAAGTGCATACATAGATAAAAATAATAGCAAAGCCACAAAAAAGTTGGGATGAAAGCATTTTTTACTGAAAACGATTATTATTGGAGGGTTGGATCTCGATGATCTTTAAAGTCCCTTCCAACCCGAACCATTCTGTGATTATATTGTGCACTCCCTCACTGCCTTCAAGTCAGTGGAGAACAGTTGAACCTGCAGGTATTTAGCTATAATTCAGTGTCATTCTACTTAAATGTATATGTTTTTAGTGATATGAGAACGGGCAGCACAGAAACCCCTATGGTGGGTGAGAGTAGGTGTGATCATGGTGGTGGTGTCACCCTCAATGGGGGGCATGGAAGGTCTCTGTGGGACCACCTGAACCTTTCAACAGTGTTGGGAAACGAAGCCCGGACCATTCTGGTCTGGGAAGCCTGGTGGCTTTTCCCACCACTCCCTGTGCTTCACCCCACCCCGGCTTTGTGACCCCTTGTGATTGAAACCAAAATCCTGCTGGTTTATGCCCTCCACGAGTGGGCTGTCTCTGCCCACTGCTTGGTGGAAATTATTAATAGTGGTGTTTTCTGATGAAGTTGTGGGTAAGAAGCATCGTTTAGGTCCCCTTGCTCCCGTAAGTGCTGGTGGATCAGAGAGGTTGCCCAGAGAAGCTGTGGCTGCCCCATCCCTGGAGGGATTCAAGGCCATGTTGGAGGGGGCTTGGAGCAACCTGGTCTGGTGGGAGGTGTCCCTGCCCAGGGCAGGGGGTAGGAACTGGATGGGCTTTAAGGTTGCTTCCCACCCAGACTATTCTGTGATTCTATGATCAAGTCTGCTTGGAGCCGTGCAGGCATGGGCCACGAGGACACCTTCCGCTGCCTAGAGCTGGTGGAGTTCCACAAGAGACAGGAGATGGAAAGAGTAGGACGTGATTGATGAGTACAGCAGATAGAGGTCTCAGCACTTTAGAAACAGAACTTTTGTCAAGCTTGTTTCATAAGCAGTTGGGCAAATGAGGGTTTTGTAGAGGGAGTTGCATGAGAACAAGAAGCTTTCACCACGTCCAGTCTACCGGAGGACAGTAAGAAGGAAAAAAAACCCAGAACTTGGGGCAGAGGTGGGCAGTGGAGACTGGTGTCAAAAGACAAGCGCATTTCCTGACCTTCTTGCATGGTACATGAGATCACAGGTAGGGTGGGGATATTCTATCATAGGTTGATTTTGTAAAATAAATGCAGAGTAGACTGACAGCTCAATGCATTTCCTACTCCCCAGTAACGCCCGGTGGCAAGAGCCGGCGGCACTTGGCTCGATAACGGCCAACAGTGTGACTAAACAAACCCCCTCACTCTCCCACATTCGAGGGTGGGCTTTTCAAAACACAGCTGAGAGTTAAAACGACTTGCCCTTATGGCAAACCACTAGAAATGGGGCATTTAACTTCCTAAAATACTTTTGAAAATCCCACCCCTGGTGTTTACGCTAAAATTGCCGTTAAATGCGGCCATTCTTAATGGGCGCTCCACAGTTCTCCGTTGTGCCGGTGAATGAAGGCTTCTTTCCTCTCTCCCAGCTCCTGCCCCATGCATATTTATACGGAACCGTGTTCCCCCTTCAACGCTGTTGATTTTGGCTCAGCCAGCGATTCCTTAGTTTAACCTGCCCTTGTCGGCTGTTCTCTCAGGGCTTTGTGTTTGTAATTCCCTGATTGTTGTCTGAGTCATTTTGCATTTGGAAAAAAAATGAAATAATGCATTTTATTGCATTATTACTATCTCCTGAGGCATATCACCCTTCTCCTCTCCAGACTAAAAAGACCCAAGTCTCTCAGCCTCTCCTAAGGGAGAAGGCTGAGGGGGGAACTGATCAACACCTATAGATACTTAAAGGGGGGGTGTCAAGAGGATGGGGCCAGGCTTTTTTCAGTGGTGCCCCCCAGGGAGGTGGTGGAGTCTCTGTCTCTGGAGACATTCCAAACCCACCCGGACACGTTCCCGTGAGACCTGCTCTGGCAGGGGGTTGGAGAAGATGATCTCCAGAGGTCCCTTCCAACCCCACGTGATTTGTGATTTTGTGATTTTTCCAGGTTTTGCTTTATCAGTGGATTCTCCAGGAAAGAGCGCGTGGTTTGGTGTCCTCTGGGAAGCCCTCCTAGGTGGGCTGCCCCTGCCAGGCCACTTCTGACCCTGCTCCCAGCTACCTTTTATTGGGAACTTGGGCAGTACTGGTCCCGCATGGGTTTAATTCAGCGGAAGGGCTTTCCCTCCCTTTGCCACGCACCTTTACTTCTGCACCGAGGAGGACAAGAGCTGGAGGGATGAAATGCATTAATGGTGGCCAGTCGTGTAAAGACACTTACAGACACTGGGCAGCCGGAGGGGGCACACAAGGTGGTGAACGGGTGGGTTCCCCCCACAACACCCCTCAAAAACAGGAGAAATGAGTCTCTAAAAAAGCTGAGAAGTGAATCCGCTTCCCCCCAGCCTAACCCCCATTCGAAATGGGGCTGAGAACAGAGTTTATTTCCAGCCACTCTGCCACAAAGGCTTCTTTTGGGGTTTTTTTTCTAATTTTTGTCTCATCCCCGTTGTCCCATTTGAAGGATAACAAGGGCAGTTCTAGATAAACTTCACAGTTTCAGACTGGGTCCTGCACTTGATGGAAAGTTTTGAGCGTTGTTAATTGAGACGAAAAAGCAGTAAAATTAATAGCATTCCAAGATTCCAGACTCTGCTTTCCTGTGTTGCTCCATAAATGTGCTTTTGTGGAAAAAAAAATTAAATATTTTCCACTACATACTTCTTTCTTGAAAATCCACCGCAGCCTTTTCTCCAAGTCAGCCTTCAAAAATCTGCGCTCGAGGCACCTGCTGGCCTCCCCCCGCTGGGGAGGAACGCTGGGCTGATGGGAGAGTTCATGGTGAAGATTCCCTGCAAAATGCGATACCCGCTGATGCCCCTCTTTCTCCATTCATTTGGAAAATTTCAAGCTCTTTTTATTGATGAATTTTTTGGGGGGAGAGGGAATTCTGAAGGGAAAGCAAGCTGGATTCTGCATTCGTGCTTGCCTGGAGGCTGTCAAAAGGGGTCAGAACTGTCCCTGTTGGTTCTAAATCTCATTTTCCAATAAGAAAATCAATATTTATAAAACTATTGATGAAAGTCACTTACAACACCCTTTGTAGGATAACCCCACTATAGTAATTTTAACTCTTAGGTGTTAGTGCCAGACAGAGCATGTCAGTACTTGTACTCTTTGCTGCAGTGAAGCACAGCCAGGATGAGTATCTCAAATGTGGGGGTAAATTAATTACTCCAAAGCATGTGGAACGTATTCAGCTTCCCCTGGGTCTGTGGGAGGTGTTTGTTGCTCTCTGGGAAGCCCCTGTCGGTGAGGACCGGTTGGAAATCCGGCCCTTGAGCATCATTTGCAAATTCTGGAGAGCAATTGTTAGGTTTGTTCATGATGATGGGCTCGAATCCCCTCCAAATCCTCCGAAATCGGTGGAGATAGTCACTACTGTGAAGACTAAGGAAAGGTAGGAGGTGCTGCTCCTCTTAATGAGTAATTAGACTTTTAAAATATGTTTCTTTCTTGTATTAATTGGGCTGGGTTATCCGCCTCTGTGAAATTAGGAGGCTTTTGATGGGGCTTTTTGACTTGTTTTGTGTGTAGGGTGGACGCAGACGTACAGGCTGGAGCTGGGAAGGGAAGCCGAGCTTTGCTTTTGGATAGACCCACTGCCAACCCGTGGGCAGCAGCTCCACAGAAAGCAGGTTATTTAGCAAAAAATCTTCATGCCAAGACAGATTCTACACCCGTAGCACACCAACTGTAGTGATGGAACTTCTTTTTGCTGAGAAAAATGGCAAGCAAATAATCTATTAACATGCGAAGGGGACTTGTTAGTTCCCAGAATAAGTATGTGTATTGGCCACGGGAAAAACTGACTCGTGATGCTCACCTGAGTTATTCCAGCCAAAAATCCCACTCATTGCTGCCACTCACAGAGTGAAAACAAAGGAAGGGTGTAGTGTTTAGCTTTATGTAATTTAGCCCACATTTGAAGAAATTCAGTAGCTGAATTCAGTGTAGATGTAAGAAAACGTACAGAGCGTGGAAGGCTTGTGGTGAAGTGTGGCTTGTGACATTTTGAACATTTTATTAAAATATTAGTTGTTAATGCTCCATGATACACCTTCACAGTTCTGTCTCCTTGTATCTGGCAAACTATCGAAGCTTGGGCTGCGATAATCTCCAGTTGTTGCAAAAAAAAAAATGAAAAAAACCTCAAGAAATAAATCAGTGTATCATTGCCATAAATGAGTTTGGTGGCACCCAAAGCTGGGGCGGTGCTGGGAAGGCCCTGGAGGAGTTTGCAAAACTCTCAGGTTTGTCTCATTTTGGGTTTGGTTTGCGGGTTTTTTTTTTGTGGTTCATGCTTTGTCTGTGTCTATGGTTGGTGTCAAAGCCAGCACTGTAACACGCCCTGCCTCACGTGTAGTGAAATCTCCAGTCGGGACGTTATTGAGTGTGGTTTATATTTGGGTGCCGGCAGAGAAATTCTTCCTCCTGGAGCATGAGTCTCTCTTCCCTTAAACGGGATTTAAGGCGGGTGTGATTTACTCCAGCGAGTTTAATTGTGATAACGGCCAGGGTAAATCTGCCTTCACGAACCTCCCTCGAGGCTTTTACAGGGGGAGGACATAATGAGAAAGGGTTTTGAAGGATTGTCCGTATCTACGTAGTTAGAGGATGGAACAGAATGTGTTAAGTGGAAAAACCATGTGGCTTCTGCTGATTTTAATGAAGTAAAATGAGGGGCCTGAGCCCTTCGAATGACACTTTGATGTGCTTTCTCTCTCCCTCACCAGGCTGGAATGATAAGAACCGATAAGGATGAGTACTTCATCGAGCCTTTGGAGAGAGGAAAGCAGATGGAGGAGGAGAAGGGAAGGATCCACATGGTGTACAGGCGCTCAGCTGCTGTGCAGCATCCCACCGACCTGCTCCCTGATGTCCACAGAGAAGGTACCGTACCCAGGGTTGGGTGTTGGCAAATCTATTCCAGTTAACTCAGCCTACGGGAGCTTTTGAAGGAGGCAGTTTTGACTGAGCTGTTTGAAAAGGAAACATTTAAATGTTTATTCCATCAGTCATACATGCAGCTTCTCTGCAAGGAGCATCACGTGTGCTTTCACCTGGCAGAGCAGAACTTGGCCACAAAGTGTTCTCATCAAGAAATGTTGCAAAATGCTTGTTTTTTCCTTCCTTAAACCAAAGGCAAAGTTTGTGCTGATTTAAGTGGAAACAAGTCTGAGCTCCACAGAAGTTGGTAAGATATTGTGGGACGTGAGATTTAATAGAAATCCTAGTGTGACTTTAATGTTCTGACTTGTTATTAAGGCCTGCCTGTCCATACGACTTCAGCTTAAAGTTTGGGTCCTGTTTCTTCCTGAGAAATAGCTAAATTGTGCCAGTGACTGATACTGTTTTCCTCTTCCTATGGTTGCAATTAATGTAGTTTGAAGGCAGTTGCCTTGATCAGATATATTTTGACTTATCCAAGGATTCCCCTCCATCTTGAAGAAAACCTGCTTGGTCCATCTGAGAGTAATTATTGTGTAGTTTAATCCATTTGCTCATACATTTTTCCCCCCTTTCAATATTACACAAATCCTTACAAGCCAGCACGTTGCATAGTGAGCGCTGAGGGTTTTGACACCGTGGGCTGGGGATGAGAGAGCAGCTCCCTTCCCCTTCCGCACTCCGTCTTTTTTATAACATCTCTCAGTTTCTCAAATTCCTGTTTGTACTTTGTGCTCACATGTTCTTGGAGCTTAAAAAGAGAAGTACAAGAACCACCACATACAATGCACAGAATGAGGAGGAGATGCAAATATTAAACAGAGAGGGATCAAGCAGTCCCTTGTTGCCAGTCCTCGTGGACTTACATGATTCGGTGTGTGTTCTTGGCGATGGACCTTCTGGGTCTGTTTCAGGGGATTCGGCATCTCTGTCCTCTACAATCTTCAGATGTGCTCACAGACTTTATTTGTATGTGTTTTGAATCCATGGAATCCTTTGCAAATGTCAGGCAGCTGCTCCAAAGGGAAGGTCAGCAGGAGCATGGATAGCTGAGGCAAGCTATTCAGGGATTTATAAATCGCGGTTCATAATGTATGAAGATTAGTGAGACAATAAACACCTAAGTGATGAGTCCCACCTCGGAATCCTTAAATGTTGTTAGGGATTTGGTCAGTCCTTTCAGGCTCTTGATGTCTTCAGCATTTTCCCACCTTCTCTTGTTTGGTTGGAGGGAGCGCTTAAAGGCAGCAGCCACTTTTTTTTAACTTGCAGCAAACTTTTTAGTGTCAAAACCATGTGTCTATACCTGACTTCTTGTTTATCAGGAAGTTCGGACCAAAAAGGCTTGTTTCTTGTAGATGGCTTTATTGCATCCTTTGGCAGAGGGGATCTGTGTGCATGATGCTGTGCGTTGTTGTTTTAGCATTTGTCTGGAAAAGATCTACGGTGTGTAATCTGTATTTCACCGTCTGGGCGGGTGGAACCGAGAACTCAGAGAGGTGGGTGCACTTCTGTCAAAATGCTGTGGGTTCTGATAAAATTGCAGCTACTCTTGGTATCTTGAAGGGTTTCTTAAAATGTGTAAATGAGTTTTATTCTAGAGGTGAGGTCTTTAATTGTCAGGTGTGTCTAGAGATCTCCACTTGCCTGTGCGTTGTGAAAACTGAAGTCTTTCCCTTCTTTCGTGTTTTTCCAAAGAACAAAAGTTAGATGGAGGCTGGCTAATTTCCCCCTCTGGTTACTTTTCAACTGGAGTGATTGCTTTGCTTTTGGCCACCTCTCATTATCACTGACTGAGCCCATTTACTGAGTGCTCCCGATTGGGTAAAGCCTTATCTTTATTGTACTATGATCCTTGTTATATCAAGTAGATTGTAGTCTCGTCTGCTCCGCTGTTTGGTAGTTCCACCTTGGCTCAGATTAGGCACAACAAAGGGGTAAGTTATATTGGAACAGGTTGCCCAGAGCAGCTGTGGCTGCCCCATCCCTGGAGGGGTTCAAGGCCAGGTCGGAGGGGGCTTGGAGCAACCTGGGCTGGTGGGAGGTGTCCCTGCCCACAGGGTGGCACTGGGTGGGCTCTAAGGTCCCTTCCCACTCAAACCATTCTATGATTCCGTGATTGCGTTTATCCTTATGCCTTCAAGATGCTTTTTAAGATCGAAGAGTGATCCGGGTTAAAGCCTGTGGAGCCTGAGGAAATGTTTGACCCACGTGATGGGTTAACATTGCGGCTCGTCTAACTAAATAAACTCATTTTCACAGGAAATCTCTCTTACTCTTGACAGTTTAAGGCTTATACATGCATTTGAGTTCAGGAAATAGATCTGGCTATCACGCCAGCGTGAAACAGTTTGTGGTGGTTGAGTGTTCTGCTACATATAGATGCTTGAAAATCTTTCTTCATCTTCTCTGCTCGTGCTCCCCACCCCATGAGCGGAGCCCGGGCCGAGGACAAGTTCAGCTGCTTATTTAGCCAACAAGAATCCAGTCTTTCAGTAACAGACTACAGATGACTCAACGACCTAGATGTTAAGATTAAAAAGTACTTAAAATTGTTGTTGTTAGTGAAGTCGTTATAAAAACTGGGAAGTGTTGTGGGAAAGCCTTTCTCCACAATGAAACAGGACATGCTGCCTTGTGTTCTCTCTATGAGAAGTCAGTTTTATAAGATACCATATAAGATACTTTATAAGATGCTATTGCTGTCCAAGTCCTTAGGAGTAGTATCCTAAGATACTATTGCTGTGAAAGTGTCCAAGTCCAGCTATATGGAGGAAGCTTTCCGTCTGACAGGACATCTGGTATTCCTGTGGGATTTTAGAACGTTTGGGAATTTGTTGGACATTTTTCAAACAGTGGGACAGAATGAGCGTAGGAGTTCTAAGTCAAAAAAACCATCTTAAGATCAGTGTTTTAGCAATGATCGCAATGTAGTGGAGCATTTACTGTATTCTTATAGAATTAAGCACAGACATATACAACGTGCGGATGCCTGTTGATGGTACCCATGGCCTCTCCAGGGAATGGCGTTCTCATCGTTGTGTTGTGTAGAGGTTGGGTTCCTCAGCAGCATCTTCATGAAACACTCGAGAATTCAGATGGGAAATCCCGCCTCGTTCATTTGAGTAATGCTGTAGGATTACAAACCTCTAAACATTTATGGAGAGCCCTTGGTTTTCCTTCCCTCTGCACGTCTGTGCTGAGCAGCTTCTGCTTCTACACACATTGAAGCACTTACATAGTCTTTTTTTTAAGTATTTCTTTGTTTACCTCTTCCATTAAGCACAGAGAGGAGCCTCTCAAAGCACTTCGCAGAACATGGGAAGAAATGTGAATATTTCAGAAATAAAAGTGAAGTGCTAAGATAGCACATGGGTTTTTTCCCTCCCTTTTTTATTTTCTTTTTTAATTTCTTTCTTAAATTTCATCATCTCTCAAGTTAAGGAGCTGGCAAAATAACCCAGAGGCTGAGCCTTTAAAGCGATGGTACAGATACCCTTTGAACTGCTGGGCCTCTCGTTCTTTTGTGTGTGTTCGCACCCAATTTAGACTCCTTGAAGGAACCCTTCATTAATTACTGCCTTTTTATACCTCACCCTTTTCAGTCATTCTGGGGTGAATATGATCTCTTGCGTATAAATGGCCCTGGTGGTTGGTTTATGCTTATAAAATGCCTGTGCTCTCACTGGGTGATATCAGGGACACGTGGGTAATTTTCCATGTTCTGACAGACCTGGGGCAGGAGTGGTTATTTGTGTTGGGTTAGTTCTCCTGGGCAGAGGAAGCTCTTCCTCTCTGCAGGGCTGGAGCCAAGGCCTCCCCCCGGGAAGTCCCAGCTGTTGAAAACCACTTAAACGTAGTAGGATGTGACACGTCAAGTGGATTTCTCCCCTGGGAAGAGAAAAGATTCTTGATTATTCTTCCTTGTGAAGAATTGGGTCAGATGGGAGTCACGCAGAAAACCATGTGAAAACCAGGCAGCTCGTCGTGTTTAATGCAATCGTGACCTGGAACAAGAATGCTCTTACCACATTTTCAAAACACATCTACTGTCCTAATTTTTGTCTGACTTGGAGAGAATGATTAAGAATTTCTGTCTGTGCTCAGAACTGAGGTGGGATCAACCATGATGAACCTGGTGGGAGAGTATGAGCGAAGCTTAGTGCAAGCGGCAGTGGGTTGGGACAGGCTGCTCAGACTGCAGAGGACCTTCTCACTAGGCTTGGTAGGAATAGAGAGAATTTCATAGAAGTTCCGAGCTACTGCAGGACGCTTTCATTTGTCTTGTGCTGGAGGAGAAACATAACCCAGAAATGCATTTATTGACAGTGGGGACTTGGCAGCCCAGTGATCCTAATTAATCTTTCCAGCTTTAGAAAAGGTGATAGATGCATCGAGGGAGGAGGAGGTGGCATTTGCACAGCCAACAGCCTCTGATGTCCATGAAAAGGGGGGAACTGCATTTGAGTGGAGATGGGTTGCCACGTTTAACCTACCAAATGGTTATTGTTGGTCTGAAATGAGCAAGCTGCTTAGAGAAGAGCCCTGTTCTGAAGTGTGACTGCTTTAGCCTCGTCCCTGTCTGGTACTGTATCAAGGCCGGGTTGGATGGGGATCTGAGCAACCCGGTCTAGTGGGAGGTGTCCCTGCCCATGGCGAGGGGTGGAACTGGATGGGCTTTAAGATTCCTTCCAACCCAAACCATTCTGTGGTGTGAAGGCAATTCACACAAGGCTCTGCATTTTTTTGGAAAATACCTGGGGGAGTTGTTTTACTGTAGAAGTCACATGAAAAGCTCTGTGACTTGGTGTCCCCTGCTAATGGGGACATACCTTGTGGGGCAGCAGTTTGCAGGATGTCACCAAGCACATGCAACTCCTATGGCTTTTGATGCTCCGTAGTGTCCCTCCTCTGGCATCGCAGGGTGCTTTGCCAGCGGTGGGAGTGTGGGTGCTCAGGGAGGTGGCCAGGAGGAAGGAGGAGAACAGTGTCTGAGGGTTTTGTTAAAGACACTGAACGTTTGTTTTTAAGCATCTGGGATGAGCATCTGGTTTAGGTATGGTCTGGGAATCCTATCAGAGAGCAGGAGGATCTCTAGGGTTGTTCATGGGTGTAAATAGGCACAATGGTCTCCTGACGGCTTTTCCATATTGGGTTGCCCTGGGATGATATTCTGTGAGCTTGACTTCCCCGGTAACTTAAGTCTTGATCCTAAAGACACCAAACATCTGGGCTTCTCATTTTAGCTGAGTGCTACAGGTACGCGCCATCGGTGTTCACGTCATGAGTCATTCCCAAATAACATCTGATAAAGAAAAAATACTTATTCTTAAGGGCAGAAAGAAACAAAGATCAAAAGACTCTGTATTGGGGGTGAAGGGCCTGGGGGACAGAGAGGGAAAGAGCTGTGCATACAAAGCTGAAAAAACTAGGAGAATGTATGGGGCTGTCATGTTAAAACATTGTTTAAATCAGTCTTTAAGATCTTATCAGCAAAATAGCTTTTCACTTAGGAACGGAAAGAAATGCTATCCGGACAAGCCTGAGTTGGAGGGTTTTGAAAGTATAATGGTGATATCATTCCGTCTGGACAGGATGAAAAGAGTCTGTTCTCCTTTGTTCGTAAGCTGACAAACATCCCCAAGATGTGTGATCATTAACCTTATTCCTTGAAAGCAGTCAAGAAACAACAGAAACAGGCAAAGAACTGTAGAGTTTAGGATCAAATTTGCACTCAGGAGGCCTCCTTTGCAAGTTCTACTGAATCAGGCTGAGGAGTGTGGTAAAATACAATCCAAATTGTATTTCTCAGAAACATAAAAGCCTGATCCAAGTCCCCGGGAGTCGGTGAGAAGACTCAGATTTACGTCAGTGAGCTGATGAGGCAGGTTTTGGATCATATTCTGCTCGAGCTGATCACAAAGAGTTCCATTTATCTTTTCCCCTGTTCATTCATTTATTATTTTTTTCCACGCACTTTTTTCTCATATGGAAATGACAACCAGCCTTAAGCTTGGAGGTTACACAGCATGTTAAAGTACTCCAGGTTTTCCTATTTCATCTTCCTCTTCACCTCATAGTATTTTTGAATTTTTTTTAAAATGACAACCTATTCACCCAGAGAGCACTTCAGATTAAAGTATTTTTGCAATTACTTCCTAACAGTGGGAAACAAGGAACAGGAGCCTTTATCTCCCAGCTTCCTTTCAGAATTTTCATTTTCCCTGAAGAACCCAAGTGCTTGTGTGGCCGATGGGGTTGCCATGGCGCTGCGTTTGAGCGTCTTTGTCCCAGGTGGGAAACATGTAGGAGGAAAAAATGATTTGGGAATTGCTCCTGGTTGCCTGGGAATGGAACCCGGGAACTGAAGGTAGAAGAATGGGAAGACTATTGCCTGCCTGGGGGACCTCCCTCAGCACTTCCCCGGGCACATTTGGGTTTGTTAGAAAAGTCGTGGTGCCAGAAGGTGTCTGAACTTGTTCTCGGAGGAATTTCTCATGACCTGTGTTTTGGTGGAGAACGTTTTAGATACCGCACAGAGCGACACACAAGTCTGTGCATCAGTAATAACGGGAAGGATGGAACTGATTTCTGTGGAGACATCGTACACCACATTTTGGAACGTTCTTGGCCAGGTTGTGTTGGTGACGATAACCTTGTATATGCACCCATCTAAAGACATCCTGCCTCTTTATCCAGAACCACTAGAGCTTTTCTTTTAAATTAGTCTTCTTCCATAAAATTGAAACTGAATAGGATTAATTGAATTTCTTGATTGAATATTGGTTTGTGGGGTTAGATTTTTTTTTTCTTCTCAGGTAGCAGTTGCTTAATCAAAGGAAAGGCAGTCAACAAAGAACTTCTTAAACAGGAACAGCACGTCATGGCATGAAGGAAAATGAGTATCAGTGATGGATGTATTTACAGTACATGGGGAAAAAAGAGAAGGGATGTAAGGAGGAGGAGAAGTGGGAGGAAAAATAATGAGAAAACCATCAAGTACTTGTAGAAATGGAAGTAGATGAGTAATCTCTTTGAGTGCAATGGAATCACAGCCCTCTCCAAGGGTTTGAGTGTTTGCACTGTGGACAAAAGTGTGCTCTCCATAACTGGATTTAACCTCCCCTGCTTGGGCATCAATATCAGTCAGTACAACTGTGGAATTACTGATTACCGCAAACTACAACCACAAAGCTACATGTATTATGGGTTCCTACAGAGCCATTGTTGCCTTGGTCTCAACCTAGAGCGCTCCTGGTGAACACGGCCCAGGATGTGTTTCCTCCATGTGCTTTTGTACTGAGATCTGCTTCCATGGCCCTCGAAGTTTGCAGCTGGGTTTGGCCCGCTTGTCCTCAGGTGGCGTTTGGGATTCATCTTGTCCTGGGAAAGTGTCTTTGGTTCACTATTTCCTATCTCTCTTCTGTTTTTTTAATGATATCTGTCACCAGAGACATACAGGGAGACCGGACAGTTGGGTATGGAGTTGGCTTAGTGAGGTGTTTTTCCTCCCAGTTCAAGTCAACTCCATGTTGTGTATTTCCACTGATGTGCTGGGTGGTGCAATTAGCAATCAGTTCCCGGAGCTCAGTGATGAGTGCTGGTGTCTTCCTGTGTGCAGTTACTTACATCCAGCTTCAAAAAAATAAAACCAATCCAATTCTTCCCTTGGATGAACATCCAAAGTTTGTGACGTGAATGGAGAAAAATGAAAGTGCTTGTCTGTGTGCTGTGAATTAGATACTGTCTCCTGGGACATCTCTGGGTTCCCTTTACACACCCATCTGTGTGAATCCCACGGCTCAACGTTCCATAGAATCAAAGCCTGGTAACTCCACAGTTGTGTTTTCAGTATTTCCAAGGATGGAGATCCCACAACCTTTCTGAGCCTCTGTTCCAGTGTTTGATTCCCCTCATTATGATATTTCCCCCCTCCTCCTAATTGGAATTTCCCTTGTTCCAGCTAATGTCCATTACCTCTCAGCCAGTAAAAACTTCTTGATCATTAATCATCACCATGTCCAGAAATTGAGCAGCAATGAGGGAGCTGGGTGATTCCTGGCAGATTCACTGTCTAGCCTTGAGTTTGCACTATTTATTTGATAATTGCTCTATATTAAAAGTTGAGGTAATGCACAAAAAACGTTAGCAGGGACGCTAACTGGACATGTTAGACCACAGGGCTGAGAAGTGTAGGTGGCCAACAGGCAGAGAAGGTAATCTGTGATTGAACAGGAGGTCAGTGGCAGAGCTGGGAATAGAAATATGTTTGCTGCAAATACTTATATTTCATTTTAAAGGGAGTGGTAGGAGTTAGTAAGATGTATAGAAATTATATTCAAGGTACATCTGAGAAATTATATTAATGAATTGCACTACGTGTCAGTGAGGCCGTGATAATGAAGCTAAGGTTCAGAGTGATGGGGAGAGTCCCGTCATGGGAGCCAGGTAATTATGAAATTAAACGTAAATATAAGACCCATAATCTCTGCTGTACAGGCTTTATGCTGTTTGCTCTGAAATGTCTGTGAGCGAAAGAAAACCCAGACTTCATAGCTGAGAAAAAGCTTGTAAATGCTTTTTTCTTCAAGAAACACAGAAAGTTGAGGGGGAATGGATCAAAAAGTGCTAGAAAGTGACTTATTCTCTCTGCCTGTGTCAGGGAGGTTGCGCTCACCTCCTGGTGATGGGAGCAGGGACATCCATCTGGTAAAGTCGTCTTCAGTTCTTGGCAATAACAAAGGAAAATTATTCTTAAATAAAACCAAGGATAAAGGCTTGATTCCAACCACAGGCACCCAGCGCCAGAGTAGTAAAACACACAGAAATCTGTACGAAGGGAAAGTTGAAAAAATGGAGAGAGATCAGTACATGCAACTTGCAGCCATTCCAAGGCTTATACTGTTTCCCAGTACAAACACCTTATGGCCCAAAATTACACAGGAAGAAGGGAAGGGTAATGTCAATAGAGGTAAACAATAACTGTCAGAAGTGATGGAAAGCATCGTAGAGCTGGGCTCCATACGAGAGATGAGAAGTAGCTCATTCCTGCTGCCGAGTTCAATAAGAAAGATGTATGAGATGGTTAAAAGGGCTTTGAAGTTGGCTGGGTGGGGAGCAAAAGTACCCAGTGATGAGAGATAGACCTTAGAGCCCTTTCCAGTCCCTCAAGGGGCTCCAGGAAAGCTGGGGAGGCACTCTGGATGAGGGAGGGGAGCCCTAGGAGGAGGGGGAAGGGTTTGACACTGACAGAGGGGAGATGGAGCTGAGATGTGGGGAAGAACTTCTTGGCTGTGAGGGTGGTGAGAGCCTGGCCCAGGTTGCCCAGAGAAGCTGTGGCTGCCCCATCCCTGGAGGGGTTCAAGGCCGGGTTGGAGGGGGCTTGGAGCAACCTGGGCTGGTGGGAGGTGTCCCTGCCCAGGGCAGGGGGTGGCACTGGGTGGGCTTTAAGGTCCCTTCCAACCCAAACCAGTCTGTAATGCCTTCTGCAGGCTCTGGCCAGCCTCTGCCCTTCCCCAGCCCCCACAGAGGACCTGCCAGCACAGTCCCCCTTGGAGAAAAAAATGGTAATTGGAAGCAGAAGAGCTGCCTTATCGAGATGAATTTATGTGAATTAGAGGTCAGGAACACGAGGAAATGAATCCTCCCACAGCTTGCGGGGGCTGATGCTTGTTTATGTGTTTTACATGCGCATCATACAAATCTAGTACTGAAATGTCATACTATGAAAGCACCAAGAGACTCTTTCACCCAAAGAAAAGATCCTTTTAAAATTAGTCTGTGATCTACAGCTGACTTTTTTTAACCTATGTCTTTGATGGGAAAATGAATTAAAATGTAGCAGTTTGTATCATAATAGGAAGTGGTAATTTTCATACCATGTGACTGTTACTGGACTTTCTTCCTCTGAATTTTATGCTGTTTTGGCATTTTTCCCCATTGTGAGACCCCTGGTTTTAACGGGTTTGTTGCTCAGTGTGTTTTTAGGAAGATTTTAGAAATGCAGGAATAGGTAAGAATCCAAACCAAGGCGGGAATGAGACAACTTAATTCAGTTTATATCTTTGAAAATTTATGGATACGATGTAATCAGCCCTGGTTTAGGGTAGAGGAGGAGGAAAACTTATCTTGTTTGTCTTCGGTGAGATGACAGAGTATTGGGCAACTCAAGCTGATAGGAAGGCGTCCGGAAATGACGAACGTGAGAACATCATCCTCGCGGTTAATTCTGCTCCCAGTGGACCCCAGTTTCTTCAGATCCATTACTGGGTTACAGAAGTGCATAAATCTTTCCAAAATGCCACAGTAAAACACCGCAGAGTAACAGCATGGCCCAGCTGTTGTTTGCTATGAAAACAGTGGATTTTTTGTTTTCTTTTTTTTGCCAGAATGCCTTGCCTAATAATTCTTTCGAGTATTCTAATTACATGGGATAAGATCGTCAAGATAGTTAGGATTCTGGAGGTTATTAAAAGGCACAGAAGTCTGAGTCTGCAATTTGAGTTGGAAAAGAGTGAATTGCTATCTAAGGGCAGCTGGCTCCTGCCGCCGTGACGGGGAGAAGTGACCTGCGGGAAATCTGGGTTAGACTCGGTCAAATACCCTGTGGTTTGGGAAGAAAACCCAGGGAGTGTTGAAGAGCTTTGCTGGCTTGTACCTTCAGGAGGAGCCAAGGAAAGCTTTTCGTTTGTGCGTCTTCCCTTGCGGGGCGACTGACAGTGCCTTTTTTTTAGGCATTCCCTGGATAAGTATGAGGACGTGTCTGGAGGAGAGACACAGGGAACAGCTCGGGTGCCTCTCTGGTGTCTCCGTCCGAGTCTTAACACTCCACCCAGATAACAAGAAGTTAGCGTGAGACACATGTGCCAGAGAGCTGGTTTATCCCAGACCGGGATGCGGTAGCTAAATGACTCGTAAGACTAATGAAGGGAGAGTTGACACAAGGATTTCAGTCCTTGCCTTTCCGTAAGTCAAGGAAAAATGGCTGTGTGTGGCTCAGCAGGCCTTTCTCATACATGTTGGGGTCCACAGGAGAGATGGGGAGGGACTCTGGATCAGGGAGGGGAGCCATAGGGGGAAGGGTTTGACACAGAGAGGGGAGATAGAGCTGAGATGTGGGGAAGAAGTTCTTGGCTGTGAGGGTGGTGAGAGCCTGGCCCAGGTTGCCCAGAGAAGCTGTGGCTGCCCCATCCCTGGAGGGGTTCAAGGCCAGGTTGGAGGGGGTTTGGAGCAACCTGGTCTGGTGGGAGGTGTCCCTGCCCAGGGCAGGGGGTTGGAACTCAATGATCTTTAAGGTCCCTTCCCACCCAAACCATTCTGTGATTTGCTTGTGCTGGAATCTTGGCTTAGAGCAGTAGGTAAAAGCTCTCCTTTCTTTTTCTAATGGCAAGGGACTCCGTCCATTATGTGGCAAGAAATGGTAAGATTTTCCTCCTTCTCCCATATTTCTTCATGGGCTACCTAACTGTGGACCTGGGCCCCTGGAGAAGGTTGGATTCCTGCGCTCCCACACTCCATGGAGGACAGCAGGTGTTGGGGGGTGAGCGCAGAGTGGGCTCAGGGCTGGAATGAGGGATGGTGATGTCCTGCTGGTCCAGCTCAATATTGGCACTGGTCTGAGGGCAGAGGGAGGTGTAAGGACTGGGATATGCTCCTCTGATGCTTTGTTGTCTCAGGGCTATGCTGGCATAGACACATTGCCAAAAAGATCTTAAAAATACCTAGTAAAGGCTACTGGTAGCCTGGGAATCATAGAGTGGCAAAGTTAAAAGGGCTACAACTTGCCACAGTCCTGTGTTAATGAAATTGTATTGCCTAATTAAATGCATTGGTTCAAATTAGTGTCACCTGTATATAGAAAAGTTCAGGAAAAATGGGAAGTTCTTTGGGGAAAAAGGCAAGGAGCCGTCCCAGAGAAACCAGTTTACAGAAGAAGCTCGAGTAAATGACATAGCCACAACTGTATTGAAATGTGTTAGAAGTTTAAGTTGTTAAGAAATGGTTTTGTCCAATAGGGAAAGAGTTTTCGTGAAAGGTTTTTGTTGATTTCAACAAGATTTTTTGTTGAAGAAAATGCAAAGGTAACAATTTCATTTTATTGAGAACTTGAGAACTGATGATTTTCACAACAGTTGAAAACATGCCCTAAATACCTCTTTCAAATCACGTCTGCCTTATCTTTCTTATAATAGAGAATGCATGTAGTCTTTTCGGTTTCTTTGATTTATTTTTCACTTAGGTCTTGGACTTCCAGCTAGAAATGAGTGTCTCTTGCTTCCGGGAGTTAAATGTCATTCACTTGATTTTCTCCAGATTGTAAAAAAAGTCTCTGTTGCTCAATTTACACACATGGCCCCGTTCGCATGGAAGCAGCGTTGTTCCTCAGCTGCTCCGCATTCCAGCTGTCAGATGGAGTACACTTGTTCATTTTCCTAACGCTGTTTCACTCTCACATCTTGCTTTCTCCTGATAAGTTACCTATTTTAGGTTTCCTTTATTATTCACCAAAGCTCATTTTGCCATATTGCTGGAAAATTCAGCTGGTGCTTCTAGAGTGAGAGTGATTTGAACTGTATCTGTTGCTTTGATTTGGCCTGTGGCACAAGCTGTTTTGAAAATACCTGAAAAATCTCTTACAATGAAAGGGACACTCATTGTGCTCTGTGGCTTGTGAAGAAAATACAATTAATATCCCCCCTTCACTGGAGATATTCAAGGCGAGGCTCGACGAGGCCCTGGGCAACCTGGTCTAGTTGGGGGTGTCCCTGCTGACTGCGGGGAGGTCGGACTAGATGACCTTTGGAGGTCCCTTCCGGCCTGGACAATTCTATGATTCTCTGATTCTATGATCTTGTAACTAATAGCATCACCGATTTTGTTGATTTTTAGCGAAAGCCCTGGTTTTCTTTTTTAGATCTGTGATAGCAACAGAAATCCAGTTCACAAAATAATATATTACCACCTTCTTTTTTTTTATTTAAATTTTTAACCAACACTCAGTATCCAGGAGCCATACAATGCATTTCAGTAACTCCTGTAAATAGTTAGTCCTTAGCAGTCCTTCCAACAGCACTGCCGTGTAGCTGGGTTCTGCTCAGGTTCTTCCACAGCCAACTCAATGGCCTTTTTATCACTAATCGCGAGTGAATTTGCAAACAGACGCATCTGAGTCTGTGCTTTGGTATTTTAATGGTATTTCTCAGTTTGCGTTCACAGGGCTGCTTCTTGATTTATTTCAAGTCCTTTTTCTTAATCAGTTTGCAGGGTTTTCCCTGCCAAGAATAAGTAACAAAATATTTTCATGACTTCCAGCACTTCAAAGGTTCCAAGTTTCTGATGCCCAGAACATTTACTACTAGGAGAAAAAAGAAGTCTTCCTTTAGTTAACGGTTGCTCTTTAATAGGGAACAAAGGGTGAGATAAAGCAATTAAAAGAATCTGGTATGTGAGTGACCGGCAGTTGGGTTCACGTAATGCCGCGCGATGGTTTGCTGGCTGATTATATGCTAACTTAATTGGACAAAGGCTGATGAAGTTCTGACCTCCGCAGATCTGCTTCGTTTGCTCTTTTTTTTTTTTTCTTTTTGTCAAACATGCTTTTTATTTTTGCTGGCGAGACAGGCTCATCATTCATATTTATTTTTTTACATCTGAAGTTTTTCAGGCCGCTTGGAAAAATATGACAATGAGAGACATCTGGGCATCTCATCCACTTGCTGTTTGGAAACATCTGCATGGTTATTAGGAACTTTTCAGTGAGCAGATGCGTTCTCTTTCCGTCTCCGGGCTAATTTACAATTTTCCTGGTAGTGAAAGAAATTCGATAGGCACTGAGGATACCTGTTTCTCGACTGGTCTTTTTAACACCACATATTTAGGATGCCTTAATGTTCGTTCCTGTGTAAGGAATAAACTTGTGGCGTTTGTGGGGGGAAGTGATGGGGAGAAGCCAGCAGCGGCTCCTTTGGGTTATTTGTTGTCTGCATCTATAGGATTTAAAAAGCTGAGCACTTGTGTTCTTGAATCTTTGCCAGGCAGGTTGATTCCCAGCTGTTCCTCAGATGTCAGCCTCCTTCTAAACCCAGAGTCCTCTGTCTCCAGCTGCCCTTTCTCGGTTTTTAAAGCCTAAAGAAATCTGCATTAATACAAAAGAAAAATTATCCCTAGTCTTTCTTCCCTTGCTTATACATGGCAAGCTGCTGAATTGAGTGGCTACAGCTGGAGAACATTATTTGATGAAGCTTGGTTTAGCTGTGGAACAGGCCATATACACCAAACCAGGTAGTTACAGGAGGAAAAAATGGTCCATATGGAGCCGTTTGGTTCCATAGCCCGTCTGGGGCATTCCCTGGGAGCTGACACGAGGAAGGGGGACAGGAGCGATGCTCCGAGACAGCCTCCTGCCTCCAGCACAGCCTCCAGCGCTCCTCGGCTTCACTTCCTTTGGTCCACCCAATCCCCTACGTTAGGAGACTGTTCTTCAGCTTTTCTTCATTTTTGGGGAGTTTTATATCAATCTTGGTTATCCTTCCTCATTGTCTCTTTTCCAGAGGGAAACACTTCATCCATCACTCACGGTCTGCAAGCAGTTCCTTATTTGTGGCCGTTGCTGCCCCCCTCTCCACAGCCCTCTGGCGAAGGCCGGCGGGCAGGCCTGCTGGGGGGTTGTGCAGTGGTAGTGGTTAAATTGGGGCCTTTTTGGCTTACCAGTTGAACGCAGTTGGTTTCAGACAACTCTCTGCATTGAATTTAGTGTCCCTTTTCTGAGCGACCATGGGTAATGACACTGTGTATGTCTATCATCTGCTGGGCTGTCTCCTGCGTATTAGTTTTCATCTGCCAGTATCTCTAATAACTCAGGATTTTGTGATCCGTGTAGAAGCAGGTGTCACTGCTTTAACGATCAGAAACTTTACTACTTTTGTGTGTATTTCCTTTTTCAAATAGCTGGTGGATACCTTGAGTAGCTCAGCTTCCAGCACAGGTTCCTGTGGTTCTGTAAGAAGAGTGGCTGTTACACACCACCTGGCTCACATTTTGTAGTAACTTGTGAAGAAAAAGCACAATTCTTCTTACCGGGAAGGATGAACAAACCGTCGTTGCCTTTGGGCTGAGCAGAACTGAGTTCAGAGAGCATGTTCCTCTCCAGCACTTTCTGGTGAAAGGCAGACCTCCCACAGGCGAATGGAAGCCCGCGCTTTTGGTGGGACTGCCCTTAGAAGCCAATTTAGGTAAGCATTTCAGGTTACATATTAAAAGGTACTTTCGTTATGGTAAAATCTTCCTTTGAATCATTATGACTGAACTCAAATTCAGACACGAGTAACGTGGCTTGTCTGTGAGCTCTTAGCACTCAACATGTTCTCATTCACAATCTCCAGACCTCTTGTGCATTATTTATCGTGTTTTAAAATAGACTCGTTCTTCTCACTGAGGAGCAGGATCCACACTGGATGTGTGTTAATTGTGTGAGTGGTGCTTTCAAACTTGCTGTTCCTAGGGAATTCCTTCATTAACAGATGCTTGGCTCAGAGGTGGGAGCCCACTGAGCGCAGTCGTGTCCAAGTCCATGCTGGCATCTGAAGAGCAGGTCCACCATGGGGACAGCGACCATGTTTGTCCCTTTCACATCAATGTGTGAGCAGTTTTATTAAAATCAGAGAAAGAGGCATTGGGCTTAAAAATACCAACTTACTCATTTGCTGATAAAAATGAGAAGCTTTGGTAGAGAATGTAGATGGTCTGGTTTGTGGACGACATCCCTTCAGCCTAGAATGTCCTTGCTTTGTTCTATAATAAGAAGCTAAAGTGGCAATGCACTGTTTTTCTAATATTGGATGGCGTTTAGACTGGATAGAGAGGTTGAGGTGATGCAACTGGTAAGATGTGGGATACACCAGTGTGACTTTAAAACGTCTGGAATGTTGGAAGAGAAGTGAAGGTAACATTATAATGATGAATAGAAATCCTGGTGTAGGTATGTAGCATCAAGAGAGTAGAGTATCTCAAGTCAATTATGGGCTTAAATATCGCACAAGGGTGAGCTACTAACTGGGAAAATTAGCTGGTTTGGAGATTAAATGGGTGTAAAAGAAAGTTTATTTGTAGGTTTTTTTTCCCAAGCAGCTGCTTGTCTCATTTCAACTGTGCCAAAATAAAAGACCACTTTTTTCCATTTTGTTTGGTATTTGTTCTATGTATACCACAATCATCTTGATGTCACTGGCTGGAGGAGCAGATGACCAATACGCAAGAGTGTATTGCACTGATGAGCGTTGTGCTGGGAAATGTGTTGCTCGGACCAGTTAAAACCATTTTTCCAGACTGGGACACTGTCACCATGAGCATGTACAACGTCCAGTTGCCAGTGGCATTCCTTAAAGAACAGTGCGGAACATGCTATATTCTTCTTCATTCTTTAAAGCTCTTTTTCTGTTATGGTCATGGAGAATTGGAGGTGTCCCAGGACTGAAGGTGGACTTGGAGCCTTGGAGAAGGCTCACCCGGGCTGTTGCTTGCTGTTTGGATGGAGTTTTCAAATCTCTGCTGCTTAATGTTAGCTTTTACCTCATTTTAATATCGCTTCCTTCATTAACTGTGCTGAGAGAAACGACCAGTTGATTTGTAGAATTATTTCATTGCTTGAAGGTTAATCCTGAATTTGCTGGATGTACTAATAATGTTTGGTTTGGGATTTTCCCCAAAGAGGGAAGATCAATAAGCAATTACGTTCAAAATTAAGTTTGTTCTGAAGGCTCATAGGGGAGAATTTAAAAATGGAAACGCATTTCCATTTGATCATAGAGTGCTTCTGCTTAACCCTGTGTGTACTGTGGTGTCATACACCACCTCTGGTGACAGCGGTGTTGTCAGCAAGTCTTCTTTACTGGGATCCTGCTGCATCATCCAAGTTTGGTGGTCTGCCTTTAATATAAAATTGAAAATGAAGTAAAGCAAAGCCATGATGTTTGCATCATGTTTATAAAAGCATCATGTTCAAATTCTTGTGTATTTTTTTGTTTCTTGCTCAAACGCTCTGTCAGGTAGCACGCAATTATATTTTTCCTGGTTTGTCCACTTTTAATAATTTCTTCCATATCTCAATCTAAACAGGCTGTGTTCTGACTTCAGAAACAGTGTGGAATGACTTCAAAAGCACGTTCATGTGGCACTGAAATCAAGTTTTTCTAACTATATTTAAACACAGGCATTTCAAATTACTTGATAAAAGCATGTCTCCATCTGACTCGGACTGTAAGAAACACTAAAAGCTATCAGTATTCCAGGCTGGCAAACATTACCAGTAGAGCATTTCTGACCCTCCATGTTCATCCCACACCTTGTGGGCATCATAGGTATCTGTGATGCTCCTGTGGTTGGTGTCACATCCCAGGGCTTGCTCCTCTTGTGCTCTACTGGCCTCAAGCCAGAGTGCCCCATAGAGAAGACGTGCTTGTCCCCAGGCACATGGGTGTCTGTCAGTGCAATCACACTGTTGGGTGGAAGACTATGAGATTTTACTCATTTAGCATAAACAGGGAGCTTTTGGAACCTCAAGTTTCTTGTGTCAGCATTTAACAAATCACAGAATCGTAGTATGGTTCGGGTTGGAAGGGACCTTAACGATCAGCCAGTGCCACCCCCTGCCCTTGGCAGGGACACCTCCCACCAGCCCAGGTTGCTCCAAGGCCCCTCCAACCTGGCCTTGAACCCCTCCAGGGATGGGGCAGCCACAGCTTCTCTGGGCAACCTGGGCCAGGCTCTCACCACCCTCACAGCAAAGAAGTTCTTTCTAGTATCTAGTCTAAATCTACCCTTTGTCGGTTTTAAACCTTTACGTCTCATCCTATCTCTACAAATGTGCCATAGCATCCTACCCTAGTTGCCATTGATGGTGTTGGCTTAGCAGCAGCTCATCACCAGCAAGAGTGGAGAGACCAGTACATTTCTGTATCTGGTGCTTGCTCATGTCCAGGTGGGAGAAGTAAGGTTTTGCTGAGTGACTTTTATGGAGGAAGAAATGAAAACCACCTTACAGGCAATGGAGAGTTCTGGTCTCCAAACAGACGTTTTGGCACATCATCCTTGAGCCAGAAGCATTTACTTCTTCCTCAGGAGGTTGGCATGTGCCTTCCGTGCCTTTGTCTACAGAAGGTAGGCGAACAGTTTCTGACCTGTTTAAATCTAGGAGGTAAAAAACAGAATTCTGGCTCTCACGCCAGGGAAACTGAGGTAGCGGCTGCTTTTCCAAAGCAGGGAAGGCTGGTTCCCAGGGGGAAGGCCGGCTGCTTTGCTGGGCAGGGAGTTCTTGAAGAAAGCAAATACTTGAGTCATTTTCCTCCTAGCAAGTCCTCCCTCTTCTGTACTCACTCTTTCTTTTCCTTCTTAACAGAAGGAAACGCCATTTTACATTTCTCCTTGGAAGAGTAGAGTTGGACAACAAGAGCCTCCATGAAACCTTGTAGTTGCTTGGGCTGTAGTTGCTTGCGACAAAATAAGCTGCGCTCAGCACGTTCCCTGAAGGTTTATTTGGGTTGATTATAATATTTACAGCTTGAGTGGGTGTTTCAAAGAGCTGGCAAATGATGACCCCAGCTAGAAGTGGGTAAGCTGATAGCCAGGGTTGGAAAGAGACTCTTCCACAGTCGGTGGCAGAGCTTAAAACCAAATCTAAACTCCCTGAGTACCCTGATGACGTTGGATTTCGGCTGGCATAGCTGAGAGCTGACTTGGCTGTTGTTTGTTTTGCAAGTTCAGAAACGAAATGATCTTTTTGCCCTACTTGTGTTATTGAAGCTTTTGTTGTCTTACTTCTTTAAACCCGAGGCCTGGTTTGCGCAGATCAGCGTGTTTTGTTGGTGCCCCCCGCCCTCCTCTTTTTGTGCGGTGTTAGTGGAGAACGGCTCCCGGCATATTTTTGCCGTTATCTTGGCCGGTATCGCGGTACATGTACTGTTTGGAAATAGCTTGGGTTTGGAGACGTTTGTTGGTCTTGGAATGCTGACTTACAGTGCATTCATGGAAAAAAAAGCAGGAACCCGAGTTCAACAGCTTTCAGTGATAGTTTATAGTTGGAGCTTTTCCTTTATATTGATGCCAGTGGAATTTTGAAAAAATGGCTGAAATTCCGTGTGGCAAGAAAGAGAGAGGCTTATTATCCGGGAGTGACACTTAGGTGCATTTTTTAAAATGGGTGTTATTTGCTGTTGTGCCACTTCTGCTGTATCGGTTGCTTCTTTTGCTTCATCATTTTAAACAGCTTTTCTCTTATCTTTGGTTGTTGCTGTGACATTACTCATGCTGCCATCCTCCTTTGGGGACGTGGCCAGGATGAGACACTGTCACATTTGAATCCAGAGTTAGGGATAAGCTTAGCCGTTGCGTTCGTTAGTAATTGAATCCAAGCTCAAGTCTGCATTTTCGGATGACAGTACTGAAATTGTACAAAGTCTTTCAAAAACAAAGAGCAGAAATACTGTATTGACCTCTTTGGGTCATTTTCTGCTTTATGCATCCAAGGTAGGAATTTTTCAAGATCAAGTACTCCCACTTTTAAAGTAGTTTTTAAGTCAGGAAAGAAAAATTGGTTTCCTGTAACTTAGAATCTCAGTTCACATCTAGATCTTTCCAAATATCAGCCACCTTTAGTTTGTGTGGTTGGAGAGTCATAGAACCATGGCATGGTTAGAGTTGGAAGGGACCTTAAAGATCATGGAGTTCCAAGCCCTCTCCAACCTGGCCTTGAACACCTCCAGGGATGTTGACCTGCACCAGCCTGGAAACACAGAAGTTTTGCCATTCTTTGGTAGTATTTAGAATGCAGTGAGGATAAAAATTGGGTTAACCTTCTCAGAAAAAAAAAAATCCCAGAGGATAATGTCCCTCTGCTCAAATTAAAAGGCTTTTCTTCCCCGTTTCATGGGATGGAGTTAACTTTGGGCTGAGTTACCCTAGGCACTGGCAGGGCACCGGCAGCTCTGTCACTTGGCTGTGCAAAAGGAAATTGTCCTCTGCACACCTTGTCTTTTCCTCTGACACCTGCTCCAGCTTTCCATAAACCACACTCTTCCTTTCTTCTGGTGCCTGGGACTGTCTTTCCAGCTGCTGTTCGGATGGTATTCCTGTGCCCCTGCAACACAAATGATATTTAACTGAGCATTTGTTCTTTGCAATTTTGTTTGAAAGACGTTGAATTTACTGATTAACATTTGCTTAAGAGGTCCTTTTATGTGTGTAAAACTGTGAAAGGGCAGATTGAAAATTCAGCAGCAAATTTGAGCATAAAATGCTGCTTAGTCTGGACCTTTAGTTCTTCAAAGTCAGAGAGAATCCTCAGGAGTTTGAACTTGGTGTTATTTGGACATCTTAACCATCCTTACCAGCCTGCCTGAGAAAATGAAACCTGCCGTAGGCTCGGGTCCAGAGATCACCTTAAACACTTTTATATACTTTAAAACAGTTCTTGTAGTATTCTGGCCACCTTTTTCCCCCTTCTTCACCCTTGTCTGCCCCGCAGCAGCGTGTGCCCGAGAGCTCTTTTCCCTTGGGCATTTAAATCTGCTTTTTGAGGAGGGCTGTCTCTTTTTGTCTTGTTTATAGTCAGACCCATTGTATATTCCATGGAAAATTCTTCCTAAATCTTCTCCCATCTCAAGTTATATTATTATTATTATTATTATTATTATTGGTGTTGCTGATGTTATTATTGTTGTTATTATTATTATTTTGCCATCTCTGCCAGCTTTCCCCCAGACTGGAGGGCTCGTTAAAGCAGTACTGTACAGGAAATGGGGAGAGGCACAAGAATGGGACCCTGCTCGCCAAGTAGGGAAAATTGGCAGCTCTCCCCTGACAGGGAAATTCCTTGGCTTCCAGGAGCAGCTTCGTAGAGAGAGCGTGCTGTTGAAGAGGCACACAGGGCACGAAACGCTGCTTGAGACGCTGGTCCACAAATAAATGGCTTTTTGGGTAGTCCCACGTTACGATGAGGTTCTATCAATGATGTTCAGGTATCGCATTGAAATTAATTTGAATATAAAAGTTAGACATTGACATTTGTATCTGAGAGTGGTCTTGAGATCAAACTGGAAGTGTCAGGAGGGAAAATGTCAATTTTGGGGATAAATAAGCAAACAGCCTGCACAGTCGTCTCCTGCAGAAGGGGTTTCCAGCAAACTTCACCCCCCAGAGCAGACAGCACAGACGGAGCAGAAACAAACCTCCCCTCAAAAAAACCCTCTCTCTCCTTAGTTACCGCTTTTTCAAGCACACCTAAATGGCACCATATTTCAGGGCAGAAAGAGAGAAGGGAGGTCAGAGCGGGAGAATTTATGACTCTGTGCTATTTTGGCCGGGGTTTGGGATGGGGAGAAGGAGAAAGGGGAATGATGAAAATATCCTGTGTGGAAACACTGTGAGTTATATTCATAACACATCTGTGCGAGGTGCAGGCGAGGCTGGCTCGCTAATAGGAATTCAGTGAGCTGGAAAGGGAAAAAAAAACCCCATACTTCGTTTGTATAAGAGTCTATATGAAAAAAGGAAAGTGTGGAAGGGTAATGAATCCGTTATGAAATAACTTCTGTTGCCGTTACTGAGGGCATGGTGTTTCGGGCCACTTCTTTTCCCCTCCCTGAAAGGAAACAGGAAAGCTAATGTGGGCTCCTCTCCTGTTTGTGCACCAGTTTTGGGGTGTGACAGTCAGAATTAAAACTCATAAGCTGCATATTTGCTGGGGTTTTTTTTCACTGAAAACATGTGTCTAATGTCAAACTGAATGGTTTCTATAAGAATATCACACTTTTCGGTCATATTCTATGTAATTATAGCCAGGGCTGTGGGTAGGAGAGGTCCAGCTTCACAAGGAGTTGTGAGATTTAGACTCAGGACTGCTCCCTCCCACTTTTAGCACTTCCAGTTTTAAAATGCTCTCTTACAGAAAATGTATGTCTAGGAGGCAGGAGAGGCTTGGACTGACTTGCTGTGATTTCACAAAATCTACAGTGATGTGCGTGTGTGATGTTGAATGTTATGGTGGAATGAAGAATCAGAATTTGTCGACAGAGAACAGCTATCTGGACTATATTTATAATCCCCCCACTTCAAGTTATTTCTTATTATGCCATCTTCATTATTCCAGCCAGTCCTTGTGTACAAGCTAGTTAAAAAATGAAGTATTTCAGCTTGAGGTAGGGTTGACGGCCAAATGAAACAGTCCTCAAAACCTCAGTTTTATACACCCTAATACCTAAACATTATAATTAACATGTCTGTCTAAATGTGGTGTATACGTGTGTGTGTGTACAGTACATCAGCTGGTGCTCTTTAGGAGAGATAAGTTTGCAAAAATCTAGTTCTCAGTGTGATAATGATGTGCAGTGTTTACTGGAGGGTGGGATGTTGATGGTTTGGATGTTGAAATTCATTGTTTGGTATGATAGATAATCCCTGCACATTGCCTTGACCCAAACACAGCAAGAGTCGTTGTGTTAAGTCAACAGCCTTTAGATGAGCTCCACAACCTTACATGTTTGCCCGTATTGGAGTTTGCCGGGGAATTTTAGAAAGAACTCGCCACACTCCAGACTAATGATGTGGGGAACCGTGTTTCAGCTGTGGGGAAAGCTTTGCCCAGGAACCCTGCCTTGGACCTGGGCTGGTGTCGCTGCAGGTGCATGGACTCATCCCAAAACCAGCTGTTGGGCTTTGTCATGTCGGAAGATTGGAATCCACTTAGTGACAACTGAGCAATTAAGGACAATTACGCTTTCAGCTACATTAATGAGTAACTCGGTAGTAAGAGATTGGAAGGAAATGACCCATTGTCGAAGACCCGCGTAATTTGTGACTCACGGCATCACTGGAAGGGTGTTTGAAGTTCTCTTTGTTTTGGTAATACGGACCGCATAAATATCTTCCCACATTTTTTTCCAGTTTTACACACTCAGTTATTCCTTTTATGTGACTGAATACTGTGAATTCCATTCTCCTGTCTCCTTTAAGCATTTATCTCTGCATAAGCCATCTAGCAGCTGGGGCTGCCCGTTGTGTTCGCAGCCTTGGCTTCAGCCAGCGCTGGTGGCCGCGTGAGGAAAACACACTTGGAGGCACGAAAGCGAGTGCAGTTTTCTGAAGTCTCCTCTGGAAAAACACTTTCTGGGGTGGGGTGGCAATGGGTAAAGCGGCGGCGGCATGTTGGTCAAGATTTGGGAGGTGAAGGTCACTTGCCAGGCTGGAAGCGCTCAGCGGTGGCCTGGAGTTTCCCAGCAAGGTCACTGTGCACCAAACGTGGTCTCAAAATTATTTATAGAATTAATCTAAAAGCACAGGAGAAGCAACAGAGATGGGACAAGACAGATGTTTAATGAAACCCTTTAATACACTTTCCATGTCATCATGTTATAGCTTCTACCAAGTCAATGTTATGTCTTTCTCTTGTCTTTTTAATGGATTAATGACTCAGTATAATTAGTAGTTTTTATCTCTAGCCATAATGCTCCAACACTTTAACTTTGTCAGAGAGGAGAGCTCCTCAGTCGAGTACTTCACTACATATTGCTCTTCACTATATACTGTTCTGATTCATCATGACTTGAGCGAAGCACTGGGACACACGGTTTGGAATATTTACCTGTGTACGTTACGGTAATACTGCTCGGTGCTCAAATTCTCTTTTAAATGTGAACTCTAGAAGTCATTAGCCAAGCCCATGGGCTTGCTCATGCTGCTCTGACCCATGTTAGCATACTTGACAAGAACATCTTTCTCAGTGTTTAGGTTAACTCTTTTCTCCTTTCAGCTCTACCAGCTCAGCTGAATGATTGTCCCTTTGTTATTTTCTTTAAGAGAGTAGCTAAATCCTTTTCATTACATTCACTAGTACAAAAAAAAAGTCTAAGTCTCAAGTGTGATGGAAGTGAAAAATGACTGCTCAAACACAGTGTTTTTTCCTGACCTAAACTGGGATGTGGTTGCTCCTGCAGCTGCTGGATGGTGGCGGTTGTAGGTTGTCCTTACGAGTATCACATAATTACCTCATTCTTAGTGTGATACTCACTTCTCTAAGTACTGTTTTGTTAAAATGCCAACATTAAATATCTTTTCTGAAACAAAATCTGGTATTCAATAATACGCAGAGATGCTCATTTATTGTGGCCAACGCCTTACATACATGACCTCATCTACCAAAGCTGCTCCTCTGCAGACCCCTAGGCCTGCATGGACCAAGGAGGACAAGTGTCGTGTCTGTGCAGCCAGGTCAGTGCCAGCCGAGACCTGGACATACTGAAAACCCAGCAAACCCACCCCGTGTCTGCTGTAACCACGTCGGGAGAGGGACTGGAGATGTTGGAGAATAATTTGTGCCTTTTATAAAGAGGTTCGTTCAGTTTGGAAGGGAAACAGGCCCCGCTACACCTCTTCTGTATGAACACAGATATGAACATATGAGAGCTAGAAAGAAGTTATTTCAGTCACGATAAATTCAGAAATCTTTCATTTCTTTATGTGCAAAGCTTCAGTTTTTGGCATTTTGACAGAGCTTCACCTCTTCCCTCCTCCACTTCTCATTTCTCCTTATAGACTTCAGCTGTTTTATTGCATCAGGCCAAGTGTCCTCTCTGGCCAGTGTCCTCCAGCCGTATGGTCCAGGTTTCAGAGCTCCATCTCTACGCTTAGCAACACATCAGAGGAAGGCTGCAAAGGTGGTGCAGAGTACCGAAATCTTGGTGTTCACTGGTCATCAACATCAGTGTTGGGTGTCAGTGTCTGCTCAGACTCTCGGAGGTGTGTGAGAGATCAGGGCAAGTTGGTGAGAAGTGTCTGTTTCCTTTTACAGAAGAAAATTAAAGTACCTTTTTGGGTTTTCCAGTGTGTTGCCATCAAACTGTTCTCATTCTTTAGCATTTTTAAAGTAGCGGGTTACCATGCCCCACCTCTTCACAACTGACATTTTTTCCTTGGATTTTTACAATGTGTTTTCACTGTTGGTAATTACATTAATGGAAAAGCTTAGCTGCTTCAGCGTCGGCTTTTCACAGCTCTCCTCTCCAGCTGGACGGCAGTTTTGGCTCGGATTGTGTCAGCAAGGCACAGCCCTCCGGCTTGAAGCTCTGTAGTGAGGGATCCATCGCTTCTGCTCCTCCGTAGGCCAGGGGGTACAAAAGCCAGAGACTTCTCCTGAGCTGATGCGACTAATGTCCCCACACAAAGGTCAAACTGAGAGGGATTCTGTGGCATTTTTGGAGCTGGTCATAATGGTCTTGAGGGACCAATATTAGGGTACTTGGTTTTAGGTGAACCAATAAATTGCGTGTTGGTGGCATATAGAAATCCCAGAATGGTCAGGGTTGGAAGGGACATTTGGAGATCATCTGGTCCAAACCCCTGCCAAAGCAGGTCCACCCAGAGCAGGTTGGACAGCAACACATCCCGGTGGGTCTCCAGAGAAAGAGACTCCACACCCGCTCTGGGCAGTGTGTTCCAGGGCTCTGGCACCCTCCATCCTTCTTCAGTAGCCACAAAGCCCCGCACCTTTCATCACCAAGAGCTGGGGCCAGGCGTTTGGCTATTTACCACCCGGCTTTCAGCCCCACACGCCTCCCTGCTCCAAATAATCCTGTATCAAACAGAGCCGTGGGCTGCCTTTATGTCTTGCCGCTCTGTCTGGATGGAGCCATAGGCTTTGCAGCCTTTGAGAGGCTTAAGGCAGATAAAGCCATGGTCAGAGTGTAATTGTTGTTGACAGTAGGCAGGGAGCTGCTCAGCCAAGATAAGGATGGTGGCCGGGGGGACGGAGGAGCGGAGGCCATGCCACGCTCCGGCTGGGCCTGTGCTGGGGCCTACGATCCACGTGTTTGGAAACAAATTCCTTTCACAGCATTTACGGCTAAACAATGGTGTAGAAACACATCTCCCCCTTCTCTAAGTGAAATGAACCACCAAGGTGATACTTAAGTGTTCAACAGAACAGAAGATGGAAAAATGGTGAGGAAGTGGTTTTTTATCAGAGTTAGGTTGGTGGTTGGGCTAGATGATCTTAAATGTCACTTCCAACCTGGACAATTCTATGATTCTATGGAAGTCTATTCCAGGAAGGGTTTTGTTAAGTTTTTATCATTAAGAAACTGTTCTTTCACTGGTATTTGCTTTTCCTCTTTCCCATACCACCTGATAAATACAGTTTCCTGGGTTTATTACCCGGTAGGAAATAGTTCTCTCATCCCTGGCTGCTCTCACACCATGGTTTGACACCTTCTACCACTGATAGCTGCTTTGAGGGCAGTGGTGGTCAGTCCTGATCCCTAGTCTTTCCATGGATGTGTTCTTGGGTTAGCTTAGAAAGTTTACAAGAAAGTTCAACATTTCAGAGTTGCAATAAAACAGAATAAACATCATTTTGACTAACACAGGTAGCATCAGTCCGTAGCCGACTGCCACTGCTTCAAGGAGGTTGCGGTCCATCCAGAAAGGTCTCTCGTGTCCCCTGATCTGTCAGGGGGGAAATTGTAAACTGCCTTTCTAGACAGTAACTGTAAATCCTCAACAATAGCATTCCTTACAACAAATTAACTAAGAAAGCGAAATACTGAGAAATACTTATTTGAATGGATCTGAGGAACGCTTTTCCTCCCTGGGGAAGATGGTGGCTAAAAACCTAGATGCAAAGATGTCTATGAAAAAGGGTGAAAGGATGTCTATAAGAAAAGGTGAAAGGAAGGTATTAGCTAATTGCTGATGGTGTTGAATGTCTTAGGAACTAATTTACCTTTTCTGTTACAGAAGAATGGCAGGTGGTGAAGTGAACTGGAGGTTAGCAGATCTTTTCTCCTCTAATGAGAAATGGGTTTTAAGAGGGTCATTTGTCAAACGCTTCTGTCCGAGAATGGAAGAGCAGATGGTGTGGTCAATTTTAAATGTTAAATGATTCTAGGGATATTTCTGGAGCTAGAAAATGCAAGCTTTTGATAAAGTTCTGTGGTGTTAAATGCAGGGACTTGTGAACTGTGGCTGGATTTCTCTTTCTTTGAGCTGTATTATTTGCTGCAGTTATTCCTGGTTTAACTGATAATTTGTGGGAAATCTTCCTCTAATGTCTCCCTCCCCTCCAGCCGTCCTCTCTCAGATGGGACCCTGCCTGTCCCCTCGGCTTTTAGATGGGACCCTTTGCTCCTTCTGTCCTCACAAACATCTGGTAGAAGCTGGCTCCAGGAATCCAAACCAGGGCTGAAATAAATTTGAGACCTTGTTATAACAACTTAGTTAACGAGCACTGGGGGGGCTACATCTCCATTAAAGCAACTTCCTCGAGCACTGAAAATTCGTAATAGTGGTCTGGTCTGCTACTGAAAATACCTGTTTAAAGAGTTTTTAGGCTCTAGAACCTGAAGCCTTTAGGGATCTCAGGGAAGCTGCCCAAAAATGCAGATGACTCAAGCCATCCAACATTTCTTCTTCCAGCAAGTTCCAAGTTAGCAAATAAATTATGAATGCAACCTTTATTTTCAAAATGTGGTGGACTTTAAAGGTACCCCGCTTTCTGAATGGCCCTTTCCCTGTAAAATGCATTATTCAAATTATGAATCCAAGGGCTCTTTAAGTCTGCCCCTTTGTGAAATAAAAATGATTTTCAGATAGATTTAATGATCATGAAGGCATGAGGGTGGTTAATGCAGAGGTCTCTGGAGTTCCTGGGAGAGTGTCTGACTTCTAACATCACGTGCCCTTACCAGCTGGAAGCTTTGGAAGTTAACTTATGGCCATTTTGAGCTGTAAAAGCTTTGAGAGTCCTCACAGACCCCACCAGGCGTTCAGTTCCAGCAGAGCAGGTGTCCAGGTGTGCATCTTGGCTATGGACCAGTCTGGAAATCGTTACTGCCTTGCTTTCATCTGCCAACTGAGTACCAGAGCCTCTAAAGATGCTTTGTCCACACTTTTAGACATTGATCCATCTGATGATTTTGCAAAATGTGCCTTTTTTTCCGTGTTATTTTTCATCTTTTATTTCAGTTGTGTTTAAAGGGCTCAATTCTTGACTGATTTTAGTGTTCTGTGGTCTTGGACTTGTCCGGACTGTACAGGTAGGACATGAAGCTGTGGTGTTTGTCTGCAATTACGACATGCACTGTCATGCTAATACACGGATGTTTAATTGAAGAACTTAGCATTGTGTAAAGCATAAAAGGTATGGGTTTGCTTACTTGACGTCTAACAGATGAGCTTCAAACTTTGGCTATGTATCCTGTATTTTTCTGTAGCCACCAGTATAAGATATCAGCCAGGTCTCCTAAAGAACCTGACCCAAACGTTCCAGTCTTCTTCAGGTGTACAAATGAATTATGGCCCTTACCTGGTAGAATGTTCTCCTGGTATTAAAGTGCAAAAACTTCAATTTATTACTGACCAAGGGCATAAATGCAGCTCATGGTATGGGCAGGCCAGGGAAAACACTTTCTGCGTGGACACAAAACAAATAAAATTTATTCTTAGTCTAATTATTGTTTTGACAGCCTGATCAAAATACAGCAGTTATTTCTAGGACAGTAGCAATGCTACTGACACATATAGTTCGTACTACCTAATTATTTAAAAAATGCACCTGGAAGGGGTATGTGGGAACTTGCGGGTATCTTCCCCGTTCGGGCTGTCAAGCAGTCTGTGTCCAGCTCTTCTTTCTCACAGATCCACAGGTGGTGTTATACCACGATCACTTGGGTTTTTTAGCTTTTTTTCTATGTATAGCATAACTCCTTAGGGTAATACTGCAGAAAGGGAAGGTACAGCTGAAACAGGGCATGCGTTAATCGTCAGGACGTTGGCTAACTGGGCTGTCAGGGCTGGACAAGCCAGGCGGGAGTCACCTGGCCATGGGCAGCGCCTTGTCACAGCTAAAACCAGGCTAAAAATAAGGTTAGAGCAGATGAGCCAGGGCAAGGCCGGACAAGTCCTGAGGCCCGCGTTAAGCCAGTGCAGAGCTGTGATCTGGTATTAGTGGTGGCAAGGAGAGGTGTCAACGTGCTCCTTAGGCCATGGGGATGTATGGAAATGAATGCTCTGAGTTGTTACTTTCTGTACTTTCAGGGAGGGGAGCCATAAGAGGAGGGGGAAGGGATTGAACCTGAAAGAGGGGAGATTTCAATGAGATAATGAGGAAGAACGTCTTTGCTGTGAGGGTGGTGAGAGCCTGGCCCAGGTTGGCCAGAGAAGCTGTGGCTGCCCCATCCCTGGAGGGGTTCAAGGGCAGGTTGGAGGGGGCTTGGAGCAACCTGGGCTGGTGGGAGGTGTCCCTGCCCAGGGCAGGGGGTGGCGCTGGGGGGGCTTTAGGATCCCTTCCAACCCAAACCATTCTATGATGATTCTATAACTTCTCCTCTTTGCCACAGTAGTGGAAGTGGAGAGCATCCCTTCCTGTGCTCTTAAGCTTCTGATTGTCAAAGTAGAAGCCGATAGTCCTTGAGGAAGGAGTGGCATTATGTTCAAAATTAGCTCAGTTTGGTCCCGAGTCTTACTCGTCACACACTGAACCTGGGGTATCTGAGATGCCTCATGTTTTAAATATCACTTCACCTGTGAGATACACATTCCATGAGTGTCTCTGAGAACCCTTGGATGAGTCTTTGAGTCTTCGTGATATTCCTTAGAGCAGAGCTGTGACGACTTGTTTGTACTTACAGCTGTAAAACCTATGGAAGGAGTTTCCAACACGTGTAAATACCAAACCAGTTGATATCATGTCAGGACTATGGACGGAAGGTGATCTCACAGGCATTTGTTGGTGTAGATCTGGTGCAGGCCGTGGGCTTCATTCTTTTCTAAAAACATCTCCTGTCTTTTAAAGTTGGCGTGCCTCAGATGTATGCCTCCTGCTCGCTTTACATTAACCAGACCCGCTCTGGAAGGTGAAGGCTATTGACTGAGTCCATAACTTTGATACCCAGTTGTTTCCAATAGCTGGATATCAGAAATAACAGCCCTCACCCAGCAATGTTTTCTAGCTGTTCTGATCTTCGTATGATTGTATGTGTTAGAACCTCACAGCGACGTTTCCACGTCCAGCAACATTCCTCTCTTCCTTCTGAGACCTAGACCATGGCAAATTCCTAGACAAATCCAAAAGTGCTTTCACCGCGAATCAGCTGAACGCAGAGCTCTTGCCATGGGACTTAACTGTCCTGTGTGCCGAGTGTGAGCTGGAGTGGTGAGAACTCGGGAACTGGCTCATGTTCTTCTCTGGCTTTTTGTATGACAAGTTTCTGGTCATGGGATGGAAAAAGAACAGTTAGTCGTTGGTCCAAGTTCAGCCATATTTAATTATAGCTTCCTTAATGGTGTTTAAGTTCTGGCTTTGTTTTGTGTGTGTTTGCTGCCAGGTGAGGATAACCCACCATGCTGGGAAACCCTCCTGCCAGGTAGGGAAGTGACGACAAGAAAATTATGGGGTAAAATTCTCACCGTTCCCATCAGAAAAGTTTATCCCGAGCTGGCTCTAAACATACTCAGATATATACAGAATGATGCCTTCCGTGGTTCTACGTGGCTTCCCAAGCGTGCTGCTGGCGTGGATCCATCGTGTAACTGAGTGCTGAGGGCTGTTCTCGCTGATGGTGGATGGAAGGGAAGAGCCCTTCCCCTACGTCAGAGCAAAGCCGGCTCCGCGGAGCCAACAAGGACGATAGAGCAGGAAAGTCCTTCCCAGAATCACCCTGCAGCTGGAATTACTCAGGTACCAGAGAAGAAATATTTTATGGAAGCAAGTCAGCACTTCAAAATAATTTCTTTTCTCTCTGAAGTTGAACTACAAAGTGAGATAATGTTTGTGCTTGTGGCCCATTGAGTTCATGTGTTTAATGAATAATCCCGCAACCCAGGGATTCAGACCTTCCTTTAATCCCTGTTTGTTTGTAATTCTCCCAGTCACTGTCACTCTGCAGGTCCCACTGGGGAGAATATAAACAGAGCTAATGCTCTAAGCTGTGATTTGCTTAATCATCTCAGGAGGGTGAGAGATATCCAGGCTGCATACGAAGTCACAAGAAGTTTTTTTTTTCTCTCTTTTCTTAATTCCTCAGCGTGTTTAAGATACTGTGGAAGCTTAAAAAATCTGTGAAAGCCTGAACCTCGTGGCTACTGTTTTTATTGCACAGAGTGTTTGATGGGACCAGAGTCAGCATCTGCCTTGCAGGAGGGAGGTCCTTCTTCCTTTTTGGTGGCCATCACACCCAGGTCGTCTTCTGATAGCTTGGCTTACTGCTACGCCTTTCAGTCTTTTGCCAACCAATTTATGGTGATCTTCAGAGAAGAAGAGGTGGTTTCTTCTGATTTTTTTGGTGTGGTTTATATTAATGCTTAAGTGACTCTTCTGCCTCCCTTGAGGGAAAGGGTATATCTAATTCTCTGCTCTGTGTAACTGCACTATGTTTCTGCAGAACTGGCTTGCTTTGTGTTATCAACATTTCATAGATAATATTTATTTATTGTGAAATATCCCAGAGAGATGCCCTGCAGGCTGCCTGCCGGCTTCTGGAAGCACTTAACAGATCGAGCCCTTAACATATAGCAAAGCCATGTATTTTGATGGCCACCTTGTTTGGTGAGGGCTGTTTAAGATACAAACTCTTCCCTTCCTTCAGCCCCCCAAAAACAAACAAGCAGAAGTTTTGGCAACAGTTAAGCAAAGAGTCAAAACAAATTCCCATACACATTCCATCAAAGACAGTAATATTCAGGAACTGAATCTCGCAGTCAGGATTGTCCCAGGGTGGGTGTTTTGGGGGGATCCAGGGCAGTGACACTGCAGTAAAGGACAGATTTTTCTCGTGGCACACACCCTTGTGGTACTGTTAGAAAGGTCTTCTCATGTTTCTGGAGTAAAAGGCAATTTCACGCAATTCTTCAAGAAAAGATAAGAGAGAATGCTTAACTTCATAGGAGTTTTTCTTTTTATTTCATTTTGAAGGACCTAATAAATCAGAGCACAGAAGTTTAAGCACATCCCGGAACCTAATGAGAACATCCTGTCATAATATTTTCCACTTGACGACCTGGGTGGTTTCTCTTACAAGCGCTGATCCCTCATAATTAGGCAGTACCAACAGTGCTGCAAAAATTTTGCATATAGAGAGTTCCTGGGGAAATCGGTTAGAAGTCTGTCGGAACTGTTTGGAATCAGCGTTTGACCTACATGATGCTTCTTTTCTTCCCTGGCTTTTCAAAAGCACACTTCAAAATAAGCCTTAGTGGGCAAAAAATGAGGGGCTGTCACAGATTAATTGAAGTGTGTGTATTGACCTTTGTTATAATTAAGCAACCTGCTATGTTTCTCATACTAATTATTTGGCAAAAGCTCCTCAGAAGCCAACAGGTATTTTTGTTCCACATCTCAAGGGCCAGATCTTTATAAGGTGTCACCACCTTAAATTGTTCTTTAAAGGTAGGTAGTAAAGAACAAAGGGAACAGCCAGGAAATGGTGTTGTGGAACTGCTAGAAATCCACTGTAATACTTGAAACTCTTCTAAATCTGAGTTCCATGGATGCATTTAATTGGTCGACGAGCTTTTGTATAAAGCAGGTTGCTGAGGACCATTGACAATCTGATCTGCATTGAGCATAGCTAAAATCTGAACAAAATCTCAGTCTTCGGCTTTAATAGGCTTGAAGCTACAGAATAGCTTTTCCACAACAGCTATTTTGTGTCTTGAGGACAGTGGTGTTTATAAGTGCTACATGCTTTGTGTTCAGTAATTCCTCTTGTCACTGTCCTGGTTGCAGATGCAGAGAAGTTCAACAAAATAAAATAAATAGACTAAGCTCTACGCAGGCTGAAAGGTCTGAGGATTAAGACTGGGGGAAAAGGGCAGAGCAAAACTTAGTGAGAACGCCTGTCTCCACCCTGGTAACAGGGGGTTTGGGAGCTGAGGAAAACACAGAGCTTCAAGGAACTATAAGTAGGAGAGAAAGCAATCATGGAAACTCGTGTTCATCCAGTGGGTAACGACTAGAAGAATGTGCAGCAGCTTCTTAGTGCAACTTCAGAAGTGACATGATGAGTTGGCCTAATTTCCTTTCTTTCAAAATGAGCATAATGGGATTTTTTAGCTGCTACAGAACACAGCTGTCCTCAGGGACGTTTTATACATGAACGCATCTGTTAAGAAGGGATGTACACTGGTCTCAATTTGTTCTGAACTCATTTTTCATTAGTTTCATTTTGAATCAGTGAAGTTGTGGAGTCTCCCTAGACACCATTGCCAGCTGTATTTTCAGGAAGAGACTAGATTAAGCAATGGGATGTTTGCTCCTCCTAAATTTGTCAGTGGATCAGTACAACCCAATTCCTATTAAGAACATGGCTATTATTTTAATATATCTATTTTTTTAAACATTAAGAATATTGCTGTTATTAGTCCTGCGAGAAGCAGGGAGTTGGACTTGATGGTCCTGGGGATCTTGCTGCCCAGGGCAGTCCCCATCCCAGGAGGTATTTCAAAGCCAGGCGGACGTGGTGCTGAGGGACATGGGTTACATTATCACACAATCTTCATGGTTGGAAGGGACCTTTGAGATCATCGAGTCCAACCATAAAGTTAATGATGGGTTTTGTCAGGGTTGTGGGCTGATGGTTGGACTCGATGATCTGAAAGGTCCCTTCCAACCTGGGCAATTCTATGATTCTGTTGATTGCCTTACTTCTTGATTCTATCTTTATAGATCCCTTCTAACTTTATATACATATATATATAAGGAATGCTGCCAATATCGATGGCGTTGTATCACAAAATTCAGGCCGTGTATTTTACAATATAAAATAAGATTATAAGAGTCTTCCATGTGAGAAATCCTTAGGGCTCTCTTCAGATACACAGAGGCTTGACTTGATGAGAGCATTCATTAAACTAGACGTGGGGAGGTCACAGATTTATTTAATAGTAGGGGAAGAACTGCAGTTTCGTTCTTCTAAAGTTACGCTCTAGGGAAGATACATGTTTTGACCCAGAATATCTTTTTTTTAAAAATACAGGAAAGCATTTAGGAGGGGTACAGTTATGCTCAATTTTTGACATAGGCAAAATGTTAGAAGTTCAGTGTTTCTGAAGAAGGATTGGGAAGGGAGGTAGACTTTATTGATCTGGGAAGGGGTTATGGCTTTGAGAACAGGCACGTCTGGGGTCACGGAGAGGCTCTGGAGATATATTGGCTTGACAGAAACCTGTCATCTGATGCCAGCAGCCGGTTCCAAGTCTCTAGAGGTGGCACCAGGCGAGGTGAGCAGCTGTGGGGTTCGGCAAAATACGATGACAGAGCGTGTGGGGGAGAGCTCCTTACGGTGCATCCCTCTTCCCTTTCCACTACTTCATCTGCTACAGGCACAGAACTCCTCCTGCCTTTTCTTGGCAGAGAAGCCCCAGCTGGAGAGGAAGATGTCATTCTTTGCTCTTCTCATTTTTACTAGATGATGCAGGGTAGACAGGCTGTGAAAAAAGGGAAAATAATATAAAAAGACACCTGTAGACGTGCACGTGATGCTGTGTGTTCTGTCTTCCTCCCCCGTACCGTTTACCAGGTGAAAGCGCTCGGACTGTTCTTCTGACAGGTAAAGACCATAATGTAAAAAGTGCAGGTGACCAGCGAAATAAAAAAAAGGAAGAGATAACGAAGCAGCTAATTCCAGAATGAGATTAGGAAGGATTAGTCTGTCTCGCACCAATCCACCAACAAACAGACTCATGTCCTGGGTGCATAACAGGGAATATTGTTGTGCAGCGGCAGCCGACTCTCTTCCCTGTGGCCGACAATGCTCTCACAGCTGCCAGGCAGGCTTTGAAGGTTAACTTGCAAAGAACCTTTGTCTTCAAATGACTAATTTAAACAATTCACTTCAGGAAGCGTTGCTGTGATCTCTTAAGAAGGGGGTCGTTTCTCCAACTTGTGCTTGTGTCTGAATTACTCTCTCTGTGCTCTAGAGAAGAGCTGGATAAGGGAAGATGGGTTTGTTGGTTCCCTGGTGACAACAGCTCCAAGGTGAAGGTACAGGGGTGTCCAGAGGGACTCCTGGGGCATTTGGCTCACAAATCTGCAGGACTGCCGACCTGTAAACTGTTCATCTTAATGCTGAGACCACCCCTGGGTTTCAATATTTGCAGATGATGTGTCCCTGCAGCCCCAGTGCTCAGTGGAGTTACACCAGCTTCAACACCGCAGGTTTTCCGAAGCCCTGGATTAATATGCAAAGATAAAAATGCATTTTTCTTCGAATGCCAGTTTTCCTTGTAGTCCTTTCCATGCAAAGCCTGTGATCGTACACAGGGGAAGTCACGGCACGTGTGTTTCTTACCCATTGCCTGATGACCTCTGGAGATGTAGCCATATTTTGTGTCCTGAGTCCCCATGGTGTGTGGCACTTCCAGTGGATAACACCCATCTACTAGCACTGCAGGCGTCTGTCTGGCCCGGAAAGTCGGCAGGAACGTGCACAGTTTGGACTGAAGAAAACAATTTATATAACTCTGGGTTTTGGTGGGAGGGAAGGTCAAAACCAAAAGGATGGTTGTGTTTGTTATTTATTGTTGTAAGTCCGTGAAAGTCTTGCCGAGCACAGCCAGGAGCCTTTACCTCTGCATTAACATAGATTTTGTGCAAAAAGCGTTCAGACTCAACTCTGCCCTTCTGTTACAGGTACCTGTAAGTACCTGCTGAACGAATGGAATGGAGAATGCTGATGTCTCCGCCGGTTGTAGCACTCCTACTGCAGTAAATACCTCTCCTCTTAAGATTTTTCCATGTCTTTTCCATAAGTTTTTGAAGGAACTCTGAACTGTAGGGTCGTGGCGTTCTGAAAAGCTCGCCCTTCCAACGCCAGGAAGCGCTTAGCACGGAAAGGAGATAGAAGATGTTTTTCACTGCAGCTGCACGGTAAACGGAGGGGTTGGCTTTGTAATTAGTCTCATTGGGAGCAGTGTGATGCTTAGATCAGATGCAAACTTGGACAGTCTTCTGTAGAGCGGGGTAGACAAAATATCTAATTTGTTTGTCTCTGCGTATACCTGCCTGGGGGTTTCTGAGCTACGTATTTTGTATTTATAAGAATAATACTTCCGTCTTCTGAACAGAACACACTGAGGAGGCTCTCTGTGCTGCTGGGAAAGCATCCCTGCTCATCCCCCTTCCTTACGCCTTGGCTGAAGCCAGCGAGCACAGAACAAACTCCTTAGAACTAGCCCAAATTAATGGTGATCAATTATAGTAAATGACGTCAGGTTGATTGAGGCATTTGGAACAGACAGGGCATAGCGATTTACAGTGGGTGAATTTAGGGAGAGGACCCACAGCCTCACTTCCCAGCAAGGTATGGGCAAAGGCAGCACACAGAGTAGGGCTTGCTAATTAATTACTAGCTGATAAGTAGCTCCAATCAGCTTTAAAGTCGGCGGTTTTCCAATGTTAGCGTTTCTGTTAGGGGGCAGTGCGCTTACGCAGTGCCAAGAACAGCAGACAAAATATTAAAAACTGTAATTTCAGTACCAAGAAAAGCGTAGCTGGAGCGGGTGCCGTGTAGGGTCTGCAGGAGTCCCAGTGCTTTTCATGGAATACACTGGGAATATGAGAGAAAGGGTTGTTTCTTTCCCACTGAGCCCATTCGGGGGGAGGTTTGGGGTTTCTGTGCAGAGAAGTGGGCAAGTTGCATTTCAGGAGGTGGCAGGCTCAGTGCTTCAAAACGTTTCCAGTGCTACTGCTGCCTTTTTTTTTTCTTTATTTTTTTTTTTTTTTTCATTTAAAATCTTGGCCAAAACTGGTCATTACGTTTCTTCCTCGAGTGAGGTTATTTTTTTTCTTGCTTTGTTGGGATTACACGCTCGAAAAACATTCTGTGGGTGCAGGCACGGAAAGTGTTGGCGTATTGAGAATACCCTCAGTGTGCAGGGAGCTGGTGTGGCAAGAGAGGAATCCTTCCTGCCTCACGCTGCTGGGCACACAGGGAGAGAGGCTCCTCTTCTCTTGAGCCACAAAACCACCTTTTTTAGGAAGGGAAGCGATGGCCAAACCGAAGGTGCTGGTAAGTTCTCTGGAGGGATCTCGCACTGTCCCACCCATGCCATGATTTGAGGACGTTACGGGTATATTCCCGTTGGATGCCGTGCCAGCTGCAGCAGTTTTTAGGATTGGAGCTCGTCTCTGAATTTCCCACTTGTGTGCTGTCGCGGGGCTGGCGTCCCTGAGCGCGAGAAGGTTTGCGGTGGAATTGTAAAGCTGTTTGCAGAGCCGGGCTAAGCTTCTGAAAACACCTGGGAACAGCCTTGCCGTTTGATGTGGGGCTCGGGGAGAGTTATTTACGCGCTACCCCTGTGATACTTAGCAGGGAGAGGCTTCCTGGCTAGTTCTGCCAGAGCTGGATCTGCTCAGGGTGGATTCCATGGCCGTCCAGCACATTTTGCAGCGTTGGTCCTGCTGTCCTTCCACAAGCAGAACTGACATCCAGTTTGCCTGAAAACGTGAAGGGCCCGTTTGTGTCCTCGCAACCTTGGCTTTCATCAACTCCAGTGTTGGAGGAAAGGGGCTTGAGAGCTGTGCCATCCTTTGGGGACATGTCTGGGTACAATACAAGTCAACGTGAGAGCAAGGTGGGACCATCCTGTCCATTGGACGCTGGTTGCTCTTGGTTCATGGAGAAGGAGGATCACTGTGCATTTGAGAGTGGTGTCATCTTCTCCTTCCCGATGGAAGGGCTGGGGGATGGGGATGCTTCAAGCCAGAGCCACAGGAAAAGCCTGGTTCCCAGTGAGGACTGCAGTGGTTTGCACTGTGGGGTGTTCCAAACTGGCCTCCTCACTGCTTTTATTGCTTAGAGCCTGTTGTGTGTAGGCTTAGATTTAGGAGGAGCTAATTAACCTACAGCTGGGACTTTTTTCCTGTCAAAAATCCGTGGTGATGTTTTGCTTTACTGTCCAAAGTGGAAGAAGGAGTTTTCGAGTCACAGTCGGTACATGAATGCATCCCCTGAAAAGCCCATTGAGAACGGTCCATCTGAACTTTGGCCCTGGACCCCTGTCTTCACGGGACCCTTCTGGTGTTCTGTGATAGTCACAGGAGAGGATGTTCCAACACCTACTTTTTAAGCAAGGAGTTAAAAATCCAGTAGGTTAGTTAGAAATTGTAGCTGGGCTGTCCCGGTGGTGGGGTGTGAGGGGGAACCACATCACTGCTGTTTGAGATCTTTTCCATGTGAGCTGGGGCTGCCCACGTTGCTTGTGGGCATTGTACAATATCCCCAAGGAATGCAGAGGCATCCCCGCTCTGTAACACGTGCCTGATGTGTTGGGAAAAAAAAGAAACAGGAGGGGGACATTCTGGGTTAGGAAGCGAAGTATTTGGCCTAAATCTCCTTAGGGATGAATTTTGTGCTTGAAATAAGAAAAATGTGATAACTTATGGAACCATATGGTTGAATAACTTGGTGGTATTTAAGAGATGGCTAGACCTAGTGCTTATAGAGGTATGGTTTAGTGATGGTGTTTGTCACTGTTGGGTTGGACTAGATGATCTGAAAGGTCCCTTCCAACCTGGACAATTATATGATTCTAATGAATTTTTTCACCAGCTGATTTTTTCACTTGAGTCTCCCTCTCTGGAGACATTCAAAACCCGCCTGGACGCGTTCCTGTGCAGCCTGCTCTGGGTGGACCTGCTTTGGCAGGGGGTTGGACTAGATGATCTTCAGAGGTCCCTTCCAACCCCGTGTGATTCTGTGATTTTCCCTATCCCTGTACCACTAGAACAATCTCTCCAGAGTTCCTGACTGATTTTATCCAAAGAAGCGGTGGCTCTGCAGGTGAGGATGTTGTTGCAGGAGGATGGAACCAGATGTTGACGTCTTGCTGTTTCTTGCAGGGCCTCTGCTGGGCGGCCCTGGCGAGCTGAGCTCCCTGTTGGGCAGCGTCGAGCAGCAGCTGAACGACACCCTGCGGCGACGCCGGCACGCGGGGGACGACGACTACAACATCGAGGTGCTGCTGGGGGTGGACGACTCCGTCGTCCGGTTCCACGGCAAAGAACACGTGCAAAACTACCTCCTCACCCTCATGAACATCGTGAGTATCTCCGCAGGGCCACCCTGCTCCTCTTGGAACCTAAAAGGGAATTTAATCTCTCACAAGAGTGTCCAGGGAACCCTGCTTGGTACAAATACGATCATTTTGTCTGCCGTTGGATATGGGTCTCTCTTTTCAAGATGTTCCTTTAATTCGTCTTTTTCACGGTAGTTTTCTAGGGCACATTTCTAGGGTAATTTGAAGAATTTGTAAATAGTTGAAAAACAGTGGGGGAAAATGGTGAACTTGATAGATTCCTAATAATGCCTAACTTCTCCCGTGACACAGCTCTGAAGGCATCCTACTTAAAGAATAAACATGGAGGGCGAAAAAACCTTCTAAACACCTAACACCTCTTTGGAAGAAAGCAAACCTTCTAGTGACGTCTGCTCCTTAACCCCTGTGGCAATATCCGTATTTATTTAGAAACTGCAAAGGAACAGACTCATAGAACTGTTCTGTCATAGTGTGCCTTATGGGGTTAGCAAGTATTTTTTGTCTACATACGCATTTCTGGCTGTAAAATCAATGGCAAGATGCTATGTTTAAAGATGAGGGTCTTGAACTACACCGTCAGGGTCTATGAAATGCACGTTACAGAAGAGCACAGTTCACGCGGTGCATTAAAAGCTGTGTACTGCACCAGCACTGAATGCTAGAATTGCTCAAGCCTCAGTGCTTCCTGTTTTTTCACCTAGAAGAAATCTAAAAAAAAGACAAACATAAAAGCAACGTAAAGGAGATGTATAATCCATTGTGATGTGTGGCCTTTTCTAATGCATATAAGTATCAGACCCTTATGGATATGTCATAGAAGCTGTGGGGATCATAAGGTTTTCCAGGAAAGAAAAGCAATATCCTTAGGACAGATTGTAAGAGAATAGGCTTACAATTAATAGTGACATGAAGAATGGACAATTGATTCTTTTATTCTTTACACTCACTTTTTTAGTCCTGGAATAATTTGAAAATGATTCCTTAGGCTTACAAATCATCTTTGTAACATTTCTCCCGTGACACATCAGCTGCCATCATTCCTGACTGAGGGAATCACAGACTGGTTTGGGTGGGAATGGACCCTAAAGCCCACCCAGTGCCACCCCCTGCCCTGGGCAGGGACACCTCCCACCAGCCCAGGTTGCTCCAAGCCCCCTCCAACCTGGCCTTGAACCCCTCCAGGGATGGGGCAGCCACAGCTTCTCTGGCCAACCTGGGCCAGGCTCTCACCACCCTCACACCAAAGAAGTTCTTCCTCATTATCTCATCGAAATCTCCCCTCTTTCAGTTAAAAACCATTATCCCTCATCCTGTCAGACCAGACGTTCCTGGAAATTCTGCCACAGGTCTCCAAGTTCTTATTTGTGTGAATAACTAAATGTTCTCAGTATGGTACTAGCAAGGAATCATTTCCTTTTTACCACATAGTTCATGAATCATCATCAACAATCTTCATTAAAGATGATTGCAGAATATTGTCTTTTTAATTTTAAAAACATTTAACTTTGCAAACAGTAGAGCTTATATGCTCTCCCCAAACACTTCCATCTTTTCCCAACCAGCCGTGGCTCCATCTGCTGCGAGTAGCTGTTGATGCAGAGCCTGTGCAAGCCCGAGTCCACTGCAGTGAAGAGCATTACCTCTTTTAGAAGGAAGGCTTTTGTAATAATCCAAACGTTCCTGACAAGATTTTAACAATAGTGGTCTTTTTTATATGGCTTTCTAAAGAAGATGCAACTAAAACAGGAGATGAGAAGAAAACTCTTGGAAGTGGAAGCCTCCAAAGCGACTTGCAAAGAGTGGGCTAGAAAATGGTGTTGTGGAGAAACTTTGAAGAAGACTCGAATCTTTAGGTCAATTCCAGGATCTTTTTGGTCTCCAGGAAAGCCCTTCCTGGGAAGCTGCTCGTTTCTTGGCAGAAGGGAAATTGTGAGCTTTTTTTCCTGACACAAAACCTTTGTGGGAGCAATGTCATTACGTTAATGGGGAGAAAATATGAGATGAAGAATTGAACTTTGGAGTAATTGCTTCATGAGATGGGCAGCCTGAGTTATGTCCTGCTGACCGTCTGTTCTCAGCTGGTCCTAAAACGGACTGCTTCTCTAAAAACCATGGGCTACAATCATTGTGCCAGGCCCCACAGTCAGACAACTCAGAATGACCTTTTTCCCTGAGGAGAAGGGGGAAGTTCTGTTTAGCCTGACTGAAAAAAACCCCAAACGTCTAAATCCTGCTCAAATACACCGGCCTCTGAACAGTGGTGTTTATTTTTCACCAATTACCCATAATATAATATTTATTTACTTTTTAGAGGGATGAGTGACTTCATTGATGATCTGCAGATGTTTTAGCCCCCTAATTTATACTCTGGTGGCAGGACATTTCTCACCTTCCCAGACACAAACGAGGTCCTCAAGAAGAACAATTTTTGACCCATCTGCCTAAATCTGTTTTTTTTTTTAACTGCACTTCCACAAATACTCTTTTTTAGTACAAAAGTGACCACGTAATTCTAATTTTTCTCTTAAAAGGAGGAAAGCAGTATTAGTTGCTTCTAAAAAAAAAAATCCTTCAGAACAAAAACCACCGTGAAATATTTCAGTTGTTGAGTGGAATTGCAGCGTTGCCTCTGGATTTCTGTCTTGTGGCCGGGCTCTCCGATGGGACATCAGCTTCTCCTGCGCTGGGAGTGTTCTCTGAGCTCCCATATGTGTGTGAGAGAAAGGATATTCCGTCTTTCCTTCCTTGGGAGCAGTAATTAGACCATTATTTCTAATTACCTGCTTATTTTCACAAAACTTCTGGATACTTAATTTCTTTGAGGGCTTTACTGTTTTGCAAGTGTTGCTGGAAAGTGGTCAACGGGGCCATAATTTATTGGGGCGTTAGAAGTAACAGAGGGAGGAACTGTCTGGTCTTTATTTCCTTTAGAAACGGGGCTAAAAACACTCAAGTCACAATTCTGCCTTTAAACAATGTGAAGAGATCTCACTGGAGACCTCCGCAGACCTGATTTGGTGCAGAGACATGGGCTGGTGTATGAGGGCTCCAGTGGGCTTTGAAATTTGCTCTTTCCTATATGTTTTCTGCACTCCTTGAGGAGTAGAGCTGTGAAGTCTCAGGAGGGTGTCTTACGGATGGGAGTTTTCTCAGGCCAGCCATTGTTTTTGATGTTGTAGGTATTTCCAGATCGCGTTACTTTTACATGCTTTCATGCAGCTGCTGAGTTTTTTTAACAGAACATGTTGATTTGAAGAAATCAAGTCTCTTTGGCCATATCATTACCCTGTAAGGTATCCTAAGGCGTTTATGTGTCTGGCAATGCTGTTGACTTTAAAACTTCCAGGCAAAAATTTCCAAAGCATTTCTGGGATTTGGAGACTCTTCGCCCATTAATTTTGCGATTGATTTGGAACCAAGAGCACTCTTCACATCTTGAAAGCTGAACACGTGCCTGCGCATGTGCAGAAACGGAGCCTCATTGCTTGTGTCATTGTCTAAATGTTCTCCCTTCCCAACCTAGAGTTTCAGAATGCAAAAAAATGACTTTCATTCAAATCCTCAAGTATTTTCCGAAGACAAACCAATGCTGAAGTTAATGGCACATTTCCTTGAGCGAGAGCTACCGGCAGCAGAATCTTTTACAAAACGAACATAAATACGCTCGCTCACTCTCCCCACTGAAATACTCATCCCGAGTGTTTAAACTGTTCAAAATGAGACAAATGGTTGATGAAACAAATAGGAACAGGATCTGGTATCGATCCACCATTGGAGCGGCCAGATGGCATCGCAGAGGTGGCCACGGGCGGTGGATGGTGACGGGTTTATCTGTTGTTGAAGCAAACTCTGTCTTCTTCTAAATCCCTGGGTGCACTTGAACACACTGCTCTAACCCTGCTCTCAGGAACGACCTCGTTTCCCTCATTATGTTTATCAAACGAGTGAAATTAAGTGTTCAGATAAGTATTTGAAGGGTTTGACCTTGAAGTCTTTCTTTTCCCCAGTTGCCTTTTCTTTTGGTCCTGATCCAAAGGCTGTTAAATTCGAGAGGAGTCTTGACATGACCTTCAGAAACTTCTGTGGGAGGGGGAATGTGATGTCTATGTCTCTCCTTGCATGGAAATGGTTTGAGACTTGAATCCTCTTCTGAGAAGACTGGTTTAAGCACTTAAAATAACATACATGTGGCCTTGGAAGCCCCCTGTTTGATTTTTCCTTTTTTTTATTTTTTTTTCCCTCAGGTGAATGAAATTTACCACGATGAATCCCTGGGTGTTCACATAAATGTCGTGCTGGTCCGGATGATCATGTTGGGGTATGCGAAGGTAAGCAAGGCTCCCAACCACTTCTCCACCTTCATCTTCTCTGTAATTATAGTCCTTGTGAGTTGTGTGAAGGGCTGGGGAAACAGCAGTCTGCTCAACAGCTGGTTCCAGAGAACAGTACATTGATTTTGCTGGTAAAATACACTCGGAGAGTCTTGAAACAAATGCTTGTTCAATTGTTCAGGATGAAAGGAAAGCAGAAATGGTGTTCAGGGTTTGCAAAAGATCCTAATTGTTCCACTTAACTCAGGCATTGAGTTTGGGCGACTCAAAAGGCCAGTTGGATGTTTGTCTTGTATTTGAATGTACTGAGCTCATCAGCACACGCTGTAGCAAGTGTCTCGCAGAACCAGATGTTTATATCCCTCGGTAGGCATTTACTCACACTACAGTGTTTTGCACCAGTTGAGGCATTGTCCTCTGTGTTGCATTTGGAGGAGAGAAATGGAGACCTGGTTGGTGTTCCAAGAAAATCCAGGCTTGTCTAAATTTCCTACCTTTAGGAGCTCCTGGGTCTAACGTGTTGCTCTTTCAGTCCATTAGCTTGATTGAAAGGGGGAACCCCTCGAGGAGCTTGGAGAATGTTTGCCGCTGGGCATATCAGCAGCAGAAGTCGGACCCCAACCACTCTGAGCACCACGATCATGCCATCTTCTTAACCAGGCAAGATTTTGGGCCTGCTGGTATGCAAGGTAATGCAGCTGACCGGGAGCCAGACTGTCTGGCCTTGGTGTTTTTCTGGCTAGTGTCTGCCAGAAAAGGGGAAAATCTGAAAGTTGCATGGTCCTGAGACAACAAGCAACATTGGCCTTTAATTCGGCAAATACTTAAGGAAGCGTTCCATTTTAGATGTATTGAAACCTGTTGGGGAAAGCGTGGACACCCATCGTGATTCTCAGTTCCCCGATTTGGGGTTAGAAAGGGCCAACTTCACTTTTATTTTATTGCATCGTTCGCTGTAGGTTTTTTTTTCATAGATAATGCACCAGCTACTTGGATACCTGCGTTCATCTTGATGACTCAAGGAACTAATGATAATGGGAAGTAAATTCAGAAAGTGTGATTTGTGTCAGTGCAGATAAATAAGAGCCTGGGTGAGACCGGGCTTTGGCTGTCCAGCTGGAGGCACCTTGGAGACTGATGTTTCGTACCTCCATGCTCCCTTCTCCTGCCAGGGGATAATAAGGGTCCGAGTTCTCCTTCAGGTCTGGGCTGGCATCCTTGGGATGAAACTTGGGTGAGGTTGGGATGTTGGGCAGACTTCCCTGTCATCAGAAAGATTTTAGCTTTTTCTGAGGAAAAGACATGCCATATGCACCAGGCAGCGTGTGGATGAAGGCACTAATATGAACACATGCAAAAAAATGCCAGCCTATATCGTGGCCTTTTAACTGAAGAGGAATCTGCTGCATTTTTGGTAATAAAATGTTTGTGTGCCTGAAGTAACAGATGTCTGTGGAATCGATCCCAGTATCTGAGGCATTCACTCTGTTTGACAGCAATTGCAAAGACAGGAAAAACTGACAATCAAAAGAAAATAAGGTTCTTCTCCGGTAGTATATTTACTGGGGAGGTCTCATTGAAAATATATGTAATGGGTGATAGAACCAGACATGGTTTCTCTCCGTAGGATACGCTCCTGTTACCGGCATGTGTCACCCAGTCCGAAGCTGTACCCTCAACCACGAGGACGGGTTTTCATCCGCTTTTGTTGTTGCTCATGAAACTGGTCACGTGTAAGTCTGACTTTTACAACTGAATTACCAGCAGAATACGGTGCTGCATCTCCTGCTTGCTTGAAGGGGTGTAACTTTAATGGCTATATGAAAGCTGTGCCCATTTTATTTCCATCCCCTTGGTGGGGGAGCAGTGAAGAGATAAGTGGGGGAAAAGAGAACTTATTTGAAGAGGTCAGTGAAACCTGGAAGGCCCCAGCGGTGGAGACAGGAGTTTGTGAAGCATCCTTAACTTCTTTCTTCTCGTTGACTCAAAGTGCTGATTTGTTAGATTTGGCACCTCTTCAAGAATGATGAAACAGGAGTGAGGATCTCTGTTAGCTGTCTGGATGGATTCACGTCAAGCACTAAGGATCTGATTTTTGTCTTCCCTAAGTAGTTCAGGCTGCTCGTTCATCTCACTGGGTGGAACTGAGCCCAGCTGGAGATGACCAGATCACTAGGATGTTAAACTGTACCAGGCACACGTTTGGAGACGTAGCTTGATATAACCACGTTAGCTCTTTGCAGCTGCAACATGATAATTATCTTAGCTCTGTGTTTAAATGGATGCTTTTAGTAAATAAGTATTCAAACGTGAACAATTCACTGTCTGAATGAGCAGAATTGTTGTTCTCCTTTCTCCAAAGCATAAGAAGTTGTCATCATCTAGTTAGTTCATTCCTGGCATTAAGAAATAAAATTAAGTAAAAATTAGATATTGGGAAGAACTTTTTTGCTGTGAGGGTGGTGAGAGCCTGGCCCCGGTTACCCAGAGAAGCTGTGGCTGCCCCATCCCTGGAGGGGTTCAAGGCCAGGTTGGAGGGGGCTTGGAGCAACCTGGTCTGGTGGGAGGTGTCCCTGCCCAGGGCAGGGGGTGGTACTGGGTGGGCTTTAAGGTCCTTTCCCACCCAAACCATTCTGTGATTCTATGATAAATGAAAAAGCAGTCAGAGAGTCCTTATGTTTTGGCACCAAAGAAGGTCAGTTTGAAGTGCAGGTGATATCTGCAGAACTCAAACAGTTTCATTTTGCGTGATTCCGTGTGGACGAGGAACTGTTTTCTCAGTTTGTTTTCAACTGTTTTCTCGGTTGTTTCACCAGTTGAAGGGGGGGAATCTGCCTGGGCTCTGACGGCGGTTCTTTGTTGCAGGCTGGGCATGGAGCACGATGGGCAAGGGAACCGCTGCGGGGACGAGACGGCCATGGGCAGCGTTATGGCTCCCCTGGTGCAGGCTGCCTTTCATCGCTACCACTGGTCCAGGTGCAGCGGCCAAGAACTCAAAAGATACATACAGTAAGGACTGGGCAGCGCGCGGCGGTGGCCGTTTTACTAAAGGAAATGGAATTCTTTGCGGTTCCTGGGGTGTGGGGCTGGTTTGCTGCCCTCTGCTCGAGAGAGGAGAGGAGAGGCAATCCAAGTGTGAAGGAGCACTGTCATAAATGGGACCTGTGGCTGTGGAAGCCCTTTTTATGGACACCATGGTACTGGGTGAGGTGCTGAGAGATGGGACCCTCCGGAGTGACCTCCCCTTTGCTTCCAAGCAGGGCTTCAGCCTTCAGAGGTGTTCCAGTTGGCTTCAGGGCAGCACCAGTGAGACATCGCTATCTCCACCAAACTCTTTTTTTCCCTTCAAATCTATATTAGAAAAGCTCTAAACCAAGAACGATGCTTCCTCACTTAGGGTTGCACCCAAAGCCCCTTGCGTCCTCCGGGGAGCACAGCCAGAGTCCCCCTGGCAGGCTTTATGTCAGGTGGCTGGTATTTTCACTAGGTTTTGGGTATCTCTGGGAATTATGCAGTGAAACTGGCAGGACAAAGCCCTGAACTCTGAAAAGGAAGTAGTGAATGTTGTGGAAGAGAGGAGGCAGCATGTGTGTGTGTGTCTGAATTAGGGAGAAACAGAGAACACATCTCTCCCCTGCCGGCTCTTGCCTCCTTCAGGCTTCCTTGTGATAGGACAAGGGGTCATGGTTTTAAACGAAAAGAGAGAAGATTTAGACTAGATAGAAGGAAGGCGTTTTTTACTCTAAGGGTGGTTAGACCCTTGCCCAGGTTGCCCAGAGAGGTTGGAGATGCCCCATCCCTATAAATGTTCCAGGTCAGGATGGACGGAGCTTTGAGTAATGTGGTCTAGTTGAAGATGTCCCTGCTTATGGTAGGGGGGTTGGACTGGATGGCCTTTAAAGGTCTTTTCCAACCCAAACCATGCCGGTGGCAGGGAATAGGAACAAGATGATCTTTAAGGTCCCTTCCAAGCCAAACCATTCTATGATTCAGTGATTCTACAATTCCTTCTCCGTTGCAAATAGCTGGTTTGGTCAGTCAAAACTGAGTGAAAACCTCATGCGTTGACCTACATGTCCTACAGAAGAAACCCTGTTTGTAACATAAAGCGTAAAATAGTAATTGGTTGAGACCTTAGGGCTTCAAGTGACATAGCAGGAGGAGCAGCCCACCAGTATTGCTGTTTTAAGACATCAGAGTTGAACAGGAATGAGCAAAAAGCAAGCCTTATTCTTGCCCTTTGCACAGGCAGGGCTTCATCCCTGTGAACACAGTAGATGCCAGGTGAGAAGGCCTCTTCTTAGACTGCTCTCCCGGTTAAAAGCACCACAAAGTCAGCAGAAAGACACCCTGTGACTACAGGGGAGCTTTGTGTTAGGCCAGGTGGAAGCACATGGAGATGTTGCCCTTTGGCACTGAGAGTGGAGGAGCTTTTGTTTTCCACCTCTGGTGACAGGAAGGTAAAGTGCAAATTCCGCATGTGCCACTGGGGCAGGGAAGGGCTGGAGATGCCTCTCCGCAGTCTCCAGCTCCAGGACTTTGCGGGGGGACCTGCCCATGCGATGCTCAGTCACGTTGCGCTCGGCAATATTCCTACAGAAGGGACTGACTGTGCTTTGGGGAGCCACAACTATGTAAACAGTGAGAAAACAGCTTGGAGAAAAGGAGTATTGCCTTACTAAGAATAAGTACTTTGATCTTGCTGATCCAGAAAAAAAAAAAGACTACATCTTCTCATGATGTTTTTTTTTTTTTCTCTGTGTCTTTCCACAGCTCTTATGACTGTCTTCTTGACGACCCTTTTGAACACGATTGGCCCAAGCTTCCCGAGCTGCCAGGCATCAATTACTCCATGGATGAACAGTGCCGCTTTGATTTTGGCGTGGGCTATAAAATGTGCACAGCGGTAAGTCTGAGGCAGGCTGTGCAAAGGCAGACAGTCATTCGGCAAGCTGGTGGCTGGCCTTGTTTAAGAGCTGCAATATATGCATTTCCTCCTCACTGAAGAGCAGTCAATGGAGTAGTTTAAACAGGGGAGAGAGATATTTACGGGTGAAACACAGTCATCCGGGTCATTTGATTTAATGGTCGAGTGGACGGCAGCACAGTCCACATGACACAGACTTGTGGGAGTGATCCCAAAGAAGAAGGGAAAAAAGCCCTCATTTTCCTCCCACTTCTGGGTGTCTCCTCCTTTCCTCTCCTCACCAGCTGAGCGATGCAGGGGATAAGCACTGCCGTTTTCTTTCTGAAGATACTTTTGCCCTTTTTTTAATGAAGATACTGTACTTACTGGTAACCGTGTGTGAGATGAATTGACTGGGTGGGTTGAATCCTTTTATCTGAAAAGTATTAATAATCTAATCTTGGGTTCCATCTCATAAACATTCTGCATTTCAGTTCCGGACCTTTGACCCGTGCAAGCAGTTGTGGTGCAGCCACCCGGATAACCCCTATTTCTGTAAGACTAAGAAGGGACCTCCACTCGACGGGACAGAATGTGCCCCTGGAAAAGTAAGCCTTGTGTTTTTTCGCTATGTTTGTGTTAAAAAAAACCCCCAGAAGTTGCATTTATTTGGCTTAAAGGGCACAGAGGAAAGGAAAAAAGGGAGCTCTGCCTTCCCACTGTGATGTTCTGTCAACTGTCCAAATAAATTTTGGACATGGAAACGAGGTGTAACCCATCCATTCTGAGCCTCTTCTGTGGCCGTTTTGCTATGTTTTTTTGGATTCTTGTCCCATCTTCGGAGTGTCCATAAAGTGTCTTTAGGAATCCACGGGAGCGGATTAATGCCGTTACTGTAGGACCGCTTCTCAGTGCTTGTGGTCCAGACGTCCCGTGGCTAAATGTTTGTGTAGGCTTAGGATTAGCTCTTTATTTTTCCCTTTTAATATCTCCATTAGTGGGTGTCCTGCTGCTAATTCATTTTTAATTATAAAATGATACTCAAATAGATGTTTGTTTGGCAAATTCTGTGTATTCTGAGATACAGGAGAGCCACTTGTGCCATCTGAGTATGCCCTAGCCAGCAGCAAGCCAGCACCCTGCCCAGTGACCAGCCCTCTGTCCCAGCCTACTTCCATAAGTGTGACATTTGGCCAATGCGAATTAAAGAAAAAAAACCAACTAATCCTCAGCAAAAACTTTATCCTGCTAATATTCAGAATATAAAAATTCCTTCAAAAAGGTGGTAGCGACTAAGACTCAGATAAAACAAAGATTCATTTAAATTAAGAGGAGGGTGGAAGGTGTTGAGCTTCATGTGTGGTCACGGAAGGGTTGAGGAGGAGATTCCTTCAGGGAGGGAATCAGGTCCTCCTGGGCCACGAGCACATCAACCCTGCCCCGCTTTTTCCCCGGGCACTGCGAAGGTACCTTTGGTGGGGTTTTTACGTCTGTTCTCACCCCTTTTCCCTGCCCGGTTTCCCTCAGTGGTGCTATAAAGGTCACTGCATGTGGAAGAACGCAAACCAGCTGAAGCAGGATGGCAACTGGGGACCCTGGACAAAATTCGGCTCCTGCTCCCGAACCTGTGGAACTGGAGTTCGCTTCCGAACACGCCAGTGCAACAATCCAATGTAGGTCTGCTGGCTCCAGGGGGTGGTTCCAGTCAACTGGGAATCCCTACAGACGTCACGTTAAATGATATTTACATTTTGGATGGGGTCTGCCAAAATTTCTGTTCTGTTCCAGCCCCATGAAACATGGCTTTTTGCAGGGGTCATTTCTGGGGGGATCCAAGAATTCCCAGAGGACTGCCTGTAGAAAACCATCCCAAGGATTTAGCTGATGTGTAAGAGAGTGAAGAGTAGGTGGTGTGTGAGCTCAGCAAGGAGAAGCTTAGTCTGTAATTGTAAATGGACTGTTGGGGGCATTTACGTGCGCTCATACTGCTTTTACATTTCAGCATTGGCCTTGGGGACGGGTGGGCAAGCGCGGGGGTCGTGCTGCAAGTGCCTGTCTGTGCAGGGTGACTGCTCTGTGTCCGCTTCTGTCACTTCATGTGCCTTTTTTGCAAAATCGTCTCAAAATAAAGTGTGAAATTGCACCTAAGACAGAAAAAAAAATCCCCAGAACTAATGCCCAGAGGGTTTTAGAACCTCTTGAGTGTTCTTTTTCTCTTCACAGGCCCATCAACGGAGGTGAAGATTGTGCCGGTGTCAATTTTGAGTTCCAACTTTGCAACACAGAGGAGTGTCCCAAGCACTTTGAGGACTTCAGGGCGCAGCAGTGTCAGCAGCGCAACTCCCACTTCGAGTATCAGAACAGCAAACACCACTGGCTGCCCTACGAGCACCCTGACTGTAAGTCCTCTTCCTTGCCCTGATTACAAGTCAATCCTGGAATCTCCCAGGGCTTGGGAGGGTCTTGTCCATCGGCCACAGAGAGACCCAAAATAACTGGGGTGTGAGCAAGTGTAGGTGAGACTCAAAGGCAGGAAAAAAGGATGGTCCCAGAAGGAAAGAATGGGTGCCACCATGCGAGACAGATATTGTTTCCCCAACCCCAGGCCTCCCTTGACTTTCATCCTCTTAGTGAGAACGTCTTGTGGGAAGAGGCTCTTGGCTCCTGCTGGAATGACTGGTGGGTGCTCACAGTCTCTGATGCACTGCACTGTCAAGCTGTGGCTCTCAGCTGTTGGGGCAAAGTGTGGAAAACGGGTGGTTGGGCTGTCAAAAACTCCTTCTGCCCTCTCTCCTGTACAGCCTGAGTGCAAAGAGTCAATGATGGATCACGGCTCCTGAAAGTATTAACTGTGTTTTCCTACTGGCGCTACTTGAGAAGTTCTTCCTAGTATTTTCCCACTCTTAGAGCTCCATCTGCCTTGGCCTGGTTCTGCCAGTCTTCACTCCTTACATTAATCTAACCCAGTAATTACCTTGTGGGACAAGGAGAGCTCTGAGCACAGATTCCTGGTTCACTCCAAGGTGTTGGGGAGTTGCTGGTGTTTCCTCCTCAGGTAGCTCCCGAGATACCCTTTACACAGATGGCTAAGGAGTTAGATTCAGTCATTAGCGAGGAAATATGTGTTCAACTGGTGTTTTCAAAAAAGGATAAAGAAAGGCATCCAAATCCTCTGCTTTTCACTGGGCTTTAGCACTGTCTTCTCACAGAATCACAGAATGCCATGGGGTTGGAAGGGACCTCTAGAGATCATCTCCTCCAATCCCCTGCCACAGCAGGGTCACCCACAGCAGGTCCCACAGGAACGTGTCCAGGTGGGTTTGGAATGTCTCCAGAGAAGGAGACTCCACCACCTCTCTGGGCAGCCTCTGCCAGGGCTCTGCCACCCTCACAGCAAACAAGTTCCTCCTCATGTTCAGATGGAGCTTCCCATGTTCCAGTTTGTGCCCGTTCCCTCTTGTCCTGTCCCTGGGCACCACTGAAAAAACACTGGCCCCATCCTCCTGACACCCACCCTTGAAGTATTTATAGGTGTTGATCAGATCCCCCCTCAGCCTTCTCTTCTCCAGACTCAAAAGACTCAAGTCCCTCAGCCTTTCCTCAGCAGAGAGATGCTCCAGGCCCTTGATCATCTTCATAGCCTCTGCTGTCCCCTCTCCAGCAGTTCCCTGTCCTTCTTGAACTGGGGAGTCCAGAACTGGACCCAGTGCTCCAGATGGGGCCTCCCCAGGGCAGAGCAGAGGGCGAAGATGATCAATTCCCAACAGCATTGGAGTAAAAGTTGCTTCCAGAATAGTCGGGAAGCCAGTCCAAGGAGCCTCTTTAAAAGGGAACCGATTTCCATGGGAATATCTCAAAGTGATAGGCCCATAATTCACAGAAAAGCAAATTAATTGGTTGTTGTTTTTTTCTCACAGCTGTCTGCTAAAGGTCCTTTCTATCTCTGTCGTATTCTCTTCACTCCTTTAGTGGGATATTTTTCTGCATTGCTGTTAATTTATGCCATTACTTCTCTTCCCCCAGCTAATAAGAGATGTCACCTGTACTGTCAGTCCAGGGAGACCGGAGATGTTGCCTACATGAAGCAGTTGGCGCACGACGGGACTCGCTGCTCCTATAAGGATCCGTACAGCATCTGCGTCCGCGGGGAATGCGTGGTGAGTGTCACCTTCCCACCCTCACCGCGGCGGTTGGGCTGTGCCGAGTCACGGAGCAGCCCTGGTGAGCGTCACCCGGAACAGCTCCGTCAACAGTGCAGAGTTAGTCTTGGCAGATGCGTCTAAATTAAATTTTTGCAGCATCATATTTCTCATAGTTCCTTGAGATTTAAATTTAATTAGCGTGACGGCACTGACCTGCTCCATGGAAACACTCCCCTTCAACGGATGGTTTCATTTGCCGTTTTTGCACTTAGTTCCCTCTCTGAAAAGAATCATGTCTGTTTTTCTCTTTCCCATCTTTTTCAGTCTTGAAGTACAATGAACATAAAGCAAGAATCACTCCTTATTTTTCACGTGAAAACTGTTATCCAGCACCATATTTACAAGTAATTTGTGTTTCAACAAAAGAAATCAGCATTGGGTGGTGCTTTTCTCCATGCACTGGTTTTGCCATGGCTTCCCACCCTAACTAAAACCCAACAACCGATGACAAAACCTCCTCTTTTTTGCTTTTTTTGCTCTTCCTCCTGCAGAAGGTGGGTTGTGACAAGGAGATCGGTTCCAACAAGGTTGAGGACAAGTGTGGCGTCTGCGGCGGGGACAACTCACATTGCCGAACGGTGAAGGGAACCTTCACCCGCACTCCCAAAAAGCTCGGTAGGAATGGCATTTCCCTGCATCTCGGGATAGTTCCTGTTTGCTAAACAAAACCAGACTGTTCTTCTCGCAGTGAAATGCAGAAAAAATGGAGGTACATCCCTGGCACTTTAGCTTCTAGCTGTAGGAGGACTAAAGGAATCACACAGAATCACAGAATGCTGTGGGGTTGGAAGGGACCTCTGGAGATCATCTCCTCCAGCCCCCTGCCACAGCAGGGTCACCCAGAGCAGGTCCCACAGGAACGTGTCCAGGCAGGTTTGGAATGTCTCCAGAGAAGGAGACTCCACCACCTCTCTGGGCAGCCTCTGCCAGGGCTCTGCCACCCTCACAGCAAACAAGTGCCTCCTCCTGTTCAGATGGAACTTCCTACGTTCCAGTTTGTGCCCGTTCCCTCTTGTCCTGTCCCTGGGCACCACTGAGAAAAGCCTGGCCCCATCCTCCTGACACCCACCCTTGAAGTATTTATAGGGGTTGATCAGATCCCCCCTCAGCCTTCTCTTCTCCAGACTCAAAAGACCCAAGTCCCTTGAAGATCAACCTTTTCACAAGTTTTTCCTCTCATACCTAAACTCAAAGAGTTTCAAATGGAAATCTGAATTTCTGTGCCTATGAAGTGAGCATATGGCTCCTCATGGCAAATTGGCTTTTTATGAGGCTTTCTCACAAATTACAGCCCTTTCGTCAAATAACAATAAATTCAGCTGAATTCTGAGCCAAATATAAAAATGTTTTGGCAGGAATCCTCATTTCTTGTACCCTTTAAGTCGTGTATCCAGTGGAAGAGGGGTAGCATTTTGCTCTCTCATAACTCAGAGGGACCTGCTTCAAATTTTCAGACTGCTCTGGGGGGGTTTGCCACACGTTTCATATCAATAATAATTCAAGATCTCCTTGGGCTTCTTCAGAAATTTCTGTTTTGTCAGTTAGTAGTTAAGCCAGGGCAGGATCTTCTTGTACATTTTGCTGTGACTGTTTTGTCCTTTAAGGCTTTCCTGAATTGCTTTTTTCTTTTCCCAATCTGGGGAGGCTCCTCAGGGACACGTATCTCCGGTGTGACTGGGAGCAGTTATTTCAGGAATATCTGTCTGATAGAACTAAGCATTTTAAAACAGAGCAGAGAAAGGCTAAGGGACAGATAACACGAATATCTGCATTAATGGTTTAGAGGCTGGTAATGAGGTTTAGAGGCTGGTAATGGTTTAGAGGCTGCCGTGAAGCAAGCCTTACTTTTATATTAATAATTAATTATTAATAATTCCATTTGGACAGTAAGCAGCCAAACTAAACGTGGACAAAGATAAGCTGATATGTGACAGGAGATAAAATACGTAAGATATTCTGCTGAAAATATTTGCTAATTATTACAAACCAACTGGAAAAGTTTACTAATTGTAATTATCAAATTAGAGTAGAGAGCCTTTCTGAAGGGGGTGTTTCCCTGGAGGCTGATGGATTGGACATGGAATAAGCAAGAATCAGCGCTAGGAGACAGGGCAAGGAACACTGCTGTCAATCAGCCACTCGTTTGCAAATGTTTATGGAAGTGCAAGAAGTGTTTATGAAACGTTTATTGTTCTGCCCTAAATTTGGCAATCTAGTCATTAAAAAGACTAATTGACCTCTTCCAACAGGAAAACATTTAAGCAAGAGGTGCCAAAAAGAATTCAAGTTTCTGGAAAATGAACTCTGCAAGTATCCACCTTAAAACCACCTACCCGAATTTCCGCTGGTCTGACTTTCATTGACTGTTTGCGCTTGCTAGATGTGTCTAGTTCTGCTTAAAAAGCGTTTGAACGCGTAACGTAATTCATGCTGTACCCTCGTAAGGACCATCTGGCTGACAAACGTAGTCAATGAAATCAGGAGACCCGGCCCCCGTAGCGCTAATTGCAGGCGTTCTGTTTAAGGGAAGACGAGAGGAGCGTTTACGTTGCCCAAAGGAGCTCGCAATATTTCCCTTTCTGAAACAAAGGAGTCTAAAAATACGCTGGGTAAGTCTGAAGAGCTTGCAGAGAGAGGGGCATCTGCGGCCACGGGAGAGTCCTTGCTGCAGTTCTCATCTCCGTCAGACGCCGACGAATAACGCCAAATCAGGCAAAAGCTTTATGTTTCATATGCTCAAAAGAGGACCAATGGAAAGATTGGCAAAGGCTGTTTGCGCAGCCGCTCGTCAGCCAGGGCCATGATTTTACACATTCCCGGCTCTTTTTCTTCACGTAGATTTTCCAAGGAGCTGTAGGGTGTCAGGTGTGTGACAAACCACCGAGGCGTTCCTCGGTCCCAGGGTGAAACAGGGTTACTTAAACCCTACGTCTTGTGTTTGTAATGCACAAATAGTCAAACTCTTGTAAAAAACCATCTCTGCTGCTTCTGCAGCAGGGCTGGATAACTCAGGAGAACCACATAGCAGGGTCCAAAACAGAGAGAGAGCTAGCCAGCTCTTAAAAAAGGGATCTACAGGGATTTACCACAATTAAATCTGCAGTTGTTAAAGAGGAAATAATAGAATATGAAAATACCGTGCACTCAGAGTGCTTATGATGCTCTTGATTAAAACCTGATACAGAAGTACCTGTTGACATGTCCCTAGGAGGGATTTTAGTCTTCCCAGTGACAGTACTTAGTGTCTCAGCAATTACCTGTGGTTTGCACTGATACATAATAGAAATTTAAAATAAGAATCGTTTTCTTTGGGAACAGCTTTTTTACTTTTAGCTGGAGAGAGTTGCATTCAACTCCATCAATTTAATTGATGCATTTTACATTCACAGTTGTAAATAATTTGGGCTAACAAGCCATTTCTGATGTGCAGTGACAAAAATCCTCTGTACTACACACACCTTTCCCCAGGCTTTGATGTCTCAGAAGTGAGCAGACACGCTTAAGAGATTAACATCTAACATGATGGTAAATAAACTCAAATCTACCAGCCTGGCTGATGAGTGATTTGACAAAAAATAACCAGGAAAATTTGTGATTGTCCCCCTGGTTCTCTGAGGAACATAGGAAACACGTTTTTGCCTGAATTGTGAGTGGATCTGGGCTGTAGCGGTGTAGCCAGTCAAACGACAAATAGGTTTGTAACTGGTTTCTCTTCTCTCCCCGAAAGAGGGAAAAAGCCAGGAGGTCCCGTCAAACACGTTACAAACTATTTGTTCCATTTCTTTCTGCCACGGCTTCTCGGTCGGCGATGGATGCCCCCCTCTGCAAGCGGAAACCGGGTCACGTAGCGCGCTCCTAACCATGGCTATTACTTTTTCTTTCCATCTCTGCTTTCTCCACTGACTGCTACACATGCCAAAAGGGTACCTTAAGATGTTTGACATCCCTCCCGGTGCTCGACATGTGTTTATCCAAGAAGACGAGGCTTCTCCTCACTTTCTTGGTAAGTGTTTCTCTCCTCAGGTGTGGCTTTGAGGCACGGCGAGAAGCACGGGGCAGTCAGGCAGGAGAACCTGAGAAACGAGATAACCAAATTAAAGCCTTCAGGGTAAATACGTGCATTCCAAACCTGCATGTGAAGGACCGCCTCCTGCAGCATAAGCTCAGCAAACAACTATTTACCTCTCGTTTGAATTCTTCAAAACATTCAGCTGACCCTGATTTGCATGTTTACTAACAAAAGATCGTCATCGCTCCCATTTAAATGGTTAAAAACTACGTATTCTATTCTGTGAATCAAATTGAGTCTCTTTAATTATTCTTATTTGCTGCAGATTGTAAGCAGCAGCTTTTTTAATGAAAGAAGATCGGGGAACTTGTGGTATTATTTGCAGTCCATTTCGTTTCAGATTTTTCTCAGGTGGGACAGGTCATGCTGTTGTCACTCGGTTTGTATCTTACTGCTTACCGTTTTCTAATGGTTAAGGGGTTTTTAGCTCTTCCATGGATTTTAACAGCCTTTTTATCAGCTGCTCATGTGCTATGGCAGTGTCTGAGTGGTCAACCTTTCAGGTAGAGTTGGATTAGTTACTAAAAAAAAGTAGGAATAGGAAAGAAATGAAACAAAAAAGAAATTGTTTCAACTGCGAGAATATCAAAGGGGAAAACTTGGTTTTTGAGGTCCAAGAGCTTCATTTTGGCCCAAGCGTAGCCTGACAGCAGCTTTCAGAGAAGCAGAGCTTTGATTTAGCAGCAAGTGGCTTCATGGAGCTACTCACTGGGTACCGCGTTTGGATGCCTGTAAGCATAAGCACTTGAAAGGTTTCTGAGTGCTTTTTTTAATCATGTTTTAAGGTGCACTAGAAAAAAATGGACAAAGGAAAATCTGAGAGCCCATCTTTCAGATTTTTAATGTATTGGCTTCTAATTGGAGCATAATAATAGTAATTGTGTCACCTCCAAGGTGTGGTGTAGGAACCCAAACCCAAGTGGTTTCTCAGGGTTTCAAATGCCTCAGCTCTTTGCTTCCTGATTTGAGCATCTGGTACGTATGTATGTACACAAAAGAAACTAAAATGTGATCGAAAAGTTGTCATTTTCATAATCTGAGGAAAATGAGAAATGCATTTGAAGTCTGCTGAGGAGTCTGTTATACTAGGAGGCATTCCCCGTGATTTTGGTTTTAGGCAAATAGAGAAGACAGGTGATTCTGAAGATTTGACCCAAATTCCTTGCTTCTTGGGAACTAAGCTAGTATGGGAAATGTGCACATTACATAGGGAGGAGGAGCTTCAGCCTGTCTCTAGTTCTGTATCTTAATTCACGTGGATAAGGAGGTAGAAAATTGAATATATCTGTCATCAAACTAGAATTTGGCAGCTGCATGAGGTGGTTTTGGAGGAGCCTTTCTCTGAGACAATGCTTCTGCAACTCCTGCTGCGTTGGGTTTCTTTGGGAAGGCCACCTATGGTATCTCCACCATGACTGCTTGCGGTGGGATGGGAGGCACGACCGCCACTCTTTTCAATCCTTTTAGCAATTAAGAACCAGGCTACAGGACACTACATTCTGAACGGAAAGGGGGAGGAGGCCAGATCCCGGTCCTTCATCGACCTGGGTGTGGAGTGGGAGTACAACATCGAAGATGACATCGAAACCCTCCACACGGACGGGCCCTTGCACGACGCGGTGGTTGTGCTGGTAGGTTACGTGTCCAGCGGTGGGAATCTGGTGGGTTTGTCCTTAATAGAAAGATAAAACACCGCCGTGTAACGCCTCTCTGAAAGACATGTGATGGCACTGCTGGTGGCCTGAAGCCCTCTTCTCACTCCCTGTTGTCCTCTCTTGTAAACTGCTGCCTGTTCGTGCAATGAGTCAATCAGAAGTCCCATATTGCGTCGTTGGACATCAGTGGGACGCTTCCAGTGGCCCAAAAAAGGGCAATGCCCGTCAAACTGGGTCCCAAACTTGGGTTCTTTAGCCCAGTAAAAAATGTGGCCACACCATCCTTTCACCCTGGATGACGGTGTCCTGCTTGGCCAGCTCAGAAGGCTGGCCTGGAAATGTATCTCATTTTAAGTGGCTCCATGTTGATATTACTATTGGTAGTTCTCACTGTGAAGACAAAAAGCAACTTTATTCCCCCAAGGAGTTAACTACCAGTTTCAATGTTTCCCCTAAAAACCAGGCCTCGGTTTCTTTACTTTGCAAATAATAGCTCTGGTTTTGTACCACCTGTTTACCTTTGCTTATTAATAGATCATTCCTCGGGAGAACGACACAAGATCTAGCCTGACTTACAAATACATCATTCATGAGGATTCGGTACCAACCATCAACAGCAACAACGTCCTGCAGGAGGAAATAGATACCTTTGAGTGGGCCTTGAAGAGTTGGTCGCAGTGCTCCAAACCCTGCGGTGGAGGTAAAGTGATGATGACCTTCTCCTAACGAGTGACAAATTACCCAAAGAGGGTACCCTTTCAGGGAGGGGGAGCGAACGCTTTAGAAGTCTTGGCTTTCATTTCTTTTTTAAAAGCAGGTTGTTATTTTGGGTGCCCAAGCTCAAAATACGTTAAGTGCCTGATTATTCAAAAGTGTCACACTTCCAGCCGAGAAAGGAAAAGTCCTTTTTAGGTGTTTAAATTCAGTACCCGAGGCCACTTTGGAAATGCAGACTCAAACGTTTATGTTATTGAGCGTTCGCTTTACTTATGGTATGTGCATTACCCTTATGCAAAGAATGGGGAATGGAAATACCAAAATAACTTTAACTCTTACATCCAGCAGTCGAGCTGGAGTGATGCATTTTGTGGCAAAAACACTAAACTGAGAGCTGGGTTCATGCCCAGGTGAGCCCGTGCCCTGCTGCTGGGTGTCAGGTGAATTCTCCCCTCCCTATGCCATGATTTGGGTGATGCAGGGGTTAGAGGAAGGGGTCGTAACCATCCCTTCTGGCCTTAAAAACCTATAAATAGCATCCACAGAGCCCTGTGCAGTGATCTTCTGCCTACAACGGAACAAACTGTGAGAGTGTTTAAAAACTTCGTAAATATCTGTCACGTAAAACCATTTATTAGGCCGTAAAACTTAGATCTAAGCCAAAAATTCTAGCAAGGACCTGTTTTTCCCGATGTTTCTGAAATATTTTCCCAGGGTTCCAGTACACCAAATACGGGTGCCGCAGGAAGAGTGATAACAAAATGGTTCATCGCAGCTTCTGTGAAGCCAGCAAAAAGCCAAAGCCCATTCGTAGAATGTGCAACCTTCAGGAATGCACCCAGCCTCTGTAAGTGCACCCCCCGAAAACAGACATAACCCGTGGCTCCTGGGGGTGGGATTTAACCAGGGCAAAGGTGGTAGGATGCCGACAGCTTTCCAGGCTGGAGTTCCTGTATTTTGGATGGGTCTTCTACCTGCAAAAGGATGGTTACTGATCTTATTCAGGGGTTTCATCACCAAAATATTGTATATTACACCAAAAAAGTTGTATGTTACACAAAAAAAGTTGTGTATTAAGGGCTGCCTGACCCGGCAGCAGTATGGGTAACATTTAAAAGTTGTGATGTGATCTCGTTTCTTTTTATTTCCCAGCTGGGCAGCAGAGGAGTGGGAACACTGCACAAAAACCTGTGGGAACTCGGGCTACCAGCTCCGCACCGTGCGTTGCCTTCAGCCCCTTCCCGACGGCGGGAACCGCTCTGTGCATTTCAAGTACTGCGGCGGCGAGCGGCCGGAGAGCCGCCGGCCCTGCAACCGCCTCCCCTGCCCGGCCCAGTGGAAGCCCGGGCCCTGGTCTGAGGTGGGCAAGCAGCGGCCGCGAGCAACTAGCCCACCTTTGCTAACACCTCCTGCCTCCCCCAGCCGGGTCTGCGCCGGGGCTTAAGGCTCCAGGCTGCACCAGACAGTCTTCCAAACCCTGAAAATCTGCAGCAGATAACGCCGTCCAGCTTCTGTACCTCTCCAGACTTCAGAAAGCAGCAAAAAAAAATATAGTATCAGATAACACAGTCCCCCAAAACACACGTTGACATTTCGCTTGGTTTTCTCCCAAGTTTCCAACTTCTCACCTCCCCACATAACATTTTTTTTACCAACTCGGACTGTTTTGCAGTCACAGAGTTTCTCCAAGTGTTGAATATTGCTAGAATCACAGAATCACCATGGTTGGAAGGGACCTCTGAGATCATCGAGTCCAACCTTAAAAAAAAAACAAAAAACAAAAAAACCCACACAACCACAAAACACCCCACCACATCACACCCACCCACAAACCAATAGTCTCGGGCACCAGAGCGTGCCCTGAAGAGCCACGTCTACACGTTTCTTCAATACCTCCAGGGATGGTGACTCCACCACCTCCCTGGGCAGGCTGTTCCAGTGCCTGACCACCCTCTCAGGAAAGTCATTCTTCCCAATATCTCATCTAAACATCCCCTGCCCCAACTTCAGACCATTTCCTCTGCTCCTGTCATTATTCCCTTGGGAGAAGAGGCCAACCCCCACCTGTCTACACCCTCCTTTGAGGGAGCTGTAGAGGGCAATGAGGTCTCCCCTCAGCCTCCTCTTCTCCAAACTAAACATGCCCAGTTCCTTCAGCCTCTCCTCAAAGGACTTGTTCTCCAGACCCCTCACCAGCTTGGTGGCTCTCCTCTGGACACGCTCCAGCAGCTCAATGTCCTTCTGTAGTGAGGGGCCCAGAACTGAACACAGCACTCGAGGTGAGGCCTTAGGAACAAGCAGCTGAGCCCTACTGAGTCAGTGAACACTGAATTTTCTCTGCCCTTTGCATTCTCCTTACGTTACCTTGTCAAGATCAGGTGTCGGCTATGGGAAGAATAAGTAGGAAAATCCATAATATGCTCTAATAATAAATTTAACATTATGGAAAGCAAAAAAACAAGGAAAATACCACCCTTCCCCCTGCATATTCCTCCAGAACTACAGTCTGCTTTCAAAGCACGTGGCTGGAATGTATAGCCTGACCTGAAAGCCAACCCTGGGCTTTTTTTAGAGGCATTAATTTTGGCCTGTTGGTGTGAAAGCTGCGTGTCCTGAATGGCCGTGTCTCTGTTCCGCAGTGCTCGGTGACCTGCGGGGAGGGGACGGAGAGCCGGCAGATCTCCTGCCGCGCCGGCGACCACTGCCAGGGAGAAAAGCCCGACTCCGTGAGGGTTTGTAAACTCGCCCCCTGTAACGGTAAGAGAACCTCGGGAAATCACCGCAAGGGGATACGGGGGTAACGATTCCCACCTCCGTGCAGCCTGTGGAGGTCACACAGTGCTGGCTAGAGATGTTGGACACAGATTTCATCCGTGAGAGAGAAAAGACCTATATTAGGTCTAAATAAGAGCTGAATTTTCTGTGTTAATGTGGGCAGGTTTCTGAGAAGGCAGAGCTTACAGCCAGGTGCTGCGTGCACCAAACTTGTCCTGTGCTGTATTTTAAAGGTGTGACACTGCCAGGTGACAACCACTTGGCACCCATCGCCCCTTCCAGGCCGGAAAATACACCCCCCTTGGAGATTCTCCCACTTTTTTCCAGCTAAATCCACCCTGTTGTTTAGTCCAGCGCGTTACTGATATCGTAGCTCCAGGGGAACTCTTGTAAACACGCTGGAAAAAGGGTTTTAGCTGTGTTAGCCCCAGTTGCATTTGCAGGAAATTTGTGCTAGAGGTGAAGGTCAATCCAAAGCAAACCTTGCTCGACCTCTGCATCCCAGGGTAAGTTTTACAAGCCTGCCAGTTGAAGAAATGAAAAAAAAACCAAACCCAACATACAAATAGAACCACAGGGCATTAATAAGTTTCCTGGGAATCTAATTACATTACAATCTCCTAGAGCTTTTTGGACAGTTTTTTAAGCTTTTTACAACCACAAAGCCTTTCTCCCTTTGGGTCCGTGACTCTGTGAGATCTGGGGTTTATTTGCTTTTTAAATCCCCCACGGTAGTCGTAACCCTCGGATCACCAGCTGGCAGTAAAAATGGAGTAAGAGTTCGTAGAAGGTGCAGTGCGTTGTCCCACAGAGTGAACCCAGCTCTGCCCACAGGGCTGGAAAAGGTTCTGCTTTTGCCCTCATTTATCTTGTGCCAGTGAAAGAACTGGGAGCGGAAAACAATTCTGGGAGCAGTGAAGAGTTATAGGGTGGTGTCTCCACTAGGTGGGAGCAAATCACTGCCTGTGACTCTGTAAAATAAGGAGAAGATATAAAATCCCGTTTTTCACTGGCGATAAAAATATTTCAAAAAAAAAGGAAAAAAATAAGGGCTACATCTTTGCAAAACTCAGCCGTGCTCCCTTGGAGCTCGGACCTCGGCCCCGCTCAGGGCTTTGGGCCATAGCTTTGACCGAGCAGTCAGCAGCTGACGGTGCTATTTCAAATAATCTCTCTTTTTCACCACACTTTTTTGCTGTGGCTTGTAGAAGCCCTGCATTTTGGGGGAATAGAGCTAAAATACCCATAGTGTTCTCTAATGTTTATGCAGATCAACTCGTTATGCCTGGTCACGCTTGGCATTCCTTTGCTTTTAAATCTGTATGGTCTGGATTTCTGTTTTTATTTTCAGGGCTTTAGACTTAGCTAAACATTAGCCTGTATCAGGTGGTGATGACAAATGATTTACTGTCTAAATGCAAGATTGCTGAGGGTTTAATCTTAACGGAGTGTCATCATGAAGAACTATGTCTGCACACAGGAGAAGAGCTCTTCCACCGTGTGTGCAGTGGAGCTGAGTCTCGTAGTGTGGGAAAATGGGGGACATCTCCCATAGATATCGATCTCAAATTTTATATGTCTCTGTGATTAGAAGGAAACAGGAGGCAGGATTTTATCCTGCAGTATTTTCCCTGCAATCCATAGGAATGATCTGAGCAGCCGTCGTGTTTCTGGGGCTGGGCCTGATGAGAAAAATGAATTTTCTGGTACTTAGACAAATAGATGAGCTCCACGCAAGAACCTCTATAGAACAGACCCTTAAAAAGTCTTTATACATCCCTGCTTTGCAACACAAGGTACAGAACGAAAAAGAAAGCACGCGTTGTTTCAAATTTTAGTCCCTAAACACCAACTTTGAGTGAGGTTTCTCGATGGGATGCTGTCGGCAAGGAGTGTACTTAGAGTTGCAGTGATGCCTCCTGTGAGAGCTGTGTCAATCCTCAAATCTAACGTGAAAATTAGGTTCTCGTAGCTTCATCTTCTGGAGATTCCCTAGGGAGCCGATACGCTTTCTTGTGTCTTCCTACTCTCAGCCACCGCGAAGCAAGTAACAGATTGTGAGAAGGAGAATTTTTACCGTCAACATCAGCAGAAGGACACGAGCACTTACATTCTGACTAGGAAGTGGTTCACTAGGTTGTGCAGAATTAACCTAAAAAATAAAAAATGGGGATTATGTGAGTATACAGCTCCGAGATTGTACTTGTGGAACCTACGGGAAGTAGATAAGTACAAAACCAAATCTTTGCACTATCACTTGAGTCACGAAATCTAAACCAATATTAAAAAAAATTAACCATGAGAGAGGAAGACCAAATAAGATGCTTTGACACTATGGAAAGGTAAAAATAATTGTTTGGTACTTTCTTTTTTTGATTTGTCACTTTAGGTGATACTTTTTTGCTTTGACTCATACACTGACATAAATCACAGCGTGTTAACAAGATGACTGCCGCAAATTTTCCATAGCAGATGCTTCCATTTACGTGGAAGGATAAAGACTGCCCTACATATGATGCAAAGATTTGTGTTTCAATATTAGCTTTTCTAGGTTAGATGAATTATAAATGTAGCCCTTGAACTGCCCGTGCTGAACCCCTGCTGAAAATAGTCCCATAGTGCCTTCCCGCAGTACGTGTGCTCCCCTGCAAAGCTGCAGATTTAATGCTGGGTTTGTCGAGAGCCAACAAACGTCCACCCAAGGAAGCACATTGGGATTGGGAGCGAGGAAGACTTTCATATTACGCATATTTACACCGCAGCCCTATAATTTGCTATTTATAAACAAAGTTCCACAACCCCCCGGAGGTAGGTGTGTGTAATTTTCCTGAGTTGGGTGAAATTAAGCTGGTTTACGCCGATGGAGAGGTTGGGCTACAGTTAATAATACTTCAAAATAGGGAAATTTGGGTGCCTGACGTGCTGTTGACGTGTGGTGAGGCCACATCTGCACAGAGGTGAGGACATACCACCACGCAGAAAGCGAATTTAATTTCAGAGCTTAATGAGTGGAGTTACAGTCCATCAGTTGCTCATTAACACGTTGACTACGTAATTGCTAACTATGAGTGGAGGGCGAGGCAGGGAGCACATCTTCTCAATAGCCGGGGTTAACTTTTGGCTTTTCGCATGATAATTTTGCATTCTTCTATTTTAAGTGGAATCCACCATTTCAAGCCAGCCCAGGGGTATCTTAGGAAAATTCTGCCAATGGAAACTTTTTGCTGGTCTCTCCTTGAAGTGTTTGAGTAGTTACTGGGTGTACCGAGCTCCTCATCTGTCCCCACTGCTGGTGTGATGTCCCGTGCGGTGTTATTGTCTGTAGGTTCCCAGTCTGGAGGGCCTTAGTCCCCGTGTAGGAGACCGAGGGGACACACAGATGCCCTGTGTTTCTCAAGAGTCCTCCATGGTTGGGCTAGAACATGAGGCTCAAACACATGGTCTGTTCTGAAGGTCCCTGTAGACGTCTGTGGGAAGGTGACTGCCCCCCTTACAGATGGGTTAGACACAGGGCAGAGATAATAAGGAAGTATTAAATCTCCTCATTTAAAAATCTGCAAATAATGCAGCTCATTTCGTATAATCATGGAATTGTTTTGGTTGGAAGGGACCTTTCGGATCATTTAGCCAACCACCAACCCGACACTGACAAACCCATCACTAACCCATGTCCCTCAGCACCACGTCTGCCCATCTTTTAAATGCCTGCAGGGATGGGGACTCCACCACTGCCCTGGGCAGCCTGGTCCAACGTTACAAACTCTCAGTGTTTGTCCCAGTCCTGGTAACAGTTAAACCTAGGACTTCACCTTTGAGCTCCCGTGATGGTCTGAAGGAGCCCGAGTACTGATGCGCTCTTTGCTCGATATCAAAGCCTTATTTTTCTTCCAACTTCTTGCGCTTCTGCTTTCCTCTCTACCAGTTTTGTCCATGACCACTGCATCTCTGGTGCTGGAACAAACATCCAGCAAATACTCTGAGAAATGTTGATGTTTTGGGGGTCTCTAATAGGTCTTTGACCTCTCTAAGATCTCCCTGACCAAAAGGAATGTTACACGCTTAACTTGAAGGCATCTTACATTTTTCCTATCTGTTAGAAGCTTTCCATCAGTTCTCCATTTATGGTTAGGTCACTGAGACTTCATCCCAACAAAACTTCATCCAACTATAACACTTTTAAGAACAACATCTTTGAGAGGTGTTGCTTGGGATTTAATTTCTTGAACGGAANTATCCAACTATAACATTTTTAGTTTAAGAAAGACATCTTTGAGAGGTGTTGCTTGGGATTTAATTTCTTGAATTTCTTATTGTTCTTAATACTGTTGATAGATAATGATAGATAATATCCTCAGGTGATTTGTGGTGGGAGCTCTAGTAGGTTGGCACTGGAAATTGGTGGCTGTGGCCCTCTACAAATATATCATGCCTTGGCACAACTCTTGGCTTCTGGTGTGAGGAGAAGCTTTTTGGTTCTCCTATTTCTTTGGTTCCCAACCAGGGTTATTTTTCAGGGTTTTTTTGGGGGGCTGAAGCATCTTAGGTTGCCTATTCCCAGTAGGCCATGGTTTATGAAATGTAGGTAGAACTTTCTCAGTGTCCACCTAAATGCTGCCCAGGGCATTTCAGTGCTGTTCACTCTGTTTACAGTCATCTTTACGTTTGTTTTGCAGATGAGCCCTGCATGGGAGATAAATCTATCTTCTGTCAGATGGAAGTGCTTGCCCGTTACTGTTCCATCCCTGGCTACAACAAGCTCTGCTGCGAGTCCTGCGGCAAGCGGAGCAGCACCCTCCCGCCCCCCTTCCTCACCCAAGCGGCCGAGACCGCCGAGGACGTGATGTTTGATGAGGGTGACCTGCCCAGGGCTCTGATGATGCCCACGCCCCTAGTGCCCCGCTCCGCACAGCTCCTGCCTGGCAGAAGTTCTCCAGGCAGGCTGTCTGAAGAGGATGCCCATACGCACGTCTCCCCGTCCAACGCCAAGCCCAAAGGTGCTGAGTTTCCGCAATGGAGAGCTCCTCAAGCGAGGAAGACTTCTAGGCTGTTTGCTTGGCTGCACCAGTCACCTTCCAACAGCAGTGGTCTTGGTCCTCATGGTGCCCTGGCCTTGGCAGCAGCTCTTCCCGTGGTGCCGGCTGATAACACCACAGCGGGTCCTCCTTCCCCACCGAGATCCTCCAGGAAGAGCGAGAAGCACCTTGAGAAGAGGTGGCCTTCGAGGTCCTCCACTGTGGAAAGATGAAGGCCTCGTGGAGGAGAGTCATTGAAAGAGGCTTTGTTTTGGCGCTTTTGGGTTTAATTTCCTTACTTCTGGACACTATGGTGCGTGCTGCTTTCCACAAGCAGGACCCTGCAGGTCATCCACTCGTTGTTCCTTGTAAATACGACAAAGGAGAAGTGCTGGTTCACTTTCTAGTCGCTCCCGTCCTCCCCCCGTGCTGTGTTACCTGGCTGGCTTGAGAGAGCCACGTAGGAAAGCACCAAAGAGCATCCCAAACCACAAGCAGAAGTCGCCGAGGGCATCACTCAGGCCCTGACCTCATTATTTTTTGGTTTTTAACACTCGACACACAGAAAACACCCCACCACAAGAGGTACCAGACGTTTACACTAGACAAAATACTTTTTTTTTTTTTTTTGCAGTGGAACAACTGAACCCATAGGACTTTTTTTGCTAATTTATCTATATAAACGGATATTGTATGAGCAAATTTGCAGCTGTTGTGTAAATACTGTATATTGCACAAAATCAGTATTATTTTTAAGAGGTTTTTTTTGTGCTGTCAGACAACTGTTTACCTACGTTGCGTTCTGGACAAGTAGAGGTGCCTGCCATCCAGTACTGCCTTACTGACATTCCAAGAGTTGATTTTTAATTTTTTTTTTTTAAAAGCAGCATTATCATAAAAGGAGGAGTTCCATTTCCACAGGCCATCTGCTGACACCAGGAAAGGAGTTGGGGGTTTTCTTTTTGAGTATCAACAACGAAAAGCTTTCTTTTGAAATAGGGGTGGGAAAAAAATTGTAAACCTAAAGGTACGAGGCTACTTGAGAGCCACCCACCCACCCATTCAAAGTGTGTTTGGGAGCTTTGGTGTGAGCCCCAGGTTGGGAAAAGGCCAGGGGGTGGCTGTGAAAGGAGCCCCGCCATCCCGTCCTTCTCCTTTTGCCCACCAGCAGGAACCCCTGTAAATACTGTAAGTACTGTAATTTCTCACCCGTCAAAACCCAGTCCTCTTCTCCAGATGGTCCCTCGGTCATTCCTCAAGCTGAAAAAAAAGCATCACAGAGGTAGAATAGGCACTAAGAAGAAATAGCTGTGGCAAGACTTAAAAAAATAGATGATTGTTTTTTTGTTTTCCCTTACTGGAAGTGTTGATGTAAAGGTGAGAGAGATATTTATTTTTCCAGCATGGTGCACCTCAAAATCCCCACAACCGCGATGCATCTGACTGCAATAAGGTACGAGTAATTTATGTCACTAACCATCCTGTTCACAGTCCACCCGGTGGCACTCTCTCCTGTGTGTTGCTGTAAAGTACTTGTATATAGGATTGAGAACTAAAGATATTTATTAAAAGTTGATTTCTTGATAGTATTTTATGTACTAAATATTTACACTAAGGGCAGTTGGCTATTCTTTTTTGCCAAGGTAAAATAGATGTAATTAGATACCTGTACATGCTATGTCATATGGATAGAACAGAAATTTAAGCTAACTAAACTACTGTAGAGAAATTGTTGATCTTATTCTTTAAAAAAAAAAAAAAAAGGTCTTACGACAGGTTTGTTTTTCTTTTATTACAGGCATCTGTAATTTCTAAACAGGTTATTAAAAGTTTTCATGTGCAATTTTTGCTTCCCCATTAAAAAAAGTCCCTGTTGATTGACCCATTTAAAAGAACAGTGAAATAGTGGAATACCTACCTCCAAACCGCCGTAAAGTAGGTTAGGACCCCAAAGATTAAATTCTGGAAACACCTGCGGTGATTCCGTGGGATCAGGAGGAGAATATAAGGATGGGAACGTTGTTGTGGGAGGAGTTTTGAAGCAGCGAGGGGGCGGGATGGTGCTGCGGGGGGGACGCAGGGCTGCGGGGCGCACGACCAGACCCACGGAGGCTTCGGCTCGACATCCCCAACGCATCGCTGCTGCCTCTCTGCGAGGCTTCCGAGGGCCGAGAGACGCCTCTTCAGATGGTATGGACAATCCCTGAGCCCCCAACAGACAAATAAAAGGTGTGTTTTGTTTCTTCAAAATGCCCCCAAAGTCAAATTCTCTTTTCTCTCCTTTTTTTTTATCTATTGCGTACATACAGCGTGGGTGTAGATAATCCTTGTACCTCTCCCATTTCTCTCCTACCAAGCTGTTTGCTCTGTCTGTCAAGTGTACACTACTGATGCTGTTCGTTGTATTGGGGAGCACGTAGCAATAAAACCTTTAACACGACGAGTCTTTCTCTCCTTTGATTCACCCGGGAGGGTATATTTTTTGAATTTTTAAGCTTCCTCCTTTGCAAAACGAAGGGCCGTTCACATCCTGGGCGTGACATTTACTGCCTTGGGGGGGAAAAAAAAAGTTAATTTGAATTAAATACTTGGGTTTTTTTAAAAGCAGAGGTCCTGCTTTTGCCATGGGAGAGCATGGGCTGCAGAGAAATAAGGGGAAAGGAAGGAGTGATAATATTAAGAGGCTGAATTTCCAACCCACTGCTTTGACCAGAGAGGTTTGTGTTGCTCAGTTTGGCTTCAGGTCGCAGCTAAACCTCTCTTTTTACCACATTCTGCCAAGAATTGCGTCCTCTGAGTGCGTTCTTGACAGCTGTAAGCTGGGCAGGCAAATCAGAAGTGTCTGTTGAATTCACATTAGTGTTGAGAGCACAAACACCAACATTTCATTAGCAAGAGGCTTAAAAAAATTCTAGGATCTATTTAAGCACCACTTGAGGGTGCTAGAAAGCTCCATTGATCAATAATTAACCCTGTTGGGGTAAATGGCTTGCGATGGGCAGTAACGGGAGCTGTAAACTGGGCTGGTTTCCCAGCTGGAGCTGGGAATGGCAGCTCCTGCCAGGCAGCGATTTTAGTGGGAAACAGCAACTTTCAGCATGTTACCATCTAAGAGCTGCTTTAATCATCGATTAAAAAAATCTGCAAGACCTGCAGGTAGCTTTTCATGTGACAAAATTCCGTTGTTAACTCTTTAAAGAGGTATCTTTGAAGAGACCTTTGAGCCTGTCGTCATCTAAATTGCAATAAAGGCAGAGATTCCAGCAGCTCTGACCCATATCCTAGGAAGGTGCCGACCATCTATATTCAAAAATTGAAGAAGTCCTTTTCCTTTTCAAGTTTCTAAAATGCACAAAGGGAGTTCAGGCTTCAGTAAACTGATATTAACACGGCGCAAAACCAGTCTGGTGTCTTCTAGGGGCTTCAGGCTTCTAGGTATTAATCACATGTGGGTTTTTTTCCTAATTCTCTGGAAGGGGGATTGTCCCCAAGGTGGGATCTCCTGTGGCAGATGTCGTGTGGGTCAGACCTTACTCATTGCAGTGAAAAGGTGATGGGGAGAATCTCCATTTTAAATGTAGTCCCTGGGGAATGCCATTTCTTTTGGGTACAACGCCCAATGTTTTAGCTTGTTATTTTTGCCTCTGCACAACATAAGGAAAGAGCGAAACCCCTTTGAAATCTGACGGGTGATGGATCCAAACGTAGGTGTGTGTGTGAAAGAGCAGTGATCGACTCCGTAGGGAAGAGTCACGGCTGCTCCCTTCCCTCCTTTTAGGGTGACTGCTTTGCATTTAACATGAAGATTGCGCGGGCAGTCATGAGATCAAAACTAAAATACCACATTTTAGTAAATTGACTCTATGTGTTCCGTGGTATGTGGATCTGGACCCAAAATACCAAGACTTCTATGCTGTGATCACCCTCAAAGGGGTGTGAGGAGATCTCTAACACCCTCCAGCCAATCCCAAATTAGTTAAACCATCTCCAAGTAACACATAGACCTTCTTAATGCATAGACTAAGGGCTGTGTTTTGGGGCCTGAAACCTGGCTGTTCAGACTGAAGCCCAGCTGGGTTTTGAAGGTGCTGCTTAGAAGCACCTGGGAGCTGCCCGGAGCAGAGTCCTCCCAAAGTCTCCAATTCTCAGGGTTTTTCCCCCAAAAGGCGGGGATCACATCAGCCAAAGTGGCCTCCAACCCACCACCAAGCCCCCTCTGTCCTGGGAGAGGAGTGAGGGCTCCCAACCACCTCCAGAACACTGTCAGCATCCCGCAGCGCTGGCAAATCCCCTTCCTAACGGAGCCTAATTTCTCATTAAGGAGCACAAAACCATAAGGAGGGTTGGTGTTTCAAACCTGGCCACCTGCTGGAGGGGGTGTTGCCCACACCCAACCGAGGGATCACACCTGGGGACACATTTTCCACTCCAGTTCCTCGCCGGAGCGGTAGCATACGGCACCAAGCTGGGAGGCAAAATGTGACGCTGGGAGCGGGGAGGTTCTCTGCTCCCGAGGTTCTCCACCTCTCCAAGCAGGACAAAGCAGCCTTTGCTGGCTAGCAGGAGTGAGGAGGCACTAGCCCAACCCCACAGGGCATTAATAACACCCCAGGGCAGGTAGCTACATGGCACTGCTGGGTCTGTTCCTGGGGCAATGGGGGGGCAGTGGGAATTCGCAGAGAAAGCGAGTGCTGTACCAGCAAGAACATTTCAGCGCTGCCCCGAGCGCCTGGAGCCCCAGTTGCTGTTGGTTTTGATGGAAAATGAGTAACCCTCACCCTCAAGCAGCAGGGAAATACCGAGCAGTCAGTTTTGTACTGACTGAGGGAGAACAGGAGATATATTCCTCAGGGATGGATGTGTCCGTCCTGCAAATAAGAGAAACCCAATAAAAGGAACAATCTACAGATTGGTGTCAGTCTGCCCCGAGTTGAGGGTAAGCACAGAAAAGAACCCAAAAGGCATGTTTTTCAGTTGTATCAGGCTTCAGCTCTGCATGTGGCCATTCCTTCTGAGCCACAGTCAGTCAGTAAAACATCTCTCCCGGTGAGGAATTAAGGCAGGAATGAACGAAGGCGTGCCTACACCCCAGCCCAGCTGCAGTTCCAGCCGAAGGAGCCCTCCTGTGGCTGCCCAGACTGAAGCCCAGCAGGGTTTTTTTAAGATGATGCATTTAGAAATGTGCTTAGCAGCACCCAGGACTTACCTGCAGCCCTGATGCAGTCTCCCTGCAGCCGAAATGCGGTTTTGGATGCGGTTTTGGAGGCTGCCCAGCAGGGTGTCACCTGTGGGTACCGCAGTAAAACGCTGAAGGTCCTGGGTGTCTCGGACCAAACTCCTTCGCCGTCCTACATCTCGTATCCCGAAGGCACGCACATCGTCGCTGCTGAGTCGCCCCAGCTTCCGAATTTGGTTCCTGGAAGTAACGTTTCACTCATTTCTTTCCCTCCCTAAAAAAAATCCATCCTCCCCAGACCCCAACAACGCCTTCCCAGGCCCGATCCCTCCCAGCCCCGAGCAACCCGTCGGGCTCCAAACGAACCTCCAGTTCCAGCTATTGGCCTGGCTACGGAAAATTGGTGTAGCCAGAAATAGTTGCCTTTTAAATTCTCATCTAATAAAAGACAGAGAGAAAGGGTGGAAGGAGAGGACGAAGTGTAAAAGCTGCCCGGTTCAGGTTCTGAAACGCCGTTAAACACACCTTTCCCAGCGCTCCCTCTCTTCTGGCAGATCAGAGCGTGCTCGCTGCCCCCGAGCTGTTATCCCCATGTTGGGATGGATGCTCACTGCCCAGAGATCTCCCAGAGATCAGAATTCCCAAGGGAGCATTTCTTTCCAGCTGAAAAAAAAAATCCTCTATTAAAAACATCGAGGGATACTTTTTGCTTATGTTTTTTCCTATGAAAAAGCTTTCTTATTTCCTACCTAAATTTGCTCATCACCAATAGGTACCCTTTCCGTGCTTTCTTGTAGCTAAACGTGTCGGGCTTATTTCCTGGTATTTACACTTCTAAGGCTCAGGGACAGGGAAGCACGAGGTCCTGCCTCATGTGCTGTCGGGGCTGTGCAACAGGGAGCTCTTTGCTGCCTCTCTCCCAGTCCTTCGGCAGCATCTCTGTGAATTTGGTATGGTTAGAGTTGGATGGAACATGTGGGCTTGGCTAACACAGACTGTTGCAGGGGAAGGCTCTCTAATGCTCCAGGGAACTTTCAGAACAGAGCTCCATCAGAAGTATTCCATGTCACGCTGCCCTGAGATCCCACACAGTTACTAACTCCCTTTTCTTGGGTTAATAAACCCGGATCTTCCTTCTTCCCTGATGCTTCTTAGCAATGAGCTCTTGGGCTCAACAGCCAGAAACCATCGCTGTGACATAAATCGTGGCCTTACCCTCGTTATGCAGGTTGATACTGGTTTTTATTACCTGCCAGGGCAGCAGGTACCGATGGCACCGGTGCCAGTGACACTGCTTGAGGGGACAGGGAGCCCCTCGGATGGCGGCTGGGGCAGACAGCAGCCAAGCTGCAACCCACACACATTATTTGACAATAAAACCAAAAGCGCTCACCCTGAGATAAATGTATTTTGGGGAGGATTGCTCTGGCAAGCAGAGGAGAGGGGATGGTTCCCCTCTGAGGCCATCAGGAGCATCCCACACAGTGACGTCCCACACCACAGCAATGTCACAGGACCTACAAGAACAAAACCAGGTCTATAAACACAAGCCCAGGTACGGCTCAGCTCCTGCACAGCAACTTCATAGAATCATAGAATGGTTAGAGTTGGAAGAGACCTTAATTGAGTTCCACCCGCCCTGCCCTGGGCAGGGACACCTCCCACTAGAGCAGGTTGCTCAAAGCCCCATCCAGCCTGGCCTTGAACACTTCCAGGGATGGGGTATAAACTTCATCTTTAACAACTAATAGACCTTCAAATCAGAAGAAATCAGCCCACAAAATAGCCCTGAAATGCATGGACACTCTGTGAGCTGTTCTCAGGAAGAGAAAGCGAATATTCACACCATCGGACCCACCAGCAGCTTACCTGGGACACCAATGCCCATCCCGGGACCTCAATGCCCATCCTGCACATTGCAGATGATCTTTTTTCTTCATCAGGCCAGACGGGGTTGTTACAAGGCTCAGGATGCATTCAGAGGTGTGTAGAAAAATATTATAAATACCTCATCTAAGCGTGAGACGGATGATCCCATCCCTGCGCAGAATCCAGCAAGACCTCCTCGCTTCTGCATCCCATGGGGCTGGGATGGGGCCAGGATCTGTTCTCACTGAAAAATATTTCTCCTTTGTCTGTCTGTCTGTCCCCACATTTTTCATTTTAAATGGCTCTTTCTCGTTTCAACGGTTGTTGGTCGATTTGCAGGACAGGAGGCAAATCAAATAGTCACTGTTCGGTTTGTGCCCATCAGTTGTTTCCCTACTGTCTGACTTCTTTCTTCTCACCTGGAGACAGCCCCCCCCCTCCCCTCCCCATTGCCCCCAGCTCTGCATTTAAGCTCCAGCCAAGGGGGGGGTTTATTTCCCCCTCTGGTGGTAGCTGTGTTGTATCCTCCTTTCTCTCCTTTATATGTTATTGTTCTTTTTATTTTCTATTTTTATTGGGGTGGTGTTACTGGACTGCCTTTGACTCCTGCTAAGGTACTGGGGGGGTCTCTGCCTGTGGAGGGGGGGGCTCTTGTTTCCTGCTGTCATTAGGTTTAAGCATGTGTGTTTCCCAGTTTTATTGTCATCTCTTTGGATTACCTGAATTAGTGCCAGTATATTATTTAAATTCTTTCTGTTTTGTTTTTTTTTTTCTCACTTCTGCTGGCTGATAAACGGAAGCTGGAGCATGCTCTTGTTAAAACCTTCCCTTTAACTTTTACCTTATTGCTTACACCTGGAAATGCTCAGCTCATGGCAGAATTCCTCCTCCTCCTGGTCTCTGGTAAGGTTTCTGTTTAAGCTGAGCTCAGGTGAAAGCGCTGTCTGGGTGACCTGTACCCAGGGAGCGGGGCTGGGAGAGTCCCTCGAGAGCAGGGACGCTTTTTCCAGTTTAAGACAAAGCCTTAGAGCTTCTTTGCTTCCTCTGGACGGGGAGGTGTAAGTTGGGCCTGGAGCACCTGTTTGCTTCCCTGAGGGTCCCTTCCTCCACCCTTCAGCCATAGGAGGGGGGCTGTGCTGGGATGAATATTACCAGCTTTGGCTGGGGGGGCTGGGTGGGAGCGGGATTTTGGGGGGAGGCAGAAACAGGTAAAGCAAAAACTGTAATTTCAGATACCTGGGCTGCACAGACTGTTCTTTTTTTCCCCTGGTTCCTGCTGCTGATGTAAAAGCTGCCCTCACTCTCTCCCGGAGAGGCTGGGTCTAAGTGCTGCAGCTCAGCAGGACGGGCGCTGTGCTGGGCAGCACTGGGTGGGCTGGGGAAGGGCTGCTCCCCAAGCTGTAACGGTCTGGGGGGGTCAGGGGGATGGCATATGCGGGGGGAAACCGTCAGACCCCCACAACCAGCTTCCTAAGGCAAAGGGATGCCTCAAAAAGAGCAGGAGGGGGGAGCTGTGTGATGAAAGGAACCCACTCTGATGTGCCCAGCAGGTGTCCCCCCCAGCCCCAGGACAGGGCTGGCTGCAGGTGACACCCCTGCACCCCCAGCCCAGCTCTGGGCTGTTCTCCCTGGTCCCTCCTTCCTCCTCTGCCTCCTCCCTGCATCAGGCGGGAGCTGCGGGGTCTCTTCTCCCTTCCTCCTCCTCCTTCTGGCTCCGAAGAGGCAGCTGCTGCAGAGCTCTGACACCCGTAAGTGGGGGTAACCCCTGTGAGTGGGGTTGGGGGGGGGCTGCTTTGGAGCTGTTGGGCTGTTCCTCCCTCTCTGCTGTAGCTGGGAGCTGTGATAGCAACAGGTTTGTGTGTGTATGTGTGTGTGTGAGGTGGGGATGCTGATCCCGAGGCTTTGAGGTGGGGTGGGGGGGACACCCCAATTTATCTGAGGATATAAGATGGGACTCCTGGTGATGCCAGGCATCTGCCTTCTGCTAAGCAAGCGCCCCCCCGAACGCTGTTTAAGTTGGTCCCAAGGCTGTGACAGTGACCAGCAAGGACCAGTGTGTGATGGGGAAAGCATCTCTGCTGCTGGAAATGAGGATTTAAATGTGCTGGGGGTTTAATCCCTGTGCAGGGCTCAGGGCTCTGGCAGAGAAAAGCCCTTTGCCACTAAGAGCTGTGGAAAAGGGGCAAGAAATGCCATTTGTGCCACTTGCTTTGTTTTTTTTCTTTCGACTCAACAAATGGCTGTCAATGGGAGAGGGCTGGGATCATGTTTTAAAGGTCAGTTTGTCAGATGCTACTGGTTAACGCTGCTGCCCTGTCGAGTCTGGGAAATATATATGCCGGGAATCGGGGTTCTGTTAATTTTGCTGTGAACGAGGGTGGGGAAAGCTTAGTGGGGGATTTTAGAGCAAGTTCTGTGTGGGTTCTGCCTCTGACAGTCCACGCTGTATTCCCGTTAGTGCCAGCAGCATCACTGTGCTCAGATCACACACAGGCACACAGAGGAGCATTCAATCTGAATTTCAGTGTCATTTTGAAGGGAATCAGCATGAAAACTCTCCTTAAAAAAACAACATTTGGGATGCTTTAAGTGAGTGACAACCCCTTTTAGTCAGGGAACTACTCATTTCAATCAGAATGGCTCTCCAAGGGCTGAGTTATCGATTTTTATTTTTTTTTTTTGATTTTTTTTCCCCTCCCCAGTGACTAAGAAAAGTTTTACATGCTCTTATTTTGCTTTTATATCAATAGCAGAGTACTGCCAGCAGGAGAAAAGCATCTGGAGCTCGAAGTACCTTTTGCTATCTAGCTCTGTCTACAGAAAACTAGTGCCTTGGTCTTTAAATCTGAACCATATTCAGGGGCTGCAAAGTACAGAAGGCAGTGGGACCAGTTTCAAGCATTTTGCTGGAGAAAGGGTAATTAATTGAACATTTTCAAAAAATACACTGTTTCAGTTTGCAAAGTTAGACAATGCCAATTCCTGAAACTTTCTCTTTGTTTCATTTTTTGCACTGAGAGCCCTGCTAATAGCATCCACAGACCACCAGAGGGGAAGACTCTTCTTTCTCATTCAGACACCCCTGTCCAGAACACATTTTTTTGTCAGGGAACCTATTCTCCCTTTTTCCTTCTTTGTCTGAAAAGAACAATAGCAGATCACTACTAAAATATTAAAAAATACATAGTAAAGCAAGACTTTCCTGTGCATGATTAAAAACAAATGAGGGGCACAATCTACAAAAAACAGCACAAACTTTCCTCACTTTGACCCTTTCCTCACCTCTCTGCTGCTGGGAGTTTTCAAGCAGCCCAGATTTTTCCTCCATGTCCATCAACGGGTGTCAAAAGAAATCTGTTCTCTGTCCCTCTTTTTTTCAGCGTGGATTTAAAGAAAACCTGTCTTGCAACCTCCTGCAAGGGAAGAATAGGGTTTGGCTGAGAAATTGGGCCAATACTGCTAACTATACATATATACTAAACGTGGGCTTTTTCTAGGACCTCTGAGGACCAGAGAAAATATTCTACAGTGAGAAACTTGGCAGGATCAGACTATTCAAGGTATCACAGGTAGAATGACTGGTGGCTTGCTGCTGTGTGCTTAGTGACACGGGTTAGTGATGGAGTTTATCAGAGTTAGGTGGATGGTTGGATGTGATGATCTGAAAGGTCCCTTCCAACTTGGACAATTCTATGATTCTGTGAATGTAACTCTTTGCAAGGGAGAACTATTTCTTGAGTTAAAATCTCAGAGCAAGGAAAACGTACTTCCAGCCCTTGCTGCTTGAGGCAGGGCAGTGATTTGATATTTTCCCTTACTGTGTGTGCTAAATCCTGCCTTAATTTACCTCGGGTATGGGATCCCGTCACCCTCATTCCTTTTGTTTGCATCTGGATTCACACTTTTGCTGACTCCACTGGGGCTCATGGTACGTACGGTGATGTATAGCAGCGCTAAAGGCAAAGGGAGGGTTGTAAGACCAATAAAAGAGCAACAAAAGATGGGGAGAAGACTGGTACCAAGTCAACTGCTCCCACAGCGTTGCTCCAGTCACCTGGTGACCTGTGATCTGAGCTCAACAGGCTGCATCGGTGGGTGGTTTCTATGGGAATGGTGAGAAAACTGACCCTCAACTTGCAGCTCCTCACTAGGTGAGGGTGTCTGTAGGGTACAGCTGTAAGGGACCACATATAATTTCTCCTCAACAGAGCAACCTGGGCGAGAATTGCATTATTTATATGGAAGTTTTACAGTTGGTGGGAGCTGATACCAATATCTGATGCATTAATGCCCTTAAAGCAAGCGAGGTGATTAATTCTGTAATGACAGATGACTCTATGGGCTAAAATAACTTCCCACGTGGCATTAAAATCTAAGGATAAGGCTTTTTGAAAACTTTGGCCTTACCTCTCCCTGTAGCAGGAGGATATCTGGAGCCTGTTGACTAATTCTGTCTTTCTGGCATGGTAAATGAAAGGTATGGGGAGTTCTGCGGTGACAGGAAAGCAGTTGTCTCTCTTGAAGGAAATCATTAGCTCTGCCTTCAGAAGAGTTACTGCACCCTTTGTTTTCAGCTGTTGCTAAAATTGAAGCCTGAAGTCCCGGGCCTTCATTAAAAGGGTTTCATTAAAACGCTACTAGTCATTAGGTGACCCTAGTCTGTACGGTTAGAGGGTGCTTGGGATTTTCTGTTGTTTTCTAGTGGATAAAATTAGGCGTTAGAGCCACTTGCTGGCAGCGGTGTTACGATACGACTGGTGCAGGGAGTGTTATTTAATGTACATAATCAGAGTGGCAGATGAAGACAGCTTAATGGCCCATCAAATGTATACACTTTTCAGCATAAGCTGCTTGGAACACAGAAGCAAATGCTGCCTGGTGCACCTGGAAAAATGCAGGAAAGGGCACAGGGGTGGCTGGGGGCAATGTCTGGACAGAAAGTCCCTGCAAACTCGGCAGCTGAACCCCACTGAGGTGACCTGTGTGTGATAGGGGTATGTAAAATTTCTGACCTCTGTTAGAGGTACCTATCAATGTTATCCAGGAGAGGTGCTAATTGCCGAGTGCATGATGAAAATCAAGTCACTCAGGCAGTAAGTGGAAATTCAGGAGTATTCAATGGATTTAAACGATTGGAGCAATTTGCAGAGAGAACCAATGGATTAATCTTGAGTATTTAAAGTAAGTGTGTAGAGACCAGCGTGCCCAGTCAGCCAAACTGCAAAAGTAGGAAGGTACAGGAAGAGTTCACTCCACTTTGCTGTTGTACAGTCCTCCTGCAAACTACTATTTCTTTCTAGAGAGATGATGCTATGCAAGTTAAACCCTTGCTGTAACCTTAATAGATAATTTTTTTTTCCCTTCTGTTTAGCCTATAGTTATTCAAGACTAAAGGTGTTGCCTCTGGAACAATCTGACCTTTGGTTGTGGGGTGGTGCTGCTATGGGTCCAACACCAATTTGCTGCACAGGCAGTGTTTCCACCTGCCCTTCGTTGAGGCAGACCGTTCTGCTTAATTTCTAGCGAAGCCCAATCAGATATTCCACTGCCTGGGAACTTGGGCAAGGAGGTAAAATGCTGTTTAATTGTAGTAAGCTCTAAGTAGTGATGTGTGATGGAAAATGCCAAACCCTGCAATTAATTTCATGTTAAGCATGCTGCTGTCTGGGTTTGAAAGAGTATATACTAAGTGGTAAAGAGCAGGGGGGAAGGGTGTATTTTTTGAGCTACATTCCCCCAAACCATGTCAGTATTATTAGACTAAAGGTATTAATTGCACGGGACAGTAACTCACCCCAAAAGCAACGTTAGCTCAAGCCCTGGCTGAGAACAAGCAGGGTGTGTAGCTGTTGTTCTAAGACTCCCTTTTACTTGGAGTAGGCTGGGGTTTTTTTTTGGTGTGGGGGGAAACAATTTATTCTCTTCCAATGGTAGTTCACAGCCCCCTTTACTTGTGTGTAATCGCAGCAAATACCTGGACGGAGGGTGTTGGTCTCATAACTCTGGGCCTGTTGCTGTGGTTTTTATCAAAAAGGGATGCTTTTTGGGTAGCTTCACCTGGTTTCGATATATACATTCACTCCTCTTCCCCCTTGATTTGTAAAGAAATTACTTGTCTTCTCATGTATGTAGACCAAACAGAGATTCCCAAGGTGAGCATTGTATTGCGGTGGCTCTTCCAGTTAAGGAGAAGAAAAGAATATACTCCAGATCATGGGCTCTGTCTGCTTTCATGCCTATCCCGTATTAGGCAATAACACTCCCATGCTAAATTAGATTTGAATCAAATAATTACATGTCTCTTGCTCATTTTTCACAATAAGCACAGATATAATCTAGCAGAAAGCAGCCTTGTGATGTGCTCTTTCATTGATACTGTTTTGGTTGAGGCTGCTGGCAGCTCGCACGGTCTTAGGCTGGAGAAAGGAGGCTGGGAAGGATGAGAGAATTTCTTCGTTCCACTTTAACAATTCTAGATAGAAACGAATTTTCTGGGTAAAATAAAAAAAAAAAATCCATATATCTTTCCAAGTTTTGTGTGTATAATGTTCAGTAAGCTATGGAGGAGCTTATGTCATAAACGTTGCCAAATTCTATTGCCCAAGCCCTCAGTTTCAGGGAAAAAAATATGCTATTTTCCTGTTTGTCTTGAAGTGTTGGTGTTTTGTGGGCTGAGGGTAGCACTTCAGTCACTGGCACGCTATTTTGTGAGTTTAGTTGTCTTAATTTATGCTTGTAGAGAGGTAGGTTTTTTTGTCTTAATGCCAGTTTTGTACTCAGTTTGCCATAGTGAGAATAACTTTTGGCTGGGAGATGGGGTCCCCCGAGTGTTGAACGCTGAACGCCAGTGGGAGGGATGGCTGCAGCAACCTCTGCCTGCCTCTGCATTTCCAGTTACTGCCCTGCTGGCATGGATCTTGTCACCCTTTGTTGCCCACACAGCAGTGCCTGTGTGACAGTAGCTTCTGTCGTTACCTTAAAATACAATCTTCACTTGGACGCAAACCAACGTGAAGCGAGGCTCAAATCAGACAGACTTTTTTTGCATTACTGTCAAACCCAAAGCCATGTTTTGGTTGTGTGCCTGATCCAAGGAGCACCCCCAGTCTGAGAACTGTTCTCTTTGGAACCGAGCTACTTGTCCTGCTCCCAGCAGCTCTGGGGTGGCCCCTCCATGCCCCATTTCTGTATGGACTAATGACTTCTTGTCATTGTACCTTGGGCTGGGCTCTGGTCGCTCAGCGGGGACTGCAGGATCCTCTGAGCTCCCCCAGGAACTCCATCGCGACGGCGTCTGCTTCCCCGTCCCCAGTGAATTAGCCTGCAAAGTGACAGATGGGCTCCCAAATTGTTAATTTTGTTTGCCAATTTTATTCTCTGCTGGGACTGTATCGTGGTTGTCCCACCTTTCAGCTCCTACCTAAACTATGATTACCCTGGCTTCCTCCTTCTATCTGTTCCCCCAATTACTCTGTTTGCTTTCAATGCTCCAAATGACACGGCTGTCACCTCCGCCGGAGTGTTCTGACAGGGAGTGACTCACGTACAGAGCCTTCACCTGCACAGAAGATGGGATGATTCAGCTTGGTGCCCACCATCCAGCCAATATTGAAGGGCAGGGGATGGTAAAAATGGGCTGCTGTGCCAGAAGGCGACAATTTGGGAGGCTCATCTCCCATTAGGGAGGAATTTAGTGCTGCAAAAAGCCTGGCAGTGATCATTTAACTGTTCCTGCGGCTTAATCCAAACCACTTACTGCTAAGTATCTCTCCAGTGGAAAAAAGCTCAGACCAGTTCAGATGATATTTAGTGGGATCCCTGGCCACTTTCTCGGGATGGATGGGAAGCTGCTGCTGACAGACGGCATCTCAGGAGAACTTAATTAAAACAGTTCAACTCTACCAAAAGCTTCTTAAGAAGGGACTTGTTTCTCCTTCTGAATACAAGTAATGTATTATTTAAAATGGACAGAGGCAAGCAAGGTAGGAGGGAGTGGAGAAGCAGAGGGCATCGAGAGTGTCGTGTCTGGCTCAGGGGAGCATGGACATGTTAGTGAAGGAAAAGAGAGACCTTTGATGGGTTTCTACCCTATTTCCAAAGCACTGCTGATGCTGCTGCACTGGGTGGCCCTGCTGAACAAGGAAAATGCTCTTCTTGCTGTATTAGCTTTTTTTTTTTCTACAGTGCTTTCTTTGAAGTTCTACTGCTCAGCCACAAAGACCCACTTAATGTCATGAAAAACTCATCACTTCTGTGCTGAATGCGTGTCCAAGTGGCAGAGGCAAGGTGGAATGGGAGCACTTCAGCTTTCTGCGCAGTTCGGGCTCGTACAGCATCCATCCCTTCGTGGCAGCCAGCCCAGAACTCTTCTCGACGGTGCCGTGGGGCGGGTGAACCCTCGAAAGGGAAGATTCCCTAAGCACTGGTGTCTCTGAAAGCAATTGGGTAAATTGCACTAAACTTACTGAAGGGTATTTCTCAGAGTGCTTGTGCTTTGGGTATGATACTACATCAAAGGGACAAGAACACTATCGGGTGGCATGACAGAATGCACAGGAAACATCTTCTAATACCTTAATTTAACCTCAGTAAGAATGGCGATGCTTTCAATTAGGTATTGTGCAACTCCTAAATAGATGTTCTGTCATGGATGTGCTAGGTTTCTGGCTTGGCAGCTATTTATTTCAGGCTTGAGTGTAAATCTCTGTTATCATGACCAGGCCGAACTCTGTGCTGAATGTGTTGGGTAATTTCCTTGCCCTTTGCTCAACCAGGTACCCTGTGATTATTGTCCCCTGTGCTGCTGACATTAGCAGTGGTACCATCCCCGTTTCTCACCCCGCTGCTGGCCTGGATAACTTAAGGCTAACAACACACCTCCGATTCCATTTGGAAAAAAGGCCACTAACAGATGTGAAACTTTGAGACTCGGGTTGTGAGTGGTCTTAGGGGAATTCTTGTGACGATGGAAAAGCCATTTCCAAGTAGAAGGGAGTTAAAAGTCTTCTGACTTGCGAGGCTTCTCAATAAAGTGGCTGGGTAAGTGTGGAAATCTTACTTTAACCTTATTTCAGGGAACAATTGGCTGAGATTTTAGTTAAAATTTAAAACAGCCTGTGACACATCAAATAGAAAAACTTTAAATTCAGAAGCTTAGAGGTTGACTAAGCATTAAGAAAGAAAAAAAAGTATAATGCCAAGCAATAGGCAAGCAGCCCAAGCTCTGAGTCTCCAAGAATGGATGTATGTTATAGCTGTCACGATATAACACACACAGAAAATATTTTCTCTGTGTTTCTTTGCCACCAAACTGTTGGGTAACTTTAATTTTACTGTGTAAGCAAGGACTCGCTCAGCTCATGTTAAAAACGCTGTTGCTGTATCTGTTTATGCTATAAATCTCCTTGGGCAGTCTGTCGTGCGGCTTCATGATGGAGAAAAACACAAAAGAGGTAACTGATAAACTTCCACCCCATTTTCAACTATTAGCCAAACGGGATACTTCAGATTTTGACTGTTTCTGGGCAAATTGGCAGGAGCTGTGTATGTGCTTAAAAGGATAAAATTCATACATTGGCATCATAAGGTATTATGAAAGGATAAAATTAATACATTGGAATCATCAACCAATAAAGATTGGCCAAAAATGCTCAGCTGCAGCAAGGTTTTGCCGTGGTAAATTTTGAGCTTTACTCCTCCTCATTTACTGTGGTAATAAAATCAATGTTTGAAATGAAAACTGTGCCGTATTATTTGAATGTCAGAAGAATGAAGCAGGGTGGAAAAAATAATACATTCTAGAAAAATGTAAGAGACTTGCTGTGAATGCCTCACCTGCCATTAGCATCTTTGGATTTACATTTGAGATTTGACTTTTCAGTGAAATGTTTTATATTCCTAGCTCGAGGGGATGAGTAATCTGCACCTAAGTATTGTTTTGTTTATTATAGCAATCCTGCTGATGGTGGTGTTCTTTATAATTAGACAGGATAGGAAAAGTTTAAGACCTTTAGAAAAAAATCCTTTGACAAAATATTTCCTTTGGTCCCAGCTCAGACTATCCGGATAAATGACTGCCAGGGGAGGATAAACCATTTAAGCCCATTCCTAAGAGCTCTGCAAGCAACTTCAAGATTGGTACGTCTCCCTGGGGTTGCCCATTTAAAAAATGAGAAATGTGCTTCTCATTGTAAACTTGTTTTTCTTTATGGAAGTAAACGCCAGTAAGAAAAGAACTATTTTTTTGATTGCAACTTGCTATTTTTAGTGTGGCTTTTCTTTCCCAGCTCCTTTTTCCTACCTGAAAGCTAACCGTTTCCAAGTGCTATTCAGCGCTTGAAATGAGACACTCCTAGGTGTTTCTAAAGAACATCATGGAAATTCGGATGCATGAAAAATCAAATAAAATACTTTAAGAGTAAGTTCTACTGCCTTAATTCATAAATATCCTCAGAGTTTGTACTTTGCAGTTCAAGTCCTGTGTTACACGGACCGAACACTTCTGCTTATACGGGAAACTGGCATTAAGTGCAAAATGAAGTTAAAACATACCTTAAAACAACAATTACCAAGAAGTTAATGATAATCTTATGAAATCTTGACTTGGGCAAAAGGCTGTCTCACCTGCGGTGTTTATCTTGGCAAACCCAGGTGCTCTGTTTTCTTAGTAAGAGTTTCTGCACTTGAGCTTCAGTCTGGAACTTGGTGTTGGTGAAGCCTCGCTCTTTCTCTGGAAGAGAAAGCAAAGATAAGCTCTCCTTCCAACGTCCTCCATGTCCAACTTTTTGAAAGGTAGGATGCTACGATAAAGTATTTCTGAAATTCACAGTAAAAAAAGAACACATTGTCACATTTTACCTTTTTAGACTAAATTACTCCTTCTCTTACAATATTTCCCTGGAGGTCCCGCTTTTGAGCCCTCTGATCTTTCCTGGGACTTCCCATAGTCTTCCCACATGCGATCCAAATCTGTGCTGAAATACATCAACTAGAACTAAATGCAACAAATGAGATGAGCCCCGACTACCAAAGTGGAGGTATTTCTGTGCACTGCTATCCTGCTTACGTGCCATTTTCCTATGTCATACTGCTGTTGCCTCCCGTGCCTTGGTACAAAGCCCAAATCAATGTCCATAGTATCACCACCCGGTCAGTGCTCCCCTGGGTTTTCCTGCCTCGCTGTACGTTGCTGTGCAGTGTATCCCTGTTGAATAGCGTTTTGGTTTTAAGCTGGTTTCCATGAGAAATGGTCTTTTGCAGCCAAAGTGCCCAGCTTGCAAACAGATCTCTTTTCCTGTTGTTGCTTCCTCCAAAAACATCACTTTTCATGAAGGCAGAGGTCACTTGTGACCACTTGCACTTCCAATTCCTAAAAATAACTGCCCATAGCACTTCACTGAGTCAGGAATATTCACAGTTCATCTCTTTACATATTTTTTTTAGGCAAAACCCAATTTGTTTGCCTTGGTCAATAGCTTTTTCTGATTCACTGAATCACAGGATGATCCATGCATTTGTCTCTTACTTATTTCTAAGGCACTTACAGAATGAGGTACCGCTGGTTTTGCCATCCCTCCGTGGCTGCATTTTGCAAGTAGCATTTTGTACCTCTTCAGCAGAACAGAGATGCTATCATTCAAAGGTTTTCAGAAAATTTCTGTAGTTGACCCATTACTGAATATAGAGCTCAAAACAAGGGAAGAACAATTTTGTTTTAGCACTTACCACATTAAATTTTCTTTTTCCACAGCAACGTGTTTCTGTTCTTCATGTCTCTGAAGGCTCCTTATCTTTGTTTCAGCTTCTAAAGCCTCAGAGGGTTCTGTGATGAGATTTCACACCTGCAGAAATCAAGCTAACAAAACCAGATGGTTATGCACAAAGGTGGAGCAGGGTTGGCCGGCTCCAGTGGTTACCAGACTCCCTTCATGTGGCCAACATAAAAATAATGGCATTTGCTCCATAATTACCTTGAACTGTTATTGTAAAAATGGAAAATTAATTTTTTATATCCAGTGGCATGAGAATGTCCTAGTTATGGTACGAGACTTTATATTGCATATTTGTATATGGGTGTTACTGGGATTTTAATGTTTAAAAACCCAGAGTGTGGGACTGGGCAGTTTTTTCACTCGTGGAGGCTCCTGTTTTACTTGTTTGCAGATTTTCCTCTGGTATATCAGATGAAGTAGGGAGGCCATGCCCTTATCAAATTACCATGTGGAAGCAAATTGCTTTTATTTATCATCTTGTAATATTTATGCATTGCATTATGTTTTTCCCTTTTCACAGATGACTGATGTTTCTGTCTTCTGTGCTTCTCCCAATTATTTATCACTCTCTGCTTTAGCTGGCGAGTACCTTGGGAAAAGATAAGGCACTGCCTTCATTTCTCCTTCCAGCCGATCCTTTTCCACCTCAGCTTTAATATAATAAAAACCTGTGTACCTTTTCCATTTCCTGGAAGCACTGGTATTTGTAAGGCCAATTCACTGCGTTCACCACAGCCACAATGACAGAGAATTTCATTAGTGTGACTGGGGTCAGACAAGGTAGGACAGACCCAGCTCCTGTTTTCCCTTGAGGCGCTTTGCAACTCCTTGTTTATCAGTTACAAAAATGATTCCAGAGTTCATTACTGAGCCCATTGAAAGCTGTTGCTTTGCAATACATTGTCAGAAAGTGGAAAAAGTCCAAGACGTACATCCAAAAAGTAATTATGAAATTATTCCTCCTGCTTGTAGTGTGATTAGCTATCATTTCAGTTGCCTTAATGAAAAGAACTGTAAGTAATTACTTCACTAGAATACTGCCATCACACAGGAATGGCCCACAAGGGCTTATACCCCTGGGACGAAAGCCTCATATTAGTACTACCTGGGTAATAATTTGTACTTGTAAAAAGCCCAGCAAAAGCCCATGTAGCCCCTGAACGGTTGTGTATATAAGGTGCAAAGCAGAGATAAAATCTTAACCATAGATCTATCACATAAATATAAATATACATACCTGCACAGAGGAACAACGCTGCCCTATCATGGAATCACAGAGAATGTCTCCTTCATCTCATCAGAGACCCCCCAAAAAGCCAGACGAGAGCAGGCAAGGAGGGTAAGCCACCTCTGTGTCATCTGCTCGTGACAGCACAGGTCCCGTCGGTCACAGGGACTGGGGACACAGGCAAAAGCCATCCTCCCCAAGCTAGAGTGTCCTTCTTAAAGCACCGCCTCTGGGAAGCAAAGATTACAGAAGAAAATTAGTATTAATTTACAATAACAATAATTAATAAATTTGGGGCTGTCCTATTTGCAGAGAAACCCTGGAGAGCATGAACTTTGGTGGAAGCTCAGAGAAGCTGAATCAAAGGAACCAAATACATGATTATTTTTGTTAGAGGGTGAGAAGGGGCAGAGGACCTGACTTTTTCCAAACTCTTGGGATTGGGTTTATTGCCACTCTTTGCCAAAATATTCCAAAGCGGACGGGAGACCTACCAGGAGCCTGAGTCTGCACAGAGGAGCACTCCCCTTTACTGGCAGAGCTGCATTTAGTCTCTGAAATGCCGCATTTAGTCTCTGAAATGCCACAATTAGTCCAGGGCAGCTCCATCCCTTGCGTTTTTTGCTCCAAACACGTAACAAATGTCAGATTACCGGCTCCATTTCTTGCTATTTCCCTTCCCCTGTGTTAACCCAAGCTCCTTTAATCTGTGATTAAAGGAACAGTATAAACTCCTACTGTCAAATATCTATATTTGAATTCTGCTGACACTCTTCATCTCGGGCACGTTTGTAGGCAAATGCACCAGTGCCTGTTCTCTCCAGTGAATAGTAATATTGGCATTAAAACGCCTTCCACAGCGGTTGAGTCTGATCTCTGGTGAATTAAGGCATTTGGCACATAATATATTTGAACAAAAATATTTTCAATCATTCTGAAAATACGTTGGGTAAAACCAATAGAGATAAATAATCTTTCTGCTTAAGGAGAATACACAACTATTACAGCTTGTAGATCCTGCCTTCTTCAAACATACAAGCAGCTGGATTTTTGCAAGAGATTTCAGATTCTTGTCTACCTACCTTAATCAACATGTGATTGATGCTGACTTCTAAAAAGGCAGAAGATTCCAGAAAATGATGGGTTTTTTCACTACTCTGCTTGTTCCAAACCTGAGGCATATCAGAATAAATATTTTTTACCGCAGTTGCTCCCTGAAATGCTTGCGAAGGCTTTGATGTTATTGAATTTCATCACCAGGCAAAATACAGAAAAGCTGCAATGCTTCCCTGAGACTTAGGTGTGAGTAAATACATCAGGGAACAACTGGCAGAGACAGAAAGTAAATTAGAAAGTCTTTTAAGTAAAACCCAGCAAGAAGGAGGAATTAAAAAGTTGTCCCTTTAGTGTTGGTACCTAGCACTCATTTTCGTTTCCTGGGGAGAGGGCTGCCCTAGGAACGTCACCTTCCACCATTACTATTACGGGAAAACCAGCCCATCAACGGGGGTCTGGGGAGGCAGCCCCAGTGCACCCCTCGTGCACAAAAAAAGGGTCTTCTCCGAGTGTCCTTCCATAGGGAAAGAGGTGTAGCCAGAACCTTCCTTCCCTCACACACGAGCTCATCGGGATTCGGATTCTCGTGCCTCAATTTAAATTCCATTTATACTAAGGCTTCTGCACCTGAGCATTAATTTTATACCTTCTGCCCCCAATTAATTTTGCTGTTCTTTTAGGTTAGAAACACCTCCACCCCCTGTCTCTTTAGGCATCGATATACATGTGCCTGTTAAAGAAATAGAACCCCAGGGCCCATTTTAATCAAGAGTTATCCAAAAGCTACCTTGCCGGTGTATCAGCCATCTGATCACTTTCCCTACTCCCTTTACCTAAGTTTCAAAGTCTCCATCTGGCAGATGAAATAAAGGTGGGAAAAACTTCTGAATGTTGCTTCCAAGTCGAGTTACCTGGTCGTCTGCTGTATTAAAAAGTTTGTCACAGATTTGATGTAGAATTTTGGTGCAGCATCTCCTTAAAACTATAGATTCTACAGGGCAAGAAATTAGATTGTGGCCAACAAAGTTAATCTCAATGAGTCAAATGCGGAAGTAAATAAGTTTGGGGCACAAAAATTTGGTACCTGCCTTAAATCGATTCTTGCAGCCATCGAATATAAAGTCTCACATCCCTTATCTTCAACCCATCATCCCAGTGAAAGCGTCGCTACTACAGTGCAGCAGGCACAGGTATTTGTAGATGAAGATATCAAGAAAGTTCAGACACGGAAAAACGTCTCTCCAAAAAAGCTTGTAGCTTTTGCCAACAGCAATCTAATAAAATATAAAATGGGAGAATTTAGTTTACAGTGTGAGTAAACGATACGGAAAAACTATTACTCACTTTTTACAGCAGGAAAACCGCAACACGGAGAGATTACAAATTCTCCCGGATCAGCTGGGAATTTGGCAGCAGAGCTGGGAAATGAGGCTGGCACTATCTCGGGCTTCAGCCTGTTCTGAACTCGGTGTCGCCCTTCACGTTTGCAGACTCATCTCCTGATCTATGCAGCTTGTAAGCAGGGAAGTAAAACCCACTGGGGTCTCATACCAGCTGTACCCAAAAAATATTTCATTTTTAATGAAGTGGGTTTGGATTTGGACACATTCAGGCAGAAGGTTTGTGCCACTTCAGAAAGCTTTAATTTAACCACTGTTTTTCACGGCTGAGCAATCTCACTGTTGCCTGAGTGCCAGATTACTCAAGCTGTTGAGTAAATGGATTTCTCAAGAAATCTGATTTAGTTTTTTTTTTTTTTTCCCCTCTAAATACCCTGTTCCAGTTGCTGGTTTGTTTACTTGACACAACACAAGAGGCCAGTTTACAGCCTGTCCCGCTTTCCTCTCCTTTGGGAAAGGAAGGATTTAATTTATGGCGTCTGGAGAAGGAAGAAAATCCTCAGCAGTCTTATTGGTCACTGTTGTATGTCTGTGTTGTAAAATTAAACTAATAAAATTTGTTGTTTTCCCTATCTGGGGAGGCTCAGGACTTGGACTGTGAAAGCCAGCCATGGAGGGATGAGTATACACAAGCTTTGCATGTATTTCAGCACACGGTGTACCCAAACCAGTCACACTGCTTCAGATCAGCGTCAAGGATACTAAAAGCGACCTTTTTAAATATATCTTTTAAGGCCCTTGACAACATGGGTAAGAAGATGGACTCCAACTCTTCATTCGATTGGCCACCCGTGCTGAATTACACTGGGACATACAAGTACCTCTACTTCGAAGGCAACGTCTCCTACGTGGATTTCTACCTTCATCAGCCTTCAGTAGCCGCTGTCTTCATCGCCTCGTACCTTCTCATCTTCCTGCTCTGCATGGTGGGCAACGGGGTGGTCTGCTTCATCGTTCTGAGGAGCAAACACATGCGTACAGTCACCAACCTCTTCATCTTGAACCTGGCTGTCAGCGATTTGCTGGTGGGGATCTTCTGCATGCCCACCACCCTCCTGGACAACATCATCGCAGGTAGGCTGGTTCCCACTGCGCAGCAGGAAGAGTTGGTTTCTGAGTGCTGGCCTCCCTGGGGACCCTGAAAATATCTCAAAGATCTCTTCCAACCATAATGATTCTAAGATTCCATGAAATTCAGGTGCATGTGACAGTGATGAGAACAAACTGCTCCTTAACTCTGTCCATGGCACACAGAAACCAACGTCTTGGGGCAAATTTGGAGCCCTCAATTTGCACGCTGGGCTGGAGGGGCAAAATCTCTCACCCATCACTCCCCGGCACGGGTTAAAAAAGTTTTAGGCACCGTTGCAGCCCTCCCAGCAGAGAGGTTGGACGTGCCGTGGCTTTGAGGCTACTCAGGAGGGTACTGCAATCAGCACTCACTAGTCCATGTGGGCAGAACAGAGAAGGCAGCAGCTTAAAGGTCATCTTAAACCAATATATCACTGTCCCCTACTGCACGCTGCCACTTCTGGGGGGCTCTACAGGCATTTCAAGTCACCGGGAGTCAAAGAGGAGGAAGACAAGCCCCTAACCCACCTTCTGACTGGGGCTGTCCTTGCTGACTTCCACATCCCCCCTCGTTAGGAGGGGATTCTCCAAACACCAGGTTATGTCTTTAGGAAGACTCGGCAGAAGCCGAGTGCCAGACACAGAGAACGGTCAACTCTGGTGGTTGATTCCCTTTCTTGTCTTGAGATCTCATTTTAATGGGATGTTAAACCACAAATGTTTGCTTTGCTGTTTTTTTGGAACATCAGAAACTCATGCTGTGGCCTGACAGAGCAAAAGGAACGTATTTTAGTTTTGGGGCAGAAATCTCCTGTTGGGCACAGAAGCACTGCGCTGCAGTGAGATGGTGGTAAATTCAATTGCCTCTTTCCTTCCAGGATGGCCATTTGGGAGCCTGGTTTGCAAGATGAGCGGGATGGTCCAAGGAATCTCAGTTTCTGCCTCTGTCTTCACTCTGGTTGCTATTGCCGTAGACAGGTAAGAGGATGCAGAGACCATAAGCTGTTGCTTTCACCTTCCTCTGGCCATCTGACCACGCATTAACCCATGCAACACTGCCATAAATGAGATGTATTTTTCTCCAAAGACTCTAGAGCAAAACAAAATGTGGCAGGGTCTAAAGAGCAGCCCGGCAATTTGCTCCTCCACTGGTTTCTCTTAAAGAGGGTGCAGTTGGGCTACCGCTGGCTGCCTAGAACTGGTCTGTTCCTTAGCTATTAAGGTAGATACCAGAGGCTGGTATGGAGACAAATCAAAATGAGGACATTTTGACAGCAAACCTGATGTTTTTCAAGATTGTTTTTACCAGCACAGCTCTTAAATGGAGCAACTAAATGCAACTTTTTTTTTTTAATGCAGGATGAGGAGATGATTCCATTCATACTTTTTAAAAAAAACATACAATTTAAAATGTATGTGTAGGCTTGCCTGTTTGATTAAGCGTTCATTCAATGGCTTCTCCTGATATGTCCCCGGGTGTCTCTGCTGCAGGTTTCGATGCATTGTTTACCCGTTCAAGCAGAAGCTGACCATCTCGACCGCGGTCGTCATCATAGCCGTCATCTGGATCCTGGCCGTGGCCATCATGTGTCCTTCCGCGGTCATGCTGCAGGTGCGAGAGGAGAAGCATTTCAGGGTGATCCTCGGCTATGGCAACGAAACCCGCCCCGTCTACTGGTGCCGGGAGGACTGGCCGAACCCGGGGATGAGGAAGATCTACACGACGGTTCTGTTTGCCAACATCTACCTGGCCCCCCTGTCGCTCATCGTTATCATGTATGCCAGGATCAGCATTGCGCTCTTCAACACGGCGATGCCCGCGGTAGGCAAACACGGCCAGGAGCAGCGGCACGGCGTGTCCAAGAAGAAACAAAAAGTCATCAAGATGCTCATTATCGTGGCTTTGCTTTTCACCCTCTCCTGGCTTCCCTTGTGGACTCTGATGATGCTCTCAGACTACGCCAACCTTTCGGATATCCAGCTGCAGATCATCAACATTTACATCTATCCCTTTGCTCACTGGCTGGCCTTTTTCAACAGCAGCGTCAACCCCATCATCTACGGCTTCTTCAACGAAAACTTCCGCCGAGGCTTTCAGGCAGCCTTTAAACTTCAGCTCTGCTTCAGGGAGATGGTTCACAGGGAGGTCTGCTCTCAGCAAGGCCAAAGCAATGCCATCTTGCCAGCTGCCAACTACCCGGCACAGCGGGATCGAGCTCGTCAGACTGCTCAGGAGGAGGGGAAGGCTGTTAAGAAAGGGAATTGGGTGAATAACCAGCATGATTTGATAATGGAGGATCTAGAAGAGCCCTGCAACGACGGGATTAAGTGAAACACGCTATGAACTACCCAAATGATTTATGCCTCGTGAGGTTTATTCTTTATCTTGTGAAACTCATGCTCTATAAGCCCTGTCTGACAAAAATATCAAGATGTTTCTGGTTTGAAGGAGATACGCAACTTGCATAATATCCAAATGTTTGATACAAGTAGGAAACCAAATCCAGCCCTTTGCGTTACCAGCTTAAACCAGCAGCAGGTTCCCTGCAGCCAGGGATGACTCACTGCTCTCTGACTGGGCTGGAGCAAAGACGTGATTAAAATGGGATTACCTTCCATTTATTGTGACATAAGAGAAAAAGAGAACTCTGATTATCGACTCGGATACAATTACTCCAGATGCTCACTGATGAAGAGGAGAACATTCATTCATTTTCTTCTGCTAGTCTCTCGGAGCAGCTGAAACAGGGTTGCTCGAGCAGTATTTATGGTAATATTTCAGCATGTAAAGCTAGTTGTTGTTAATACCTACAGTTTTCTTCTGATAGCAGACAAAGAAAACATCGCTTCTGTTTGTAGTAAAGACTGTGGAGCTGGAAAAAGGAGGGAATCACGAGACTTTCCAGGGCCCTGAGCCTGTGCCTCCTCTTGGGGGATTCAACCGTCAGGGCTCAGGGCAGCTCCAAGCCAGTCCCCCTTGCTGCATCAAGAAATAATTATATCTGTAGATCAAAATACCTTCTAATGAGATTTATAGAGTCCTCCACTAAAAGCAAGACTAATCCAAAAAACCAACTTCTTGATTTATCATAAATATATCTGTTCAGCAATGGGTCCTTGGTACTACTCTTTCAGCTTCTCCTCTGAAGCACAAGCCTGTTCCTCAAACTCGTCAATCTGTTATTCTATAGCTCTCATTAACTGAAATATTGATGATACAGTCTGAATATTTGAACTGAACTCACCAATTCCTGGGTCTTGGGGTTGTACTCAGGTTTCTTCTGCCTGGACATTTTGAACACCAGCCGGTTCCTACCCAAATGAGAAAAAGCAACCATCTTCAGTCACAGTCTATTTATTCCCCTTTGTGGCTGCCTCCCTTGTTAATTCTGTGATATTAATTACTGCTAGAGAAATAAAGAGGAGTGAAAATTTGAGAACTAAAGAATGAAAAATGGCTTTTGTAGTACATTTTTTTGGGGGGAGCGCAGTTCTATTTGGAGGAGGGGGTGGGCTATGTCACCTAAAAAGACTGCCATTTCAATAGTGGCAGGAGATAAACCACCTTGAGGGCCCGTTCGGTCTGACAGAGCTCAGCAGGTCAGACAGAATGGAGAAGGAATCTCTTTGCATCCACTAAAGATAGTGCTCTGGAACTGCCAATTCTGGGTCCTGCAAATGTGGATCCTTCATAGTTTCGCTGATATGGATCATGTTGGAAAAGTCTAGGTCCGTGACAGTGGGCCCACAAGGTGCTTTTTCAAGGGATAAAAGCATTTAGGTGCTTTGTTCCTTGGGCATTGGTTTGAGACTCCCAGCAGGCTCCCAAAGAGCCGGTTTGGAAACTAATGGCATGAATCCACAACCAGTACCCTTCACGGGAAGAGAAGTCCAGTGTCACTGGCACTGAGGCCAGAAGAGTCCTGCTGTGCCCCTTGTGCAGGGACAGGACTGGCAGCCTGCAAATCTGTCACCAATTCCACCATCCCTCCTCCTCTTCAGTGCTCTTCAGGGTGAGCAAACTGGGTCTGTGCCACTGCATTTCCGGCAGATTTCACCTGCCCGTGGTAATAAGAGAGACAGCATGGGGCCTTTTCTCAAAATCCCAGGCAGAGTCATCTTCAGAAGCCTCCTCTGATGCAGAGAATTTCTTTATTTCAGCAGTCCTTTAGCAGACAACTCATTTAATGAGTTCCCTGTTCATCAAGTGCCCCAAACCACAGTATGGTAACACAGCAGAATGTTCCTGGCCTTCCTTAAAGTTCAGATCTTGTCTTTTTTTAGCGTGGCTCTGCTTACATGCAGCTGCCAGTTTGATTGAGTTGTTAAGCTATTTGGGAACTGCTGCTGGAAAAGGAACAACCCTGAGAAGGTACTAATTATGCTCCATATATTGGTGCAGGGTCACAGCAAGGCTCGCAGGTGCCACTGAGCGGTGGTGGTGCCGGTGCCTCCCACAAACAGTGGTATGGTATTTGCCAAAGATGAGGGGATCCCAGCTGGCACCTTCCGTCAGAATAAAAATGCTGGTCCACCTCTTTCCTGCTTTTGACTGCTAATTATAGAAATCACTCTGCCTCAAGAAGAATTAAAAAAAAAAAATCCCAAATGGCTGGGAGAAGATACGCGTTTGTCAACACAGAACTTCTCCAGTGAGCAGGGCATGGAACTAACAGCTGTATTTGCAGTTCTCCAATCTCCTGCTTTCTCACCACAGTATGTTTTAGGCTTGGCACCAGGCGAGCTTCAGTTGCCAGGGATGAATCAACATCCTTCTTATATCAGCTTGGACTAAACAGAACTGAACACCGTATACCTTCTAGCATTATACACTGTACAGCACCCTGCTCTGAATCTGCAGCAGCAGCTGAAAGAACCACCTGAAAACTATAAAAACTACTTGTCCCACCACGGGCAAGGAGCTTGCTTAGAATCTGCACTCTCAGAGGTGACCATAGACACGTTTTCCATGAAAGGAGAGAACAGAAAAAAAAGGAAGAAAGAGGAAGAAATATTTTCTACAGGGGTTGGAAGGGACCTCTGGAGATCGTAAGGGATTTTTGAAAGCCAGGAAGCATCTATGGTTTGCCCACACTGTAAAACTTCCTCTGCTGTGGTTTAATCAAGACTCTCAGTTTGCAAACACTGAGTTTTGCAACAGCTGTCGGGCTCAGAAGACAGAATCGCTGGCCGTTCTGGGGATTGCAGCAACAGCACCCACCTCCCAAAAATACAGATTAATTCTGGTGTCATGATCCACACCCCTCTCTTCCTCAGTGCTGCCTCCAAACAACTAGAAATGATTCTCTAGTCCCCCCACCGCACTGCTCAGCAGCAGGATGGTTTTTTTTTCACTGAGAAATAATTTCCAATCCATTGTCAGGCTCACTCTCTCAAAACGGTGGAAAAAACACTTCTCTCAACATCCATTCACTGTTCCAGAGCTCCGGGCTCAGGACACTTGCTTAGAAAATGTCCCTCACTTAGAAACAGAAGCTCAAATTGCAGCGAACACAGAGCTAATTACAAAGCTAAAATATCTCTGCAAAGGGATGGCAAAACAAAACTGGGCTGAGAAAGGCCCTGCATCTTGCTGCAGCATTTCAGCTCCATCAGAAAACTGCTTTCCTCTCTCTCTCCTGCCACCCTGGACTCACCCTGCTCTCCCATCACTGCAGACCCCTGGGACTGAGCCCTCTCTCCTCACTGCAGAAATGAGCTGCACCGATTTCTTCTTCTCTTTCCGAAGGTTTTCTCCTTCTCACTCTCACACGCAGCTCTCTTCTGAGGACGCACACTCACTCAGAAGCATTTTCTGTCTATGTCCATGCCATAAAATAAACGTTCAGCATTCCCACAGAATCCAAGCAAGATTCCACCCTGCTTTTTCAAGCCTCGTCACTTCTGGAAGGAGGGAGCCAACATTTAAACCTGAGCTAATAAAGGATGGAAGCTTCCCTCTTTCAGTGAAAAATTGCATCAGGGCTCTGGGCTAAGCTCCTAGATACAGAATCACAGAGTGGTTGGGGTTGGAAGGGACCTCTGGAGATCGTCTCCTCCAACCTACTGCCACAGCAGGGTCACCCACAGCAGGTCCCACAAGAAAGTGTCCAGATGGCTTTGAATGTCTCCAGAGATGGAGACTCCACCATCTCCCCTGGGCAGCCTCCTCCAGGGCTCTGCCACCCTCACAGCAAACAAGTTCCTCCTCATGTTGAGATGGAACTTCTTACGTTCCAGTTTCTGTCCATTTCCTCTTGTCCTGTCACTGGGCACCACTGAAAAAAGCCTGGCCCCATCCTCCTGACACCCACCCTTGAAGTATTTATAGGCGTTGATCAGATCCCCCCTCAGCCTTCTCTTCTCCAGACTCAAAAGACCCAAGTCCCTCAGCCTTTCCTCGTAATAGAAAAGATTCTTGGATTCTCCTTACCCAAGGTCTTGAAGCACAGAAAGGGCTTCTCAGTGCAAACGTGATGTCTCCAAATTTTCTCTTCTGTAGCACTTCAACTGAATCTGAAGTTGGAGCAGATCCAACAGGGCAGGGGCTCTTCTCCTTCTGCCTCGAGCAGGACCTGTGTTGGGAGAAGCAGCAGTTATCAGCAAAGGGGCTGCACCGTACGGATAGGCACAGACACATTCTGGACACCCACTGCATCGAGCAGAGGTATTGATGGCCATTCAGACTTAAAGATCCATGTGGACAAACCCATGACTAAAGGGATGATATGACCAGGACCACCGAAAATTACTTGGGTGCAAGTATCATATCACTTCTGAGTTCCTCAGTACGTCACGTCTTTGGGACTCCTATGAAAATATCCTGCTTCACACTTATCCCAGCGCTAGAAGTAGTTCCAAAGCAAGTGTACTTTTAAAAGCTCAAAATTCAAAAGGCAAATAAAAAGAGCTTAATGCTTCTTTGGTTTTTAGAGAGAAACAAACCGAGGATTTCTGAACGTTTCTGGGGTTCTTCTCTCTCTGGTACAATCTCCATTACCTACCTGTGGCCTTTCCAGTGCCAGCTTTTGGGTGCGAGGACAGCTTTTTTAGGTGCAAGTTTCTTACTAGGCATCTGTATGTGGCCTAGTGAAAGAGGTCCTCTTTCCCACCTGACTTCTGAAGGTGTGATATTAATGTTAATGTCAATGTTAACAACTATATTATAATATTAACAACTGACTCACCAATGTACTGCTAAAAATTAAGTGACAATTCTGCCACTTTCCAAAAACTGACTATTTCATTGCCTGTCTCATTTGAAAAATAAACAGAGCCTGTCATAGCCATTAATATGAAAATGATTCAAAAAACACTTAGTGAACACCCCACAAATCCAGGAACCTTAACAAGAAATTCATGGTTCTCCATTTAGACACTTACTGTTCCCCCATTCTGCTGAGAATAAGAAGCAAACAGATAAAATTTCTGCCATAAAGAAAACATTATAAAAAATGAAGCTGATGTAAAAAAAAAAAAGGATGCTAATTGGCAGAATTACACTGACAAGGAAAGGAGATGTTGTTGCTAGATAGTGAAAAAAAAAACAGGTCGTCAAATGAAATGATGCAAAGCCAGCAGAATGTGAAGGGGGTAAAGCCAATTATGCAGTAATAAATGTGTCAAAATCCTTAGCAATGGTGCCGCTGCATTCTGTTTGCCTTCCTATTGCTTGTTTTTGTTTACAAAATTAAAATAAAAAAGTTTTCCTCTAAATTACTATTAGACAACATCAATTTTTTTACAAGTCCCTACCTTCAAAAGAAAAACAAATTCCCCCGGAGCCTGGCTTTGTAAGCTGCTCTTATTGATTTTTAATCTCCTTTCTAAATTTAAAAAAAAAAAAAAGTGTTAAAAAAAATAATCTTCAAAACCAACAATGCTTGCAATTGTCAAGCAATTCCTGCAGAGAAGGTGAAGAGAAAAATCAGATACAAACCATGACTTAAGGTACCCAGATAATCCTTGAGTGAGGGCAGCCATGAGAAAATTGTGAAGAGGAGATAATGGAACTGCTAATTCCAGTACAGACTGCGGGAATTAACACTCATAGAATCATAGAGTCGTTCAGGTTGGAACAGACCCTTGGGATCATCAAGTCCAACCATAAAAAAAACCTCGGGTAGTGGAAATTCTGTGCTTTCAGATAAATTCAAAGTTTTTCCCTTACGATCAATGCATCTTATCTATACATTCTAAAAACTTAATGCGTTCTCTTTTGTCTGGGTATAGTTGGAAGGAGAATGTAATTTTCACTGAAAAAAAATATCTTTTAGGAAAATTTAGTCCCTTTTATCAAATGGAGATTGATGTTACGATAGCTCTGCTACCACCTCTGTCAAGATTGAGAGATACCCTGCACTAACACCTTCTCTGAAGGACAGGTTACAATCTACCATCCTGCCTCCAGAAATGTTCGGGAGAGAGGACATCTCTCCTTTCCAGAGGCCAAAGAGGCCTCAACAGACTCTGAAATGAAGATGGAAAAAAGGGTTGTCAGCTCTCAGCTCACCCTGCTGAAGGCCCACAGTATCAGTTGTAGCTGGGAACAGCAGCAGCGCTGGGAGAGAGAAGAGTGAAAGTACTCACTGAGGTGACCATTCATAGCAAAGGACATTTTTGGTAAATAAAATATTTGTGGTTCAACAACCTGACACAGTGAGTGCCAGATGGGGGCACCAAGGGACACCTGATACAGAGCGATGCGCTGCACCGAGAAGCAGAATTACAGCCCCAGTGAACATCTGTCTCCAACATCTGGGAGGAAAAAAAACCCAGAACTTTTACGGAAAAATGTTTCACAGCCTAGATGAGCCATGACACTGGATGACAAACCATTCATGAGCTTCATGTACTGCAGCCCAGACACATCCTGGAGGTGTTACTGGTTTTATTACACCCATTTCAAAAAGCAAACAGGAAAAAAGTAGGTAATTGAGACTCACTCACAAACACTGCACTAGATATCCAACAGCACAAGTCCATTTTCAGGAAAAGAAGTCAGACTGGCTTAAAGTAACTGGCTTGCTATAATGTGCATTAAACAAATAGAACAGGAAAGTCCATCTCAGTGCATACCATAAGCTGGGAGCTGTAAGAAATTCAAGCAGCAGGTGGAATGACATCAGGAAATACCTGTAAATTCAAAACCAGAAGATCTATCAGCAGAAAGGCAGAAAAAGGGGAAGTTTTCCAAAAACATTTCTGCCAACTAATGAAGAATTATTTCCGATCTTCCAAGTAAGAAGAATACTAACTGGCAGATATTAAGGCTTTACTTTTTTAAGATCCAAATAATTTATACTAATGAGTTTTAAGGGAGATGAAGCTCTCTCTGAACTGCAAAGGATGCTGCTCAATTACACATTAGAGCAGTAGTGCAGGAGCCAAGCACCAGTCTGAGGAGCAGAGGAATCCCGAGAAGGTCTCTGTCTGAAGGAGGAGGGACGTTGTGGACTCCTGGGCTGAGGAAGGCACTGGCTACAAATGGACAGAGAAATCATCATGCTCCAGCACAGACTCTGCCCTCATTACAGGAGATTATTTGCTGATTTAGCACAACTGTCTCTTACCCAGAAGCTTCTTACCCAGCAGCTTCCTCCTGTACTCCCATCGGTGGCTCTTAGCCCAGTCCTCATTTCATTCTCAATTTATTTTATATCTCTTGCTTTTCTAGTCGCTTTTACTTAATGCTCTGCACGCAAACCCAGCCAGCTCTCTGTCACAAAGTAAGAAGAAATAATTGTGCATGCAAGGAAGATGCTAGAACTATCTGCCCCAAATCACAGAAGCCCTCTAACTGCTCTTTAAACTAGTTGTACACCTGGGCGTTAAGCTACTACATGCATCAGCAATCACAGATGTTTGTGCTGAAAGGAATAAACACATGCATATGGACACCTTCGCTTAAAAACGTGATCTAGTGCTGAATATCAGAGCAAGCAGAAAAAATTCCTCACCTGCTACTTCCTCGCTTGCCTTCTTTTGCCAACTAGCTGTCAGACAGAAAGAAACCATCGGAAATAGGAACGGCCCCATCATTATACTCTGAAATGGCTCAAGTTTTTTTAACAGCAACCCATCTGAGACCCAATGGAGACCTTTACCATCTTGTGGAGGTTTTAAGAAGTGTGGTTGAGCAGATGGAGAGTCCATTGCGGCAAGAACTCGGCAGGCTTCCAGGGATGCAAAGTCATTACCTAAAAAAAAAAAAAAAAAAAAGAAAAATCAAAGAAAAAGGTGATTTTTTAATTTTAAAGTTATTGCAAATTATTAAATCCAAACCAACTTTTGGTGCTTTTGATGTCTCTGATGGGAATAATGAGTGGTGGGCACATCATACCATATTTTAGTTGCCAAATTTAGTACTGATAAGCACCTCCAGCCACAATGATGGATTGTGACCTCATGTAAACATGAGGTTGCCCTCATGTTTACCAAGAACTTAGAAAAGACCCATCTGCCCAGTTAATGCCTCATACTGGGAACCCAGTCAATGGGTGATTTTACGAAGTGTCTGATTGCCTCCAGCTCCCCAGCATCACACATTATTTTATGTGTTTATCCTGCTTTTTCAGCCTGTTCAGAGATGCGGCTTCTCCAGCCTCTCTCACTCAGACAGCACTAGGGCTGAGAGACCAATGATTAATTCTTCATCCTCTTTAATTCCACAGGAAGACAAACCGGATGCTCAAAAGGGTTTCTCTGACTGCAAAAATCTCTTCTAGTCTGTCCAGAGGAAGAACTGAAGAGAAGGAAGTTTTGGATTGATTTTTTTTTTTTTGCCTGTGAACTAAATCAAGATTTTAACGTGCTCGTGGTGTAAGCAGAAAGTTCATGCAGTGGCTCCACGTACAGAAGCTGATTTTGCGACTAGATACGAAATGTTTCAGATTTAAAAATGTAGTTGTACTTGGAAAAGAGTTTCTTTGTGCACAGCAAGATATTGCCAGATTAATGGGGAAAAATGAAAAGGACCATTTGCTTGCACTGAGATGGATTTTCTAAAGAAACTCTGAGACCCCACAGCTTTACTCTTTGACAGATTCTCTGTTCCTAGAGTTAGGCAGTATTTTTGCCTAAATTCACTGTACGTGTTCTGTTAAGGTTGAGGTAGTTCATTTAAAAAATGCTGATTTGAATGATGATTTCTATGGCAAGACTCACTGATTTTCTAAGTGGTCACTGGCCAATTTCTGAAAAGTAAACTTTTGGACATAATTTCCTTAAGTATTGAAAATAACATTTTTGTTCTGATACAATTCAAGAACAGATGGCAAAGATTGAGAAGATGTTACCAAGTGGAAAATAAAGCCTCAAACCAGCCTGGTCCGTGGGTGTGTTATTGATCTGCTGATCTTAAAAGTATTTGCAAATAACAATCGTGGGGGTTTTTTACCCCATTTTCCCCACTTGTCATTCTCTAAAAATTTAAAACACCAGTTAGAAAAAGCCAGCTATTTATACTTTCAGAATAATCCAAACAATCATCAGAAAACTGTGAAAAGATTTGAAGCAAAACTCTTGATGCTTGGTGACCAATTTGCAAATCAGAAAACCTCTTCAATGAATTAATTCTGTTTCATCTCATAATATTTGACTAGTCTTCTCGCAGGCTATGAGGATATTGCAATATTTAGGTTGCACAAGCAGACTATCTATCAGCGCTATCTGCTCCAAACAGAATTACGGCCCCCTTTTCCAACTGCCCATGTAATTTGGTTTTCTCAAAGAGAAATTAAGGAATGGCTCCTGGCAGTTTGGAGATTAAGCTGTCACAAAGGAAAAGTAAAGAATAAATATTCATGCAGTAGCCTTTGCGATCTGCAGGGCTGAATTTAGAAGGTTCCATTATCTGCACTACAGACAGATGGAGAACCTCAAACAGAAAACCTCAGACAGAAAAAAAAAAAGCACCAGTTTGACAAACTGATATTATTATTATTATTATTATTATTATTATTATTATTTTTAGTGAATTTTCCAATCAAACTTTTAAGCTGACAAGCCTAAACTTTCAACAGCGCTCTGTCCCGCTGGTCATGGACAGTAAGAATATTCACACAGAGGATGTGTTTAAAGCCCATTTCCAGCAAACATTCAAGAGAAGGCACAGGAGGAGGTACCACCGCCGGTGGGTGTTCCGGGCTGGAAACAGCTGCAAGAAGCACACAGCTCCCCGAGCGAGGTGGCATTTGCAGTGACAGCAGCTCCGCTCCTCCCCGAGCGAGGAAGTATTGAAGCAGCATGGGCAGAGCACACCAAGTGGTTACATTGAAGGTGGCCTTAAATGTCAGGCTTCCAAAGAAAAGAATTATTTTCTTTTCTTTCCAAAGGGCTCTTTTTTGGCTGCTCTTCAAAATAACCACCACCACCACCAGAGCTGCCAAGGGAAAATCACATCTCTCCACGGGACTCAGTGGGTGCCGGATGCAACTACTCACAATAGATCGATGCACTTGTGAAATAAAAGGTTATATTCGCCTAATAAAGTTTTGCCAGCAGAGAAGGAGACAGGACCCTAACAACAAGTGAGAGTGTGGGGCAAATCCGTACCACGATCAGCTTCGTGAGAAAGCAGTGAGAAAGTCTTTAATGCAGTTAAAATACACAGTACGGGCTTCGCTTTGGAAATCCCAGTGTGAGCAATGAGCTAAGCAAGTGTGTGCACAGTACATTCAATTAATCCGTGGGATTTCAGTTTCACCATGAACCTATCGACTTCTTGAACGCAAACTCCAGGAGAGGGAAAAGGGAATATTTACCCTGGGCTGATCCAGCTCATCGGGAGGCGCGAAGCAGGTCTGGAAATAAGTCTGCGTGGTTTAGATTCACAAGGCAGCGAAAAAACGAGCAGCAGAAATTAAGATCACATTTCAGTGACTAAATAAGATCCCAAATTCCCAAAGTTGCAGACATTTGTGGCAGGATAGTATTGTTTCGTAACTTGTACTTTTAAACTGTTTTAAGGTTGTTAAAAATCCCATGGGTGGGATCTTTCTGCCTTGATGGTTGGACTAGATGATCTTGAAGGTCCCTTCCAACCTGGGCAATTCTATGATTCTGTGATTCTATATCCCACTGTGCTGTTCACGTCCACGGAAACAACGATCCCAGGAAATAAAGTGCCATGGAAGGAAGCAGTTTTCAGGAAAGAAAACCAAAGGCACTGGAACTGTAGATATATTTTAATGTGCTTTACTACATAATCCAATTTATCGTTTGACTGCTGACCCCTTACCTGCTTTAAAATACTGGGAGGCCAACTAATTCCTGGTTCAAATCTACAGAAATCAGTGAAGTCCTGCCAGAGATTAATTATGTTCCATGGGGGCTTCTCAACAGCAGAGTACCTTGTTGCTAAGGTTATCCTGAAGCCTAACATCAAGTCCATCTCATTTCTGACAAAGCCGCAATTTATCTGGAAAAAGATAATAATTGCACAGCAGGGCAATCCTCTTTTGGATGCACTAATTTTTATACGGTTAAACTGTTTCAGAATGCACAATTCAAATCAATCGCATATTTGACTGTATCTATAGTCATGAAGGAAATATATATCAATATGGTCCATTCTATATTATCCTTTGTCCCACAAGGACACAGAAGAGAGATGGCAAAAAGGAGCTTTGCCTTGTAGGTGGCTTTCGGAAGCTTCACGTGATTTGTGAAGGTTGGTTTTAAAAATAAAAAAAGTTAAAAATTAATTTAATTCTTCCTTCTCAACTGAAAAAAAAACTTGCTAATTTCTGCATGGGTTGGGAAAGAAAGCTCAATATACACAGTCATAAAAATGTCTGAAGGCAAAGCGCTTCATAACATTGCTACCGGGCCAGATTTTTAAGTGGTATTGGCTCTCTCTCTCAAATGCCTTGAGCAGAGAGAAGGTTCTGCTCCAGAAAAATCCCAGCAGGGGCTGTAACAGCAGCCGCTGCCCAGATGCCCTCGAAGGGAGAACAGGGCTCTTGCCTACCAATCCCCTAAGGCAACAAAAAAATTACATTTATTATGACACTATTTAACTTTCTCATGTTTATTACACATTCACACGGACAATATAACTCTTTCTCAGGAGGAAGACAAACTGTTTTCCCTGCTTTTTTTTTTTTTTAATTTTAAAATATATATACTTCAGTAGCTGAAACAGAATTTGGGAACAGAAAACTTTCCTAGCATTTCCAGCCTTATTTTGCAAGGAGTTCTCAGCTCTCCGTAAACTCAATGAAATAAGGACTTAAGCAATTCTCGGACCTGAGCCGCTCACGTGCCATGGAACAACCAGGGTATTTTTGGCACCTTCCGAACAGTCAGATAATCATGCATTCAAGTCAAAGTGCCTTGATACGGTAATTACAAGCAAACCACAATCCACAGCACATTTTGCTGCTCTGCAGGGTTAGCAGGGACACTAAGCCTCTAAGAAACAGTTGAGCCTCCCCACTGGCTCACTCAGAGCTTTATCTGCCTCACAGATAGTTTTTCCTTGTACTACTTAACAAGTCCAAAGAAAAGCTGCAGCAGTCATTTCCTCTGCGTTTATAGCTGCTACTGCTACAAGGCAAAGTCAGGCAGGTAGGATTCTATGACACAGCACGTATATTTTTAAGTATTTATTTAACAACACAGGAAAAAAGAAAAAAAAAAGATACTACCCCTTCAGACGTGGATAAAATGATGCTTCTTCCCTTTTCCCTGCTTTATATTGGATAAACTGTGTATTGTTTCCAACGGGAAGCAGCAGAGCATCACCAAGACGCTGCTGGGACAGCCCGGTGTGGGAGCAGCATCATTTCTGGAGGTGCTGTGACAGCTCAAGGTGACAGGCAAAGAACTGGGTACCACGACACACCAGGGGAGCAGAGGGACTGCGAGAAGACTTTGCATTAATTTTATCAGTTGACACAGCTCGCTGCAGGTGGCAAAAGACACCAATGACTATTTCCCGGCCCCAAAGCCCCCTGTTAAGAAACAGTAATAAAGGAGCCAGTTCCTACCATCACCCTGTGGGTGGTTAACAAACTCATGCAGATGGTGGGCAAATAAGAACGTAAACACAGCTAGAAAAAAAGAGATAATCCATGAACAAGAAACATGCTTAGCAGATAGTGTGATTCAGAGCTGCACCCTACAATACCAGAGTGAATTTAACAGCTCCTGAAAAGTTAATACTCCTTCTAAAATACTGAATAATTGATCTATCACTTTTCACAAAGACTGTTTCGCAGCTGAGGGTCACCTTCTCCACCTCAAGAGCTCTGTGCAGTTCTTGATGGGAGTCTATGAGAACTGATCCTGAATGCTGAAACTGTGAGCCAAGGCAGGGTCGGAACCCAGCGAACACATCACGCACCAGTTCCCTTCTGGACTCTCCATTTCTAACAAAGACACACAGAAAACATTATTATCAAACTCTGCATTGCTTTTTACTCGCTGCTTACTTTTGGGCAATCCAGCCCCCCTGGAACTCCTGCTGCTTGACATTCAAACTATTGAAACGGCGGTGGCAGCGAGCAGTACTGCTGCACGGACACCATTCAGAAACGAGTGTAATCCACAGCATAGAACCTCCTAACGTGGAGCAGAGTCAGTAATCCTCATACAAACAAACACCCACAGGGTATGTAATGATCAAATTCAAAGATTTCTTGGTTTGTGGACCCTGCAGCGGAGGTGCCTCGCTCCTAATGTCAAACTGAACCTGCTGACAAGACGCTGCCTTTCCTTTGTTACCTTTCATGCTGCACAAGGATCTCACAAGCCGCCAGGCATCCAGGGACCGCGGGCTGCAAGTCAATGCTCTGCACTTCAAATACTTTATTTTTGTGTTTGAAATCTCAGAAGTTGTTTAGAATCCCCCTGCAGAAAGGCAGGAATAATCACTGTCTCAGTTTTACTGATGGGGAACTCAAGCGCTGAATACTAATGTGGCTCGCACCAATATCATAGAATCATTCAGGTTGGAAGAGACCCTCGGGATCATCGAGTCCAACCATCAATCCCACTCTACAAAGTTCTCCCCTACACCATATCCCCCAACACCGCATTTAAATGACTCTTAAACACACTCAGGGATGGTGACTCAACCACCTCCCTGGGCAGCCTATTCCAGGGTCTGACCACTCTTTCTATGAAAAACTCCTTCCTAATGTCCAGTCTAAACCGACCCTGTTGGAGCTTGAAGCCATTCCCTCTTCTTCTATCACTAATTACCTGTGAGAAGAGACCAGCACCAACCTCTCTACAATGCCCTTTCAAGCAGTTGTAGAGAGTGATGAGGTCTCCCCTCAGCCTCCTCTTCCTCAAACTAAACAGTCCCAGCTCCTTCAATCGCTCTTCATAAGATTTCTTCTCCACGCCCTTCACCACGACAAACCAGTCTGAAGACAGGAAAAAGGAGAAGGGGCAGGAGAGCGGAAAGACTATTTCACAGAATCACAGAATCTTCTAGGTTGGAAGGGACTTAAAGATCACCTTGTCCAACCGTCAACCTAATTTTGACAAACATAAACACCCACACAACAAACAAAAAGCAACACCATCACTAAACTATATCTCCCAGCACCACATCAACCCATCTTTTGAACACTTCCCTCAACCACCTCCCTGGGCAGCCCATTCCAATGTCTGATCACCCTTTCAGTGAAAAAATTCTTTCAGTGAAAAATTTCGGGGGAAAAAGGTCCAAAATCTTATTAATCACCTCTGTGGTCCCTGACAAACTCTATGGTTGCTTGAAATTGCCTTTGCCTGACCCAGGCTGTTGGGCTGTAGCCCCAGTATCGCAGAGGAGTCTTGTACCACACAGACCATCAGACAGGACTCAACATATTGCGCTTTTGTGCACAAAGTCTGCACTTTTTTGTGCAGGATCCTTGGGACAGGGGCTGTTTTCACGTTGTCGAACGTGCAGTGCCTACACAGTGTCTCTCCCACCCGAGAATACATGGAGAGACCGCTCATCCCAGTTGGAGTTTTTTGCCTCGGCTGGAAATACAATTTTTAATATAATACCCACAGCCTGGGAAGTGTTTTTTCCAACCCGGCCGGGGCACCGCAGGTGTTCTCTGATGACAGCCGGGGCCCAGCAGCCAGACCCAGCTCCCCCTAGAACAGTTCAGACAAACTCATTTGCAAAGAATAAGCACATCAATCAGCACCGGGTTTAACGCGCCTACTTCCCTACTCTGCAAATCTAATAGATATTCTGTACACTTTTTCCCTGCTTCCCTTACAAACGATGCAAATATTTATCTCCTCAGGAAGAGGCCTAAAGAGAGCCTGAAGTCGAATAATGAAATTCTCATTGCTTCCAACGCTTGCTAATGCTTTTGTGCTCCCTTGTGCTCAACAGCCCAAAGGGTCAGACGCTTGTGAGATGCTAATTATTTCCCATTTTGACATCAAGCATTGAAAAGAAAGGCGATCTGCATGCAATGTGTTTTTCAGACTGACTGATCTGATACTGTGTTCTCTTAATGACACTCTCCATCAGAGATTAAGGTAAGGGCTTAAGAAAAAAGCCACATTAGAGGGCATGAATTTCAGACAAGTTAATTAGAGCTAGCTTTATTCAAAAGAATCGTGCTTACATTTTGCTTCCAGTAGCAAATTACCAAGTACATAAATCTCACCCTGGGCAATAGCGGCTGAGAGGACACTAAGAAGGGAGGCAGCAGAAGGAATTTTCACTGAGTTTCACAGCAGCCACGACCTCCAGAACAAGAGTTACTGCAGCATCTGCTCAACTTCTGGCCAAATTTCTAGGAAGAGTTTACCTTGGACTCATCTAAAGACTGCCTTCAAGATTTCAATGCTTAAGTCATCGAATTTCCTTCAGAAGAAAATGGAGACATGCTACCACCCTCCAGATGGTGGGTTGCAGGGTTCAGCCTTAGGTTTCTTTAGATATCAGGAATGGGATTTGGCTTATTCTGCCAATGAACCGAGGGAGAAGTTCCCATAGACTCTCCCACAGCGAAAGGAATGATTCCTGGATGTGTTCTGAGAGAAGGGAGAAGAAAACAGACCCAACTCCGTGGCTGTGGCAGAGCCTTCTGCCTCCTGACACAGGGACTGATGCACAGAGAGTCTCCATCCCACCGGTCAGAAACAGGGTGAAGGGAAAGGAAATCCACCTAGAATTTATGAGCAGCTCCGGGAGTAAGAAGAACAGGCATCACCATTTGTAGTGAAGACTGTTACGGGGTGCATCTAACCACATTTACCACCCTGCACTTCAGGCAAAAGCTTTCATTTGCTCCTACCAAAGTGGCTCTCATGGCAAAGCCTGCTCTCCCCGTTCCTGTGGGAAGCTCACTAAGCCAGAGAAATCAGGGGAGGTGACAAGGGCACGGTCAATGCCACGTGGTCTCCCTTTAGCTATACGTGCCATAACCCCACCTACGGACACAAACCAAGCTTATTTTCTCTATCACTTTCGGTGCACTGAATAATTTCCCGTTAATATCTAATGATTCATTTTTCCTTATTGCCCTTTTAGCAGTACATGTGGTCAGGTCAACTTTTCTGCCCACCCCTGAAACCCTGCTGTGAATCTGGATGCATCCATTGCTCTGCTGGCTTTCTGACAGCACGGGCACCGCATCGCCCGACTGCTCCATCAGCATTAGGCACTTCATGCTCTTTTTTCTTTTACAGCTTAGGAGCCCAGCCACAGCGGCAGCAATATCACATACAAACACTAGTTGAAGTATCTGGAGAGGAGAGCCTGCTGTCTTTTTCTTTAGAGGACTCTTTAATATTCTTTTAGCATCTCATCTTTTAGCATCTCATCAGTTGCGATTGCTCTTCAAAGCCGTCAATCAGGCCACAGAATATTTGCTCAGACACTCAGCAAATGACAAGTGTGTTGCCGATCAATATCTGCAAAATTAGTAAGACTTGCCCAACATCAGATAAAGGCTACGGCAAGAACAGGTCTGGTTTTTCATCCCGATCAGCTTCTGCTTTCCCCAAGAACAAGGCAAGCCGTACACATCCCTTGCTGGTTTGGGGACAGTTTCACAACACCCTTTTACCCCAAGGGAGCAAAAGCCAAGTTTTCCGTGGCTGCCTCCATATCACTGGGGCTTTTTCTCTCCATAGCTTGCTTTCTCACTCAGGTTTTTAGCATCATTTTTTCTGTTAAGACATTCTCTGCTGGTATTTATTTTTTAACACAGGCAGTGTTAGGTTCTTGCACATAAAGGCATCCACACACACATTAAGAAACTTCGAAATGGTTTGATGAAAGCGATTGCGCTAAGTCTTTGAAGTGATATCTTGAGAGCTGCCCTGAGGAGAAGTGTTAGCTCTGGACAAGCAGATGGCCAGCGGGTTTTTGGTAAGCTCAGCTAATGCAGTAACTGCCTCTCATCACCCTACAGCAGACGTGGGACTTCCAACATGACAGTCAAGAGGAACCTGGCAGCTTTCACACTACAAATATTTTCCTCTTACCTACTTGCACAATTACGGTTGAAAAGTTGTAAAGGAATAATATAGTTGGAAGGAACTATATGGAAGGAATAACATAGTTCAAAATAAAATTTGAAGCATCTTTACTCATCATTCCTAGCAGCACCAACTGCAAAATGGTATTTTCCTTGTGAGATCAAAAAGCACATTGCTGCCCAGCGCTGATCAAAGCTATCTGATATGTATGCGTCTTTTCCACATTTAGCAATACCAGTTTACACCTCTTGCCCTAAATCCTAGCATCCACCACCTTCTGACTGGTCTCATCTGCAGAGGTTTCTCCAACAGAACACGAAGAGGAGTCAGTGTCCAGGGTACCTCCAAGACCGCCCAGATGCCAGATGTAACCTGTGACTGGGGAAATGAAGGGCTGTTTGCAGGCCAGCACAGTTAAATCACATTAAATCCTCAAACGGTGCTTCTTCTGGGACAGTGAAAATGCCCATTCTAATCATCAGAGAACATACATTTTCCTTTCCCTGTTTATCAAGCATAAGACAACTGGGATTTGATTTCTTTGCACGTGTAACTGGACACACCAAGATTTCCTCTGCCATCCTTCCCCCCACATTGTCTAAGTCCCATTAGGCTGGTGAGGGTTAAAAGCAAATCTCACAGTACCCAGGGAACACACTAACTTCCTCTTCTCTCTGGCATTATAAAGCATTGCTATTTCCACATCTTTTCTAGAGTTTCGAAGGCAAATTGCCTCACATGGATGCTACACGTGGAAATCCCAAAGTATCCAATTTATTGGCAGCAGAAACTTTACAAATCCTGCTCTTTTGCTGTGCTAGGAAGATTTGAAGAAGAGATTTGTTCTCCTCATCCCTTAGGAGCCTTTTTTATGGAGGAAGGACAGATAGGAAAAGATACAAACTCCTTCTATGGCATTTTGTTCTGCTTAAGAGCCCGCCAGCGACCTTGGCTCATAATTAAGAAGTACAACTCCTTCCCTGCTAAGCTGCTGTTTGCTAGAAGCTAAAGTTCAATTGCATTGCCGAACTCTTGAGTCTTCCCTAAAGCCCCCAAAAAACCTTCTGGGTTTGGATGCTGGGTCTGGAAACTGCAGTTTGGAACTGCACTTGGAAGAGGATTTGAATGCTGAGAAAGTTGTCCAAATCCCCGGTTCCATAGCTGAGATTTTTTTTACCTCCCAATCCTCTAACACAGACCGACCTGAAACTGGCCTCCAGTGTGGGTGCATCGTGTTAAATATTTCTCTACACCGGAAGGAATTTTCTTTGAACCAGTCTGAAACAATCTCCCTCTAAAAATAGTGTTATTTCTATTGAGAGCTGGCTTTAATGTCTTTATTTTAAAGCAGTAGTTTTTGCAATTTTTTTCCAGAGCAAATTGCCCACAGATGGCGAAACAAGAGAGAAAACTGCCAGCAATGCCCACGTAAACGTCCAGGTCCACCTGCTGTTCACTTAAGACGCAAACATCATCCTCCACAGCAGCTTTACACCAGGAGGAAATCTCAAGGTGAGATAGAAAAACTCAGGATGCGACAGAATGCAGCTGTCTTTGACTCAGCTTCTCCATTAAAAAAAACCAATCCCCAAACTCACCCAGCAGATGAAACAGATTCCTGTTCTTATTCTCAAGAACATGAAGTGGGGAAAAAAAAAGAGGGGGAGGAAATATATCAATGAAAACTAGAGCTTGGGAAAAGTGTAAACGGCAGCCTGACTGCTATGTCTGTTAAATACACATTTATTATGCACTAACTCGAATGAGACGCAGCATCTCTCCTTGGCTCCAGATATTGAAAACCTTTGTTATTTCCTGATGTTTTTATTCGTGATTTTCTACTTTACAAAGCCATGATTTGGTTAATACCGCTTCTCCTAACGCTGTTTCCAATCAGCATGTGGACCCAAACCTTAAAGTTAAACATCAACCCTTACCTGAATCAATCTTAAATACAGCACTGTCACTTCTATCAACACGAACCTTTACTTATATATAAACACAAAACTCACAAGAGCCACGTATGTCTATTACCAGCATTAGAAAGTCCTCCTGTGCCTAAACACGGTACCTCAGCTCCTGCTTGAGTAAAACCTAAGCCCATCCCTTAAATGAATCCTGGGTTTAAAACCTTGCCAGTCTGCAGACAGCCCACTAGAACCCACCCAGTCCCATCCCAATCCAGAAAGAGGAAAAACCCAACACACCAACACCTCACCGTAAGCGCAGCCCTAATTCTGGTCTTAAAGATGGTCCCAGGGGTTACAACAAATTAATTAGAAGGCGGTAAAGGCCACTTTGGTAAAGGCTATTATCCCTTTCTCCATAGGCTTTACGGGCAGCAGCAACCAAGGTGCTTCAGCACGTATAGTCTGAAACCAGAATAAAACTCTAAACTGAAACCCTGTATTAGCAATATGCTAGTTATAACTGGAAAAACATAATCAGAAACCATCAGCCTCTGTGGCTACTACTTCATTTTAATCACACAGATCATGCAAAATTTAGGAATGCAGCTCCTCAGTCCTTCTTACCATGAAACCTACTTCTGCCCCCAAGCATGATGCTAGTATTTAATCTAAACGAGAACAGAGCCCAGATATCCACAGCAAAGCCAGAAAAAAGGGAGCTGAAAGTTTGGAAAGCTCTATTAATACAGAACAAAGTGTTCTCCTTTGGGAACAGCAGACTCCACCAACAACCTTGCTGCACATCCATCACGACGACTAACATGTACGCAACAAAAAAACACAAGAATAATAATTTTGCGGTATTTTTTACAAGCCTTCACCTCAGCTTTGCAGAAAGAGCTGGGTGGTCCCTGCTTTTCAGAGTACCATTACCTCTGCTTTCCTGGAAAAACCTGCCCCAGCCACCCTATTACAGCCCCCGTTAGGCTGACCAGAAAGTATTCGGCTTTACTAGGAAGAAACCTCACCCGATTGCTACAATTTGAGTGAGATCCAGCTACAAATGGAACTCCTGAAATATCCTCTAAAATTTCCTATAATCGTGCCTTTAAAATAAAAAGATGGCTCAAAATTGCCAAACAACTCCAATTACAGTTAAATAACTGCAAGAGTCCTTGTCCTGATCCTGGAAGACTTACGTACATACTCAGAAATAAACACATGGTCATACAGCTTGCAGAATTCCTAACCCAAAGCCTTGCCTTTTCTGCCCATACCTGCAGGAAAACCTGACATAATAAATAACCTCTGCTGAGAGCAGTCATCACTCCAGTCCTTCAGGCTTTTCAAGATATTGTAGTGAATGGCCCCAAATTCTCAAGCTCCCAATTCTAATCCTAAACCTAAATTTCTACCAAGTTTAGCAATATACATGTACCCCATAATTTGTTGTGAATTACAGAACATCCCCAAAACAGGCACCTGTTTCGGTGACGCAGACTTTGCAAGAGGTACAGGAAGAGAGGGCTCCCAAGTTCTAGGCGTTACAAGATGCACCAGTAGATAAAAATCTTCACTTGTCGGTTTTACAGTATCTACCCCTGGGTCAAGTTTTCTGCAGAGTCTGGAGATACAGGGAGAGGTCAAATTTTCCTGTGAACCAGAGGTCTTTGTGAGACCAGCCTTGCAAACCAGCCTCACAATCCCACTTTCCCTTGGCTCCTCAGCAGTCTAGGTGAGCACAAACACACCAAACCCCAATATGAGTATTTTTTCCCATCGTTAACAAGAGTCATTGCTGAGAACAAATTCTTCATCAGAGTCCTGAAGCTTCCCAAGGTGCAGCAAAGGAGACCGTCATTCCCAAATCTCTGTCCAGAGCAATAATCATTCACTCCTTCTAATACTTACTCCATCAGCATCAGTCAGCTCTTTAAAATGCTGGGTAGTTAGAGCTCATCTTTTCTTTCCTTACCATACTCTAACTCTAATCCTTGCCTTCTGCAAAGCTTGCAATAAATCCAGCGTTACCAGAGATGTCTATTCCTTTTGCTGCCACAATTGATATATTAAGAAAGAACTGCACTCTTTAGGCCCCCTTATCTGTAACTCCGACCCCATCCACTAGCTGTGCCCACACCAGAGCTCATCCTGCCCACCTAAGGCATGATATTTTCAGCAGTAAGCAATAATCCCTCATTGCCCCCAAAACTCAGCCCCAAACTCTATATTTTAGCTTGCCAGAGAGCCTCTAAGTCACGATTCTACCATATGGTAAAATTAGTCCTTCCTCTAGATCTCTATGCCCACAGCAGCTATAGTTCACTTTTTTCCCTGCTTTTTTTCCCCCAACGCTTGAGTCTAGCTTTGACAGGGGCCACAGAGCACTGAACCAATACCCTGAAACACATCAGTCGTCTGTGTCACTACGTCCTCTCCTCTTGGTCCTGCGTGTCCTTGCAAGAAACACTGCTCCCTTTCTAGTCCTAAAACTTCTGGATGTCGGTGGGTATTTTTTATATCGTTAAACAAAGCATGCTTCTCATAGTGTTTCAACTGTTCCCTTCTAAGACTTCAAAGTAAGTTGAAACCATTAATAGAGGGAAAGGGTTTCACCTCAACATCCAGGTTAAGTGGAGTGATACCCAGGGAGTGGAGCAATGGGACAAGGGGGAAGGGTTTGACACTGAAAGAGGGGAGATGGAGCTGAGATGTGGGGGAGAACTTCTTTGCTGTGAGGGTGGTGAGAGCCTGGCCCAGGTTGCCCAGAGAAGCTGGAACCCCCGGAGGGGTTCAAGGCCAGGTTGGAGGGGGCTTGGAGTCCCTGCCCAGGGCAGGGGCTTGGAACTCAATGATCTTTAAGGTCCCTTCCAACTCTAACCATTCTGCGATTCTATGATTAATTTAATTCACCCCCTCCCATTATTTTAATGTTACTTCAACAAACTAAGTGCAACAAACCCAGAAGCAGCAGCTATTGTGAGGGGATTTGGCCAGAAACCGATTTCTTACCATGCCACCAGAGAGAGATGCCAAAGACAGCTTGAAAAGAAAACAAGGACATATTAACAGGAGAGTCTTAACAGTAAATTATACAATATAATTAAAAGACTGCACAACGAGTAACAGCAGCTCCTCCGCAGTGATCAGTTGGCTTGCCTGAAAACAGAAAAAAGACAAGTTTTGAATTTGAGAATAACAGTAGTTTTGTAATAGGTAGTGATACCATGTTGTGTATGAGAAAGGCAGGATGGTTGGAGAAATGAGGATTTTTCTTGTTGCCCCAGAAAATACACAGATTTAACTCACTACATTTTTTGACAATAAACTCCTAAATTTCACAGCCTTTTGAGCTCTGGAGCTGTTACCGTGTTTGTGAATGCGTCAGTGAAAGGCACTATCTTCCCCGCGCAGTCAGCATCCTCTTGTTATTCTTCCAAGAGCAAGGGGAGCAGAAATTGCCCTGGAGCCTGGAAGCAAAATACTCATCTCAGGCTCAAGTGGGCAAAAAGGAAGAAAGAAGCTTTGCACAAGTAATCCACAAGACATTTCACAGGGTTTCTGCTCCAGACTGAACGACTTCAGAAGGATTACCAAGGCCCCGGGTGCTCCAGAGCACCACTGGCTACATCGAATTAAGGGGACTACTGGACTCCTGCCGGGAAACCAGGCACGGCCAAAGCTCCCCGAGGCCTTTCCGAACGCTTTGGTTCTGGAAGCTCCAGGCTCACAAAATCAGGAAAAAACCCCTTCCTTCCCTTCACAACCTCCAAAAGATACCAAGAGACAACTGTTTTTTTCCTACTGAAAGGAAGCAGGTGGCAAGAATTGCAAATGGAACAGCAGTGCCAAGAGACTGGTGGAGGTAAATTGATGATTTTAATGAGACTGCCAGATTTGCTGTTTTGCGTCTTATTAGAGCCCCAGCTCCACACCTCCTCTCACAGTTTCCCTGCATTCATTTGCTTTCTCCCTCGGTCAGCCCCTGTTCCTTTCTCTCCTCCTAAGTCTCAGACTGCAGGAATGAATCTTTGCAATCAAGTGACAATAGAGTTATTATTAATGCTCTCAAACAGCGGTTTTATTCGGAGACCTGTGAGAGCACTGAGCTGCTCGCACATGCCCTGAGCGATTATCGGGAGGAGCAAGCCAACAGTCCACTTCTATTTGGGAAGATTCAAGATAATAAAAAGTAATTTCACTTATGTCTATTTGACCCATAATCAAAGCAGTTGTGTAGAACAACACGGACTATTCACGGAAGGCCACGTTAGGGATAGGCAGTGATGTTTGGAAAGCAAAGGGCGGAATATCAATCTGCATAAATCAGCATAAAACCACTGCAAACAACACAGCAAAATTACCTTTTCAGAGTGAGGGCTATCGGGAAAATGTTATCGCTTGCCATTTAGGATAAAAATAACAAATGAGAAAGGTTCAGGCAGAAGGTGGTGACGGAAGCTGATGTGCCCAATGCCAGGCTCTGTTCAAGCCAGTCTGACAAACGGGAAGCAATGGCCTGGCGGGAGCTGACAATGCTCATCAAACGCTAACGAACGGAGCTGCTGGAACATACCACGTGCAGGACACAGAGCCTTCTTGTCAAAAATCATGTTCGACAGGATATCTTGAATGATAAATCCATTAATTCATAGGAATATGGGATTTTTGACCACTTATAAATACCTTAGACTTCCACAATCACCAAAGTCCTTTCAGTTGGGGAAAAAAAACAACAAATAAAACAAACAAAAAACCCCACAATTTACACTAAAAATATGCTTCTTACTTAACAAGCACACAAAACTAATTGAAAGTTAGTGTTCAAGCCAGAAAGAGAAAATTACAAAATTTCAAGAGCCAGAGAGAAAATTACAAACCAGGAAAAAAAGCAAAAAGAAATGAGAGGAAAAAAACACTAAACTGAACACCCCAGGAAAACAAGAGACATGAGTTACTCTGCCACAGACTCTCTTCTTAACAGCTCCTTTTATAGGCTGACTCAAACACAGTGTGTTGAAACGCCTTCTTGTTTCTTAATTACAAAGGAAATTAACTATGCATCACAAGCAATTACTAATAATTTCCTCTTTCTAAAAAAAATAATGACTTGGTTTTCTGTTGGAGCGTTTGACAGGTTCATTTCTGTTTTGGGGGTTTAGTGGGAGATTTTTTGGTTAATACTGACAAGCCTAGACCAAACCCAACCGCCGCCACCACCACTCCACAGCAAATCTGGGCAAAATATTTGTATACTTTTATAAATACTCCCCTTCTGTGCTACTCAGTCCTTATTGCACAACTTGACAAAAAATAAAAATTAGGAGAAAACTAAGCTGTAAAGCTTCTGAAACACATTCGGAGTGTAGTCCCTCACTGTAATGCTGCTACAGACCCAATGTCTTCATGTACCTACAGTCTCAGCGATAAAGTAATTAATCAAAGTAGAACTGATAAATCAGAAGTCTGTAGTTAATACTAAAAAAATTTAATCGTAAAATAACCCTAGCTCTAATGCCTTCAGATCCGTGCACGCAACAAAACTAATTGCAGCCAGACTCTCCTTCAAATAATATTCATTTTCACACTTCACGAAGTGAGGCAGCCACTGACATCCTGAGCGTTGGCCGTGCAAGAATGAAACCAGTTTCAGATTTAACACCAACCATAATCCAGTTGCTCAACATGACCAGCACCAATTCTTCTCCCAGAGTCACGGAGCAGATTTACTCCATCCTTTGTTCCCAAACAACCTCTCTCCAGCCCAAATCCAATTTCTCACAAACTCAAATAACCAAAGGCAATTGTTCCAATCAGCACCCGGAATTAAGAGCTGCCTGTTATCTTGATTGCTCATCAAAAACCTCATAGCAATCTTGACAACAGTCCAAAGGCCTCAATCTTCCACAGAAAACACAACCTGATATGACACAGTTCTGGCACCAAATTTTCTCTTATTTCTGGTGTCATGGAAACACAGAGATAAATACAGTTCCTGAGACCTTGCATCCCTGAATACAGCTGCTAAATACAAGGCTAACTTCAGTTTTAATGAGACCCCAGTAACCTGTAAATCGGCATTAAAACAAGCACAAGCCAATCACTTCATCCAGCACCATCGCTCATTTTGTGCTCTAACAAACAGTACTATTCTTCTGTCCTGCTTCTTTCCCAAAGCAAACCCCAAATCCTCCCCAAACCTTAACTGCATCTCTTTACCCGTGAGCGGTGCTTGCATCGAGCCCAACAACTTTCTAGCCTTATCTGTCATCAGTGTCACACTTGCCTTTAAATCTCAAAACTAATGTCCCCCTGGCCAGCAGCAGGGGATATCTGAAGGTTTCAGCCAGCAGAAGGGTTTTACTGGAGGCCAGAGAGGGTAGGTTGTGTGACTGTGGGTATACCTGTTAGCCGTGGACATGGCAGAGAGATGCTGGAAGTCCCGAGTCTAACGAAGCGGGGAAAGAGAGGATCTTCTGGGCCAGCCAGTTGTACATGAGTCGCAAACTCCTGACCTGATTCAAGAAGGTATCACAGAATATAATTATCACCAGTGGGGAGAGAAGCAGTGTGATGCTACTACTCATTTCAGTTAGACCCCTCATCGTTTCATTACTAATGGCCCACGTTGCCGAATTTGACTTGGACACCCACCAAGGAACCAAAAAGAAAGAATCATCCTGTGAGACTGGGGCAGAGCAGATCACGCCTCAGGTTGTATTAGAGATGGGTAGAGATACATAGAGGGCTGTTAAAATAGCCACACGCTGAGCGTACACGAAGAGGAAGCGTATTCCCGCTGTTAGGCACACAGGTACCATTGATAGTAAGAACAAAGACTGCTTCTTAATGTGTTGGATAGATAAATCTCTGTAACGTTACATAAATATAACTCCTGAAGTTTTATCTCACATAAAACACACAGAGAAGTTTTAAAGTCGTTTTGCTCCTGAAAGCTTTCCACCCAGAGTCATCCTCTGGGCAGGCGCGATACAGTCAGGCAAGCTATAATGCAAATTCTGTTGGTACGGAATCCTTCATCTGTAAACGAGCAGCCTCTATCAAAATGCAAAGAACGGGCAGCTCTGGTCTCGTTACTCCGTGAGGCTTCTTTCATAGCTGCTCTTTTTGATGCCTTTAAACCTGCCTCCAGGCGATGGTTTGGAACAAGCTGTACTGCATCACCAGTTTTATACACTCTGAAAGCTTTTTTCAGGTCTCAACTGGAGGCAGCAAAGGGGAAAAAGCAGAGAAACCGAAAATGCAAGTTGTGATGCAAGCAAGACGGGAAATGGAGAGGAGACAAACGCTCATTTAGGGGATCATGAAATCCCCTTGAACGTTCTTGAGGTTGATCAGCTCATGTAAGTGATCTCGACTCCATTAAAATAATGAAACTACAAAAATTTACACGACCAAAGAATCTGACTCCATCCGATTCTGAATTGCAAACATATATAATATACCATAATTAGTGACTTAATGAACGAAGCATGCTTCTCTGTAGAACTATTCCGATAACATTTAACACCAAATTAACTTTGTCATATGCCTCAATTTCTACCATTTTTCAGAAGGCACATGTAGTACCAAATCAGAGTTTTAAAAACGTGATGTTCATATCGAGTTAATCCTAAGCAGAAAGGAAAATAGAAATGTATCCAGTGGAAGCTCCCCTCTAAATTAATCCATACCCTTGTTAGAACTAGATGCTGTTTCAGCACAGTTGGGGATGGGAGGATGTTGGGTTTTGCCCATCAAACACCAAAGTACTTGGCATAGCGGTGCCGACTTAAATGATTTCTCCTGTCCTGAGAGAGTGGGGGGGAAAGAAAACTGACATTAAGAACACTGTGGAAATCAAAGGATCTTGGGTTTGACTCTCGGGGGGTTGGAACTAGATGACCTTTAAGGTCCCTTCCAACCCAAACCATTCTGTGATTCTTTTGTTCTGCTTTCTCACTATAGGGTTTTTCCCATAAAAAATGAGAGATGACAGCCTTAATAAAATACAAAAGCACCCTATTTCAACATTTTGATTCCTATCTCTTTCAGGCATTAAAAAGTATACTAGATTTTCTTATTGTATTTTTAGCCTAATTTTAACAGCACTATTTTAATACACCCCACCTTGTTAGTTACTCAATCCTTTGCCGTTTTACTTTGGACAAAGCAACAGGTATCGAATACGCTGGACCACAAGAAAGGCTTTGGGAGAATTGAACCAGAGCCAAACAAAACCAGCAGCATCCACCAGGAGCGGTGCTTGGGCAGGAGGCTGCAATCACCTAAGCTCTCAGAAATGAAGGACGACAAAAATCAATGAGCAAAACACAAGTCAAAAACTCTCCCTCTGATAAGAGACGGCAAAAACTTTCTGCAAACGCTTCCAAGTCCTTTAAAATACCCAGATTTGAGTTCTGTCTGGTGGGTCACAGAGCTATGCTACGAGAATCACAGCTGAAGGATTTTCCCCTCCTTCAGCAGAGGTTGTTCGGTCGGGGGGTTCCCACCTCACTAAGGCAACAAAAGCACTTTATTGGTGACACCGATGATTTATAACCAACTCCCCATTGAATAAACATCCCAGATTCCTGTGTTTAAATCTTTTCTGTCTGAATCATTCAAGACCACAAAGCTAAGGAAAAAAAAAATACAACGTCCCCCAGTGCGACAGAATCCACCAACATAGATGATAGGGGCAAGTCATGAAGAGAAACATCTCAAAAACACAATAAAGAAAGGATTTCAGACATTTCAGAAGACAGAAATATTTTCACGCCTTGTTGGTCCACACCAGTTCTCCTGCGTCAAATACATCCGACCTGTGCTGATGAGGCGGAGGCTCAGCCTCCTCTAGTGTAAATACTGTATAATCCCACGGATGCTAGTCCTGGACAGCACCTCTGAAGAGCTTTTGAAATGCAAAATTAAAATTACCTTTTCTGTTAAAAAAATTAGTGTTCACGATTAGCCTTTCAGCAATCTTGGACAAAATTAGTAACATTGCTTTCCTAGGATAAGCACAGGCTCTGCATGTCTCTCCAGCCCAGCCGGTACCGGGCAGGAAGACTAAAGAAAATGCCTGCAAACGCACTCAGTTATTTGCACTTGCTTCCTGAAGAGTCCTCTAGAGTTGGACGCTCTTTCCACTTTTCCCCTCATTGAATTGATTCATCACTGGATTGTGACAAATTAGCTGTTAACACTGAAGTAGTTCTTTGCTTCTCTCAAAAGAAGATGGCACGAAGGCCCACGAACAGAAGAGAAAATGATTTATCAAAGCATGGACAGGGATCATGGCCCAAATGCATGTTTTTAAAGCATCACATAACCAATGACACCAGACAAGCAGCATTTTTTTGCTTTCTTATTATATCAACTTAGGGCAATCTGGAAAATACAATAGCTATCCATTCATATTTTCCAACTCTCCCCTCATACTTCATCCAATATTATGCACCTTGTGCTGGTTGTATCTAGTAAAATAGGGGCTAAGATTTTCAGTGGAACACACCATTCATTTAGGGAAAAAAAAAAAAAAAAAACCAAACCAAAAAAAGAAAAATCTACACCCCCTCTCTCCAGAATCAGTTACAAAACAGCACAGCAAGGAAGACATAAGCTGTGAAGACACTGGCTTGTAAACACCTTTAATTCTGCAAACAGTTTCAGAGTTCAGTGAGAGTGAGGACATGAACTAGAAGATGATTTGTGTGCCTTGCTGTTTCAGAACTAAGACTTAACTGTAATACCAATTAAAAACAGCAACAAAAGGAGCCATTTCCATCCTTCCATGCTTTCCCTCCATGACTTAGGGGTGGCCCGAGGTGAGCAAGTCCTAAGCCAGCCCTTCTGACAGCTGAAGCTTGCGGCAGTGCAGTTTTCCTCCACGCAGGGATGCGATGATACGGTCCCAACTCTAGTGCAGAGCACAAAGTGCTGTGTAATCATCTTTTAGCTTCCATTTATAAAGCCATAACTGTTTCTTTTCATCTCTTGCTTCTTGTGAAGTGTTCCAACTACAGGCTCATTTATCAAGATGCTGGCTAGTCCAATGAAACAGTCTTCCCTTCTATCTTTCTTTTCACTGTGGCCCTTACCTGGTGTATTACCAGTTACTTAAAAACTTGTGCCCTTTATGCCCAAGACAAGCAGTAGCCTCTACCCATCTGACTAAACATGCTCAAGACTACAGTAAATAGTCTTTTCTGCAATGAAAGTCTTATGCGGATCCCCTGTGTAGATACCCTTACACTCCAGTAAGCAGGACGGGTTAGAGTAATCCCATTTTTTTGGCCAAAAAAACCTAAACTGAAAACAAAGGGTGTGTAGCTGAGAGTAGTAGACATGATAGAGGAGGAGATAGCTTTATTGCATAGAAAAATCACACAAAATCAACACCAAAATCGGCTTTATTGAGCTGCAACAAAAAGGTGTTCCTCACAGTAGGCAACTGCCAGAACCGAACTACAGAAATAGCATCTGGGGCTTGGAAGAGTAAAACCTGATCACATTAGGGAGGCAGGACCACATCTGGGACACTTGTTGACCGGAAAGGATTCATGCATCAGAGGTAACAGCCTGCACCAAGAAGTCCTGTTCCACCAGTGAGTGAATTCAGACAATTTATCAATATAAACAACTGGGATTTTCCATGTCTTACTGAAATATCATTGAGGGCTGAAGTTAACCACCAAGGTCCTGCATCACCACCACCCCCTGCCCCAGTCCCATCAATGAGGACACTCTACTCAACCTTTTATCAAATCTAACCAACACTTGTCCATCTGGCCACCTCACTGAAGAACAAGCCACCAGCAGCAACAAAGCAGACAGTACTGGACCAGCCCTCTGGAAAGCAAACACCAAGAAGCAGCCAATCTGCTTGGCACAGTCAAGGCCATTTTCATTAACTTTCATTCTTTCACAATTATTCTGACAAGGGAACTTTTAAACAGGTCTATACAATGGGGAAAAATATTTCCTGGAACAGATCCTCCAAATAAATTTGAACTACAGAAAAACCTTATTCCCACATTTAAGAACAGTTTAAGCAAGGACCTAGAAAATGCAAGTGTGATTATGTGATGATTTGGAGTCACAAGCAACTGAGGTTAATGTTGTAAACAAAAAGAGCAGTAGACAGTTTGAGCAGCTTGTCATCCTTGACCCTTCAGCAAGTGGAGCTATCCCAGAATTTCATGTCACATACCTCTCTTTCAAGCTAAAAAGAGGTAAACAAACAAACATAATAGTCCCAAGATTTATTTTCTTCGTACTTACTTAAAAAGACCCACCAGGAGGAACTGGAATCAAAGCAGAGATGTGAAAAACTGTCTTCCTGCCTACTGCTCTCTGCACATTTTCTTCCTCAGGTAGCACGTATGTGGCATTCACCAGAGGCAGGGAAACCGCCCTGCTATTCACTACAAACCTTAACAGACAAGGATGCCAAGGTCCAGCAGCAATTGTTGTGTTTCTGCTTACATGTGTTTTACTTCTGCTTTTATTTTGAGGGTTCTTTCTGCCAAGCTCACTTCTATACTTTATCTTGAAAAATGTTGTAGCAAAGTTGAGTTTGTGTTAATTGTAACCATCATCTAGAGAAAGAGAGATGATCCTAAACCATTGAATGTTTAATACAAATTAGGTCCTGTCTGTGGAAAGAATGCCCAGAACATAAATAGGGGTTACTTCCACAAGACTTGTAATTTGCAACAGGACTCCTATGTTTGAGGTGTTAAAAATTACATTTGCTAATATTTTTAAACATAACTCATGTAGGTAAGGCCACTTGTCTGAAGCTTAGGCGAGAGAAGTTAGCTCCTTGGTAATTAATGCAGAAAGAGCTGAATGACCCCACTGCACAGCTGAGTTTACTGTTCATCCACACATGTCCTGGAGAAGAATACAAAGGGTCAGTGCTTCAAAGCAAACAGAAAACCTTTTTGCCACCAAAAGATCAGCCTCCATTGTTTCATTTCAGACTACAGAGCTCATAAACTAGCTCTCAGAAGTTTAGCACGAAAACAACTTGGTGGAATCATTCTGTGCCACCCCACTACCTTAGTTCAGAACCATTTCCCCTCTCCCAAAGGCGATGTGTTCATGGGCAAGGTGGAAGCAGTGGTGACCAGCAGTCAGATCATACTGGTAGGCATGAAGAGCAAAGTTTTCTTGAACTCAAGTGTATTCAACTGGGAACAACAGAAGCCAGGGTATTTTTACAGACCTGTGAGATGCTAAGAGATGCAGACTCCTGTAAGGCCTCGGAAGGAGGGTCACAGAGCACCCAACAAAGAATACACAGCCAGGCAGGCTTACATTAGAAGGTAGACTCTGATTCAGAATACAGATACTATGATTAAAGCAATAAGGAATTACTTTAACTAGATACAAATAGAGCAAAAAAGGCAGTAGTCCCATATACTCTTGTAGGGATGCCCACATTATGGCACGACAATTGTTTAAAAGACTAAGAATTTACGGTTTTCTGGTGTTTTGAAGTCATTGGTTAATACCAAATCATTCCTCTGCAGCCAAAGCCTTTTTATTTTCATCATTAATGCAGTTATTGAACTATACTACAACTGCAGGGTCCTCCAGTGTTACCCTTGCCATCCTCCTTGTAGCAAGTAGAACTTTACAAACTGCCCCAAGCCTGTGCATCCAATTTTCTCTTTTCTATGCAAGCTGGACTATTTTGCTATCCTTTCAGGAAGAGCACCATGTTGACTTGAGCACTATGGCCTGCTGTGCAAGCTCAGCATGCCATAGAACCAAAAGGATTACTAAATTGTCCTTCTGAAGCCACAATATCCCTGGCCTTGCTATTCCATTAAATATTGTGTTACCTATGCAATTCAGGCCCTTTCAGTGCTTTGCAAGTGTCAGCCTGTCAGCAAGGGCTGTCTGGGCAACATGAAGATTCCAAACCTGCCACTGTTAACACTTCATTTCTGAAAACAGGTCGAACTGCATGAGATTCACTGTGTAAGAGGAAAACATCAGGCAGACCAGCAACACCACTTCAGTGCAGTGACAGACAGCCCAGTTGAAGGCTCTGCCTTGTGGAGGTTACAGAGCTGAGAAATTGCTTCTGTCGGAACACATTATAACCCCTGCATCCACCAGCAATCCGTCATTGCAGGAAAAAAATGCTAGTTTTAGGAACAACATCGATAAAGCATCACTGGAGTTAAATCTACAGTAGAAGTTGAGAGAAGCAGTTAACAAAACTATGGCCTTAAGGTGAATTAAAGGCACCTATTCGTTCAACAGCAGCTCAAACAAAGGCACTGAGTAAACACCTCAACATTTCTTTTACTGTAGTTTTGATAACACCTTTAGAAGGGCTTCATCTCAGACACACTGAAAAAGTTCAGCCCATTTTATTTTAACAAGATTGTGGGACTTGTTTCCAGCCTCCCAATATTCATTTATCTTCTCACCAGTGCAGACATCTGGTGGTCGAACTGGCGATGGCAACTTAACAACGGTAGTGCTGTCAGACTCCTGCTCGCTGCGCACTCAAAAAGTGGTTAGTCAGCTCATCTCAGCAGGGGTGCAAAGTCTTTCCCCCTTAGAGTGGGAACCAGTGGTAAAAAAAGAGATTTAGGCAGTAACGATGTGTTGTCTAATCTTTTGCCCTCTCCTCATTTCTTTTCCTCCTCAAGCTTCAGGGACTTGTGGATCCTGGGTCTTCAGGAAATTAAGTGTTGAGTGGGTGGTTATACCCAGACTGAATTACTCCTGGAAACACATATCAAACCCAGGAGAAAACAGGCTGGGATTTTATCTGCATACCAAACAGCCCGTCCCCAAGCAACACGAGCTTCATAGATGCTCTCTATTGCAATTAACACCCTCCCTCAATCCTGCATGGTAAAGAAAAGTAGGTTTTTTTCCTCCTCCCGCTAAGAGAGGAAAATGAGCTGGCACAAAGTACTGTTTCCAGCTGACCTGGCCCTCATGGGCAGCTGCCGACCCCGAAAGGGATAATTCATAATGCCTTACTCTATTACTGTATGCTACTGCGAGCACCACAGTACTAGGATTTAAAAACCACATTTACGTCAGCAAAAAGGTCTCTAGCTGGTACAATTAACTGAATTAATTGCAAGATCCTGAAACATGTTTCTAAGTGCATAAAAGCCTAAAGGAAAATGTGCTGAGCACACTGGAGTGAAGCGTGCTTCAAGCAGAGGTCTTTAGTTGGGCTTTTGCCTTCCTCTCCCTCCCCAACACACTGTGCTTTCCCCAAAGAGCTATCATTTCTGGCTATCATTTCATATTAGGCCCTGTTCGGGAATCCCTAGTCCTGCTTTCAGTGACCAATGACACTTACAGTGTCTGCAGCAATCACCTGAATTCACGTCACTCAGTCCATGGTCTCCTGAGCCATCCAGTGAATGACCCAGCTGCACACAGCCAGGCACGGAAAACTCTGACACACAGACGTTATGTTGGCATTAGCCTTAGTTCTTAAAGATATAATTGAGAGAGCGCAGATAGCAGGATAAAGTACAAAATTATACCATTGAGCTCTGTAAGTGTTTTTGAAGTGGCACATTAACACTATTTTATTGTAATCTTGAGAGTTTCAAGAAAAAAACCCAAGAAGCTACCAACCAAGATGTCAATTTTACAACACTCCTGCCATAGAGCTACTCCCAAGCAGATTTTCTGTCATAACCTTAAATATTTGTGCATTTCAGAAGCTACACACTTCTAAAGGAGTCACTTAGGAAAATGGAACTCTTCACCTGTGTTTGTCTGCTAGTCTCATAAATTGGTACTTTCAACACATTTCAAAGCATTTTAAATCAGAATGAGGTTACTTGGTGACAGAACAGCATAAGATCAGGAAAACGAAGACACTGCCCGGAAAGTATTCACTATGAACTATACATTCCCATCACTCTACCATGTTCAGCATCTTTTTTCTTTTTGACTTCCATTTCAAGAATTTCTGTTAACAAAAATGGTGTTCCTTTGACTGCTGTTACCAGAAGCAAATCAACAAGTTCACTTTTACCACCTGCAAATAGGTAATACTTATAAAGGACAGCTGCTTTACCAGAAAAAAAATCAATAGCATTCTGATGATCAGACATCTTTATCTGCAAGTGTTTCATCTTTTAAAAATCTATCTGCAAAAAGGAGTCTAAAACCTCAAAAAACCAGAAGTGTCCTCTGTCAGCATATACACAAGACCAACGATGCTCCTTTAAAGGAAGCAGAGTTTCTTAACTCTTGTTCCAAACACAAAAATCAAACAAGAGAAACATTCCTAATTTAAGGTAAGCTTGAGCGCATTTCTCATGAGGAAAAGCTATCAATTTGGTTTAGATGGTTTTGTGATAAACAGAAGGTGATATCTGGACAGGCCTAGGAAGTTAACCTTTCTCCTTACCCTTGGAAGCACAAAACCACGTACCTGCACTGGGTCACGATGCTCTCCGTGATGAAACAACCGAGCAGGCACTTGAACTTACTTCCACCAGATAAGAACAGCTCACATTCCAGCTACTAGCTTAAATAAAAGAAAAAATAGCTATTTAGTATTACACCTCTGCACATTCCATGCCAGTTATCCTATCCAATTAGGGGAAGATGATGGTTTAATGAAGTATTTTGGAAAAACTCTGCCATCAGATTGGTTCTAAAGAGCGTTCATCAATGTAGTAATAGCTGCTTTAAGTAAAATCAATGTAAGTGTTTATAATACATTTTTATGTATTTTTTCGAGCATTTATATTTTTATGTACTTTTATAACAGTTAGTGTTTAAACCAGCTTTAACACAACATACAAATTCTGCTCCCTGTTGTGCTACCAAACCTAAAGAATAGCTTGGGTATTGTCATTCTATCAACAGTAAAGACAACTCTAATTTATGAAGTTATTACTACAGATGAACAAAGGTAAATAGTGGAATTAGACTAAAACAACCTCTCTGCCTCCCTCTACACACCAAAACAAGTCCCAATTCCTCCTTGCAAGTAGGAGTCCTGCTATGAACAATAAGAACGTGAGGACTTTGCATGCTCACAGCTGACAGAAAAGTTCACCAAGGAAATTCTTTCCCTGCCAACAGCAGCTACACTCATCGTGCAGCCTTCCTCGAAGGAAGGCCACAACCACACGTAGCACCAGGGGTGTAACACACTCACACACAGTAACTTGATGCCCAACTCTAATGGTTTAAGGAACCCACAACAATTTTTTGACATTTATACAGTTACTCTCTTACCCAATGACACCTTCCCACCCAGGAAGGGGAATCAGGAAAAAAACAAGGAAAGCCAAAGGTTGAAATATAAAGAGATTTATTAGAGTGATACTAAATAATTAACATTAATAGTACTAAAGAACCAATATTGTTCTGAATAGCAATATAAAAATACATCAGGATTATCCTCAGCCCATTCCATCCCAGGAGGCTGGTCACTCACAGTAGGGACAGCCAATGTGGGACCCTGCGGGTGCTATGCCTTCGGGAGGAAGAGAAGGGCTCAGGGCTCCGACACAAGGAATTCTCTGGACCTACCACCATCGAGGGAGAGAGATTCCTCAGCAAGCCTTTTAGTCTATATTGTGATGTCCCTGGTATGAAACAATCCTCTTGGCCAACTTGGGTGAAGTGCCTGGGTCTCTCTCCTCCTCATCTCCACACCTGGCAAGGCTCAAAAACACTGAGACCTCAAAACACATATGCAATAACTGGCTATATATATTTCTTTTCACAACTTCAGACGCTAGTGTATCCTGTAAGTGCAGTTTTCCTAAGCATTAGAGAAAAAATTAGTCTTGTGTTCCTCAAACCAGGACACCAACTATGAGTGGAAATTGAAGCACAGAAAGTCTCTAATTATCCCTCCCAAAAAACTTAATTAAGTAAAATTAAAACAATTTTTACCTTTATAAGCCTACACACAGATAGTCTTTGGGATGAGGAGGCAAATCCTTCCCAGTGAAGGGCCCTAGAAAGCAAGCCCCTCTCCCCCCCGCCTCAGCCAGTCACAGCTCCACCCCGGCCTACCTGTAGGGGGCACACCGCTCGCTTTAACACAGCCCCAACCACTAAATACTGGAAATATAAACTAAAACCTGCTATCCCCACAGGAAGGCAGGCAGGAACCGTTAAACGGCCGAGGGGAACCGTTACAGCTGCACGCGCACCTTACCGCCTCCCGCCACCGGCCCTTATGTACCCCCGCCCTGCCTCCCGATTGGCGGCTGCCGTGTGACGCTCGCAGCGTGGATTGGACAGCGGGCGCTAGGCCCCGCCCCAGGCTATAAGAGGCCCAAGGAGAAGCGGGCGCCGCTGCAGTACCGGAGGGTGCCGCTAGGCGGCGGGGCGGCTGGAGCGGGTGAGGCGGCGGAGGGTCCCTGCACTGGAAGCGAGGGGCGTCTCTGACAGGAGCGGGGGTCCCCGACGTGAGGGGGGTGCCCTGGCTGGAGTAGAGGGGTACCCGACTGGAGTGGGGTGCCCTGACTGGAGTAGAGGGACCCTGACTCGTGGGGGGGAGTGCCCCTGACTGGAGTTGTGGTTCCCTACCGGGCTTGGGGCCCGTCTCCAGGCAACCTAGAGGCCCCCACTGTGCCCCAGGCCCAGACACAGTGAGGGGGGACTAGGCCTGCTTGAGGCCGGGGGGTGGCTGGGCCTGGCCACGGCTTGTGCAGGATGCCCAGGCGGGGTGTGAGGGGGTGCCCGGGGTGGGGGTATTTGGGTCCCTACGGTGCCAGGGCCTGGCCAGGCTGTGGGGCCTGTTTGCCCCCCCCCAAAAAAAAAAAAAACCCAACAAAATTGAGCCCCAAAACCGTTTTGGTGACTGTCCTGGTTTGAGGTTAAACAGAACCAACTTTCCGTTTAGTAATTTGACTTTTTAGCTAAGCCTCTTCGAACCCAGTCAACTCAGAAATCATAAATCTCTTTATCCTTCTCCCTGGGGACAGCGTCTGTTTGTCTCCGGGGCCAAAACTGCCCAAAGCACGACCCTGACCCTGGTTCCAAGCCCTGGTGTGTGACCAACGCCGCAGGCCCCGCTCCCCGTGTGCCTGCCCCATCCCCGTGTGCCGGAGCCCCGCATCGGCTGGATTCACCCGGTTTAACCCCGGTGGGGGCCGCTCTCCCGCCGCCCCCCATGCAGGAGGGTGGGGAGAAAAGGGGGGGGAAAGGAGAAGCAACCCTGACGGTTGAGTCAGAGACAGTTCAGCAGCCGGCGCCGGCAGAGAGCACGCCCATAGCGGTACCGCGCTGTAACGAAGCGGCACAAGGGGCTCTCGGCACCCGGCGGCCGTTCCTCTGCCCGTCTGTGCCCCCCCCGCTGGAAAAGCCCCGGTTATGGCGAGCCCCCCCCCAGCGCNGGGAAGGGTCCGGAGGCGGCGGCGGCTCCCTCCCGGCGGACGCCATTCCCCGGCCGCAGCGTCGGGCGGGCGGGCCCCGCCTCTTTCTCCGCCCACTCCTTTTATGGGCATCGCCACGCCCACCGAGACACCGCCCCACCACATTCCGGCCCGGCCTCTCTCCCCGCCCACTCCTTTTATGGGCATCTCCCCGCCCATCGGGGCCGCCCCGGGTCCTACTGCCCGCCCGTCGCCCGGACCGTGGCGTCACCGGTGTCACTGTAGCGTCATCAGCCACCCCAGCTCTCTGGTTGGCTGCGGGCTGTGACGACACCTCGGGGATGTGGCGATGGGGAACGGCCGAGGGGGGGAAATCAAGGGAAATAACCCCCCCCAGCGGATTTGTGGTGTCATTTTTGACACTGATACCTCAGGAGGTCAGGAATGAAAATCATAGAAATAAAGAGAAATAGACAATAAATAATATAAATAGAAATAATAGAAATAAACAATAGAAATAATCGAAATAAATGGAAATAAGTAGAAATAATACACACAGAAAAAAGTTCTGACACTTTCCTTTACCCAGTGCCCACAGTGCAACCAAGGAAATATGAAAAAGGGAAATAAAGGAAATAGAGAAGGTGTGGTGCCTGAAGGGGGGGGAAATTAGGGGAAATAACCCCCCCCACCAGATCTATGGTGGCATTTTTGACACTGATAACTCAGGAGGTCAGGAATGGAGATAACAGAAATGGAAAAATAGGAAGATTCTGACGTTTTCCTTTGCCCAGTACCCGCAGTGCAACCGAGGAAATAATAGAAAAAGGGAATGGAAAAAAAGGAAATGGAAAAAATAAATAAACAAACAGAAAAAGGCAATATAGAAGTTGTCACGCTTTCCTCGACCCCGTACCCACAACACAACCCAGGAAGCAACAGTAGTTCCCAAGCACCCCATAAGACTCAAATCATTCCAAGGTGGTCAGGAAATTAGCGTTTTTCCTTATTAGCACTAATGAACCCTACCCTTTCGGGGTAAGAAACCAGCCTTTCGCATAAGCCCATCCCTCTCACCCCTTTGAGAGGACAGTGCGTGGGGACGGGGCCACATCAGTCCCTTCAGTCGCCGTCCTCATTCCCATTTCCATTTCTCTCGCCTTTTCCTTGCTCTTTGGGCAAAACACCTGAAGCAAAGGGGGTTGGGTGGGAAATTCCGAGTCAAAAAAAAAATAAAAATAGGTTTTACGTCGGTTTCAATCAGGACTCCTCAGTTGTGTGTTATTTAAACTCTATATTTGCACTTAGAAGTGGCAACCCCCCCAAAGCAGCAGCCCTGAGCGGGGACATAAACCCCCAGCGATTCGTTTTGGGGAGGAATATGGGCTTTTGGAGGGTTTCTCTGCAGGTGGGCACCACCTGAGCTGCTGCTGGGTGGGGATGGGAGGCAGGACCCCCCTGTTCCTGGCAAATAAACACCATCTCATTGCATTAATTTGGGGTTTATGTCTACGCTTGGGTATTTTCACCTTAGAGAGGGATTTCCCCCTCTCTAATTCTTCATTAACTTCACCTGCTGAGAACATGAGACTGGAGAGAGGGGAAATCTTGTATATGGGCTGGTTTATATACACACCTGACACCTCTGATCTCTGATGGCCCCGAACCCTCCCGAGCAGCCCCACTACACCACCCTTTTTGCTTTTATTATTCCCCAGGTGGAAAAACACTGTCCCTGAAGAGCACCTCAGCTGGCACATCCACCTCGGGGGGGCTCCTCGGGGTGGGGGGGAAGCAACTTTAGTGCCAAAGAAGAAAACCCACTTTGCCGCACATCTGGATGTGCACAGAGTCCCGGTCACCTCTGGTTGAACCCAGAGCCACCTCCAGACCACAACTCTTGCAGGACTGGCCCGGGACCAGCAGCAGCCAGCTCAGACACCACTTGCCCCAAAAAGCTACAAATTCTCTGTATGCTCACCTGGAAAAAGGGATAGTTAGGATTTGGGTGCTCTAACAGTGACCGAGTGACCTTTTTTTTTAAGAAAAAAGCCCCAGGGTGGCACCGGTCTGTCCGCCTGTGGCAACCCACCCGAGAGGAGCCAGTTTCTTCAGCAAACATCACTAACCCCGGGGTGATATTTGCTAGATATTTATTTTTTCCAGCAGCTCTGGGCCGTGATGCCCGCCGCCTGCCTTCCCACGGCTGGGTAAACGGGCTGCTCCTGACCTCGCTGGCTCCGTGCTCCCCTCCGGTGGGAGTCAGCCTGACCCAGCACCGGTGGCAACCTGGTCACGGCAGAGCGGGCCACCATCCCTTCGTGATGTCCCCATCACCCAGGGGAAAATTTTGGGGCTCGCATCCCAAAAGCGATGCCTCCTTCCTCGCACGGGGGCTGGGAGGACCGTTCCTCACCCTGACCCTCATCCATCACTGGGGCGGGGGGGGGAAGACCCTGCCCGAAGACCCACAGCAATACATCCCCATTTTGCTGAGTTAATGATTAAAACCCGTCTGATTTTTGGAGGCACTGGCAGCCAGGCCAAGGATGCTCGCCCTCTGCCCCGCCACCAGGGTTAATCATCCACCCAGCAATTAGCACCACCTCCATATAAACACCAGGATGGGGTTCCCTGCGCTGCTTTTTGGCAGGAGGAGGGAAACCAGCCCCAAGATGAAGGTGGCTCTCGCCCTGCTGCTGCTTTTAGCCACTACCCATGCCATGCACCGAGGTAAGGGCATCTATCCCACGCTGGGGCTTTGCTCCCCTCCCCAGGAATGAGGGGACAAGGCGGGGGTCCATCAGCTCTGGTGGTTTTTGGTGGCCTCCCCTCTCCCCATCCCGCTGTGGAGTCGCTGGGCAGGAATCAGAGAGAGGAAAGGGAAGGTGGGGGATGATGCTTTGGTACCCAGGACACGCTTCGGGGTGATGCTGGAGGAGCTGGGCTGGAGTCGGAGGAGGAGAGGACGGTGTTGCAGGGCTCGGCTTCCTCCCTTGGCCAGGAAAAATGGGATTTTCTGACCTGTTTCTGTGCAAAACCCACCCCTCGGGATGGAAGCGATGCTCTGTGCCCCCTCTTTGCTGCCTTCACAGCTCCACAGGGAATCATCTACCCACCAGAAAAAAAAAACCCCTCCAAACTTCCCTCTCCCGTACCGCTTCATGAAGATGGAGGAAAGAAATGTGACAAGTTGGCACCTAAAGCAGGACTGGCTGCTTTTTACCACAGTTTCTCCTTTTTCCTCTGTGCCACCAGCTTTTGCCTTGCAAAAGCCCCCCCCAACCCTTCCTTTCCCGCACAAGCGATGTGACCTTCAGCGTAACAGGGCTCGGTTTTGGGGAGGTGACCCCCCTCCCTACTGTAATACCAGCAAATACACCCGTGTCAGTATTTACCCTGCCGGTACCAAAGTCTAACCCAGGCGCTTTGTGGCACAAATCGATAGCGTTTGTCCAGGGATGGGGGAGTCGCCGGGGATGCCTTCGCCCCTGGGTGCTCCTGCCCTCCCTGGTCCTGTCTCCAGAGCCCCCGAGCCCTGAGGGGCTCCAGGCCCTGCCGGAAAAACCAGCACCACGCATTTCAAAGGCGGGAAAAAAGTCCATTTGGAGAAGGTTTTTACAGGCTGGTCTCCAAATCATCATTTTCCCTGGCAAAAAACAAAAAAAAAAAAGAGGTATTTTCCGTAGGAGACTCGATTAAGCAGAGCCAGGCTGCTCTGGGAAAAAAAAAACCTGGAAAAGAGCTCTATTGCCCCCAAAGGGAATGGCTCGGGAGCATCACTGCAGGGGAAGCAAAGCCGGTGTTTTCCCAACACGGGGTCCCAGCTCCCCGGGGCCACCAGCCGAGGCACAAACCCTGCTCACAAATCCTCCTTTTTCTGCACTTACAGGTAAAGATTATGTCCGGGACAAAGTCTGCCACGAGTTCAGGATCCTGGGGAAGGAGAACTTCCGAACCCTGTAGGTACCTCCTGCCGTATTTGCCCTCCCAGGACACGCAGCACCTAACCCAAGACCAAAATAAATAAATAAATAAAAAATTTAAATAAAAATAATCTTACAAAGGAGAAGATTTATTCACACCCTGAAAATGAGGACTCTGATTGTTCCTAATAGGAGAAAAGTCTGCTTCGCTGTTGAACTCCTCAAAACCAGTTAGGTGCTTAAATAATGAGGAATTCTAACAGAGCTGGGAAGGGCAGCCCCCAGCCTGGGACCCACTCCGGGTCTTTCCCGCCTGTTTTCCAAGGAATATGCTGGTATTTCTTGCTGCTGCTGCTCCCTGGCTAAGGGGGTTAAGCCCCCTTTCGGAAAAAACGATGCTGCAACGTGATTTGTATTTTTAAGCGAGGGAAACAGGCCCTCCAGCTCATCCTCTGCTTCCTCCCCGCTCCCAGGACCATCGTCGCCAACAGCAGGAAATATTCCAACGCCACCTTCGAGGAGATCAGCCACCTCGTCCGGGAAATCGTCTCCTTAGCCGAAACCTGCTGCGCCGAGGGGGCCGACCCCTCCTGCTACGATGCTGGGGTGAGCCTGACCCAAACCAGATGATGGACAACCCCCCCAGAACCAGGGTTGGGGAGGGCATGGGATGGGATGGCATGGCATGGGATGTCTCCCTGGCACCTAACCTCCTCTCCATCCCCCAGTCCTCAGCTCTCTCGGCCAAATCCTGCGGCAGGAGCTCGCCCTTCCCGTCCCACCCCGGCACGGCCGGCTGCTGTGCCCAGGAGGGGCTGGAGCAGAAGTTGTGCCTGGCCGCCCTGCAGCACCCCCCCCAGCAGCTGCCCCGGTACCGTCAGCCCTCCAACGAAGAGCTCTGCCAGGCCTTCAAGAAGGACCCCAAGGACTTTGCCGACAGGTACAGCGGGATGGGGATGGCCCCCGGGCTCCCTGATGACCCCCTGTTGAGCCCAGGTGCCAGCCAACATCTGGATGCCCACCAAGCAAACCTCTCCTGATCTCACCCCTCTGCTCTTGGTGGTCCATCAGAGTAAAAACCCTCTGCTTTCAATGGCCGTGGGGCTACTGGTCCATCAGAGGGAAAAATGGGGGTGTTCTGCACTCACAGAGGCACCAGGAACAGGATTTTACCAAAAGGATGAGGGGTGCCATCACTAGCGCGAGTGGCTGGAGAGGGGCCACCACTGCTTGGAGGATTGAGCCAGCAGGACGGGGTGGTGCCTAGAGAGGGTTCCCATCCCTGGACAACCCTAATGCCCCCAAAACTCCACATCTTCTGCCCCCCAGCACCCGATGCCGGGGTGCCGGGTCCCCTTAGTCCTCCTCTGCCACAGGTTTCTGCACGAGTACGCCAGCAGCTATGGCCAGGCACCCCTGCCCGTGCTCCTGGGCTCCACCACCACCTTCCTCTCCATGGTCTCCACCTGCTGCATCTCCCGCACCCCCACCACCTGCTTCCCGAAGGAGGTGAGACCCTTCAGGCCCCCCCTTTAGCCTCGTCCCCATCCCTGCTCCCTGGGGAGCCAGGCGAGCACCGAGGAGAGGTGGCTGGGAAATCCTTGAATTCCCTCCATCTATTTTTTTTTCTGGCAGGAACTGGAAAGGAAAACCCTCTCCTTCCTCACTGGGATCTCAAACCAGGTTTGCTCCCACTTCACGGCGTACGGGAAGGACAAAGTCACCATAAGGTAAAAGGGGGAAATGGCTTTTTCTCCCCTCCACCCTGAGCCCGTTCCTATTTCAAGCTGTGGATCCTGTTCCCGGGCAGCGATCCCAAAGACAAGTTTTAATTAAGGTGTAAAACCAAACGTGCTGCGGCATCCTGCCTAGCGGAGGGGCAGAGCTCCCCACCACCTCCCCCCCGCACCCCTAGCGCTGCAAAACCCCTGTTTTGGGGATGTTCCAGGGGAAATGGGAGCTGAGCTCCCTGAGCCCCTGGAACGCCCTGTGCCTGCCCAGCTACCTCACCTCGCTGGCTCGGAAGGTGCCCAGTGCTTCCTTCGAGGACCTTTTCCCCCTGGCAGAAGATGCTGCCGAGGTCTTTTCCCAGTGCTGCGACTCGCTGGATGAGGACTGCATGCCGAAGAAGGTAGGGGAGCCAGGAGACCACCCTGAAACCACCTCCCGGCTTAGGGGAGTGGAGCCCCATCCCGGGGAGCCCAAATGGCGATCCCCTCACAGCTTCTTGCTCCCTCTTTGGCAGTTATCGGAGCACACGGCCAAAGTCTGCGGCGCGCTGGCCACCCGAGACAAGAGGTTCGCCGTCTGCTGCAAGGGGAAAAACCTCATACAGAACTATTTATACATCACGGGTTTGCCACCGGCGTCCACCCCCAAACTGCCCCAGCTGCAGAAGCTGACGAACGGGCAGCTCTGCGGCGAGGAGGGGGCTCACTACACCAAGAGGTGAGTGGTACCCGTGGGGCAGCCAAGCTGCTGACCCCCCCATTCCTCCCCTTGTCTTCGTTATATGGCTTGGTTATTGTTAGGAGAAGCAGGGGAGCATCCTCTCTTCCCCCAGGGGAGGCACAAAGATGCCTAGCATCTTGCCTAACATCCCATGCCTAGCAGGTCATCAAGATATAGGACAATTTCTCCTGCAGGTTGACATCTGCAGGAGACTATGAAACCGTATTTCTGTGGAATGCTCAGAACCAAAGAAAAAACTGTTTAAACTTCATAGACACTCTGGAGGGGTTCAAGGCCAGGTTGGAGGGGGCTTGGAGCAACCTGGGCTGGTGGGAGGTGTCCCTGCCCAGGGCAGGGGGTGGCACTGGATGGTCTTTAAGGTCCCTTCCCACCCAAACCATTCTATGATTCTGCGACACACAAAATTACAGCTGTAGCACCATTTTCTTTGTCAGGTGCTTCTGGAGAAAACAACCCCCAATTGACGTTTAAGTGCTAAAAACTCATGCGACTCAAAACGGCAAGAAAAGACCCATCCTGTGACCCGTTTTCCCCACTCCAGGTCCCTGTTTGAGCTGGCACGGAGGTACCCCAGCATCCTCGATGCTGTCCTCAGCAAGCTGTACGATGCCTCCGAAAAAGCCAGGGAGGAGTGCTGCTCTGCCGAGGACACCTCCGCCTGCCTGGACAGCAAGGTGAGGGGCAGGGATGGCTCCCTTTGCTGGCCCTGCTGTCCTCCCCTCCGGCAGTGTCCCCCCCCAAAAAATATACGCCTGCAGAGGCTTTTCCCAGCCTGGTGACAGCCACCCTCTGCCCCCACAGCGCCTGTGGATGGGAGAAGGGCTGCCCCCCTTCCTGGAGGAGGCCAACCAGCTCTGCGGGCAGTACAACCAGTTGAAATTCCTCGACTTCAAGAAGAGGTAAGATTTCCCCCCCCTCCATCCACCCCCCAAAACTGGATTAGAGGATGCATTGCCCAAAATTTTGAGGACGCAGAAACGAAGCCAGTGGTTCATGGCTCATGGTCCAAGGTCCATGTCCTTCCAGCAAAGGAAGGACACGGACCTGTTGGA
>VXAK01010750.1:0-28186 GCA_013399435.1 Arenaria interpres
CCATGGTGATTCTGTGATTCTACTTGAAATGCTTTCCTACCTTCAGATGGACCTGAGCACATTTTCAAACTAGTGCTCTCAGGCTCTTAGGAGATTTGAAAAAAGATAGTTATTGAATTTAGCAAAATCAAATAATGTTTTCCAGATTGGAGCTCAGTTAGTGCTTTCAGATTGTTGTGTGCGGTATCAGGTGATTGTGACCAAAGTATGTGATAAATATGTCAGCAAGCGGTTACTGTTCTTACAGATTCAATTTTTTTTAAAAAAAAAAAAGTGCGTAAACATTAAGTAAATTAAACTTTTATACCGGTTGCAGGTGCCCAGGCGCTGGCAGCAGGGCGGGGCAGGGGGTTGCACGAGCGGCCTCTGTGAGGAGAGGCCAGGGCTGCCCCGAGCTGGACACAACCGGTTCCAGCCGGCTCTGACTGACCCACCCACCACAGGGCAGGGCTGAGCCCCACAGCCAAGATGGCGGCACCTCTGGGAAAGGGCAAAACCACTGTGCAGCAGTTGAGAGAGAGAGAGGGAGGAGTGAGGAAAAAATGTGTGAGAAACAGCCCAGCAGACACCGAGGTCAGTGCAGAAGGAAGTGGTGCTCCAGGGGACCAAGTCAGAGCCGAACAAAACCACACAGGCAAAAAAGAAAACCACCCACTCTCCACCCCACCAGCCAAAGAAACGTGCCCTCATAGCTGTGTGGTTGAGGTTGACTATAGCCCTTAGATCATCACATCATCCAGCTATAAAAAGCTGTGTAGGAAATGATAATGCTTCTTTGTACTCTTCAAGGTGAATGCTGCTTTTAATTCCCTGCAGATGGAAGACTTGTGAAAATGTAATCTCTCGTTTGTCCCAGTCGTCTCAACATTTGCATTTACATATAAGATGTTGTTGTACATGGGCTTTCCTTTGCAAAGCTGCTCTTTGTGTAAGTGCAAAAGGGTCAATCAGCAGGTTTTCTGTGTTTAGTCGATTGCATTTGCAGTTTAAGCATCCAGATTTTTGCCGTGGAACATGTCCATTACCAGGCAACTGGTAATGTGGTTTACTTTGTCTGCTTGACGTCCGTGGAGTTGTCGGGAGTGGTTTCTTTTGGGATTTAGTTTATTGTTTTGGTGCGCTTGTTATTTGCCAGGTCTGTGTTATGATATGGTGTGGTTTTTTCTTAAAACTTTTAATTCATCTGTTTTAACTACATGGCACTTCTTGTTACTTTAATTCAAACACCTGAGTGATTCTAAGTCTGCATTCTAAGGAAAAACCTCATATTGTTCTGAACAGGAGTTAGCCAGGTAGTAGTTACCAGCATTCACACATTTGAGACAAGTTGAGAAATTGCATATATGACTTCAGTTATCGTGTATAAAAAGCCTTTTGATGAAAATTACTGTGAACTTTGCTTCAAAATAATTATGCTTGTAAGCAAGTTGTCAGCCAGCCTACATGGCTCTTAATATTCCAGAAGGAAATGGGAAAATTCTTGTGTAATTTCTTCATTCAAGTCTTTTGGCTGGTTTCATTCTTTTTGAAAATTACCTGGAAATACATACAATATGCAGGCTTTTATATGGAACAGAGTATTTCATTGTGAAGCCCCGTTACTGCCTCTTATTGAATGGGAAGGCAAGTAATGCAAACATTTGGGGCATAATGGAAAAAAAAAGAAAAAAGAAAGTGACTCACAGCAACTTCTTGGTATTTATATATCTTCAAACTCACAGAAGTACTGGTACATACTGGAGAAATGCAGATAGTAATGAACTAGACTGGATTGTCTAAGAGTGGTGTTGAAAGGTCTAGGGAAAAGACAAGACCGAGCGATGGTACGAATTACATTCTTCTTTCTTTTCAGAATTGTGCTGTGATTTGGACTAAGGAAGAAATGATACCAAATTATCTGTCCTAGTTTTGCCTATAGATTGGACTATCACTTCTTAACAAAGCCATTTTTACTGCTTTTGTTCCTCCATATTGGTTAATGACTGCTAACCTTTTGGAGAGCAAAAGTACAATAAAATAGAAAGATGAATAAGCAAGATTTGATGGAATTGCAGGGTGCTCTGGTTTCTTCAATGCAGGGTAATCACTAACTCACATCTATTGTTCACCTTTTATAGAAAGTATTAACTCTGCTTTCACATTACTATTTTAGAAGGGATGTTTTAAAAGTCTCTGCTTTGATTTCTTGGCTTATAACATTTGGATCATTCAAGAATTTTCTTGTTTTTTTAATAGGTTGAATCTACACAAAGTATGATTAGGATTTTGGGCCTTTCAGCTACATTACCCAATTATCTTGATGTTGCTACATTTCTACATGTCAATCCCTGCATTGGACTGTTCTACTTTGATGGCCGTTTCCGACCTGTACCACTGGGGCAAACCTTCATAGGAATTAAGACAACCAATAAGGTAAAGAATCATGAATAGCGAAGAAAGGGTTGCTGTTTGTTTTGATCATGCTTCGTGTGTGTATGTGTAGGGGAATAGTGGTTTATTATGCTACAAGTGCTTTAAGAAGCATATTTTCTTTCGTATAGACATATACATAATTGAAAGCTACTTTAAGATTCTTTAATTTCATCAGTTTATAATACTTGTAAATGGGTCTTGTTGCAATAGGATACAATAGTATCTCGCTTTGCATTACCTCCTCTTCACTAGTAAGTTTTGCTTGATTAAGGAGCAATTGTCACCCTCGACTGCAGAGTCACTGGAGAAGCTGATTATTCTGCCTTTCTTATTTCAGTTTTCCACTTTGCTAGAAGCAGTGATGCTTCTTGTTTGGTTGTAAGAATGCATGAGGAATGTTGTAAGAATAAAAATTTTTTATGAAATTTGGATATATATATTAATGTGATATGCATTGATACCAGTTGGACACTGGTGAAAATCATAGCATGCTAAGCCATTAACCATCATACGTGCACATCTGGTAGAAAACACATTAAAATAGTCCCCAAATGAGCTTCTTAACTCTTTGTGCTCTTGCTTATTTTGAGAAGCAAGCCATGCTCAGGTATAATACTCATATTAAAAATCGTAAGTGCAGTGCTACTTGACACATAAATTATAATTCTTCTTTTAATACAGGAGTTACTACAAACACTTTTCTGTAAGATTTCCTATGCATCTCACTAGCTGATAATTAGTGCTTATATAGCTCAACTTTAAAAAAAAATCTTACCTGCTATGATTTAATTTAATAGAAATCAGAATGTCTTCAATCAAAAGTTAATATTGTAGCTTAATCGATAATAGCATTTTGTTTTCTTTTTTGCAAAAATCGACATTGCCTTTCTTACTAAGTTATTTAAATAGTTTGTTCCATCTGCAGTGCAGGAAAGAAACTTATTTTACAACTGCAGGGAGCCATTTCAAGTCTATACACACAAGAATAGTTTACCATATGGTGGTTACCATGATTTGCATATTTTAACCTTCATTAATTGTTTCAAGTACCCTCACTGTTATTTGCTGTTACTTTTCTTTAATCTTTTCCTGATACTTGATTTGAATATTTAGTTTATTTCCACTGTATGGCAAGAAAAAAGGAAAGACTCCATTTCTTCCTACTCACTTTAGAATGTGTTTGTGATTGAAAAATCAAAGAAATATTCACGTTATCCTGTAAAGTTTGAAATTATTAAAAAAAAACAGTAGGTTAAAAAAAAATAAGGAGATGACGAAATATTAGGAGGTAGTAGTTACACTGAAATGTGAGTACCTGGCAGACAAACCCAACTGTTTTGGTAATAGCATAGACAGGAATTTCTCTTTTTGCTTTCCAGAAGAATTTCATTATGTATTCCATAGAGTAAAATACATTTTGCAATCAAGATAAACCCTTCATAGCAAATGAAAAGTAAAAGTATTAAGTGTCTTTGAGAAGGGATTCTATTCAGGATAATGCTAATGTTAAAGCTGCCAAATTATTGCCAATATTAAAATCCCTCTGCTCTATATGAGAGGAAGAAAGCAATGTAAGAACTCAATGAATCAAAAGCGTTTCTTGCAGAACATCACCCAGTGCAATAAATACTATGCCTATATCCACACTGAGGCGTTGCAAGGAGATAGACGGCTGTCAGTTTTAGTTAGATGCTTTGTCACAGTTTTCTGATACGCTTCATCCAAAAAACTTCCCAAAAATTTGGAACTGATTGGTGATTTGCCAAATCATGTGCAAACTGTAGGCAAGCTTTCAAAGGGAAGGATGGCATGGTGTATATATTAAGCATAGAAGTTAGCCAGGAAACCTCTTAAAACTCTGTATGTTGAAACTTCTAAAGCATATGGGACCAAGACTAAATTTGGCTTCTTCAGTCAGAGGTCTGTTACTGTCAGATATTTTTCCTTGTGCATTTTTTTTTTTCCTCTTTAGTTAAAAATGTAAAGAGTACATAAAGTTGCATTTCTATATATGTGTATATATATGTCCACATCTGTATTTCTGCACTGCCTATATACATTTCTCCTTAATGATTTTCAGTTATTATTATTTGAAAAAATAGTTAATTAAAAAGCTAACCTCTCATTTTCAGAATAATTAGACTGGTTAAATTTTCTGTCCACTGCCCTTACTTGTATTTTATCTACTATTTTTGCGTTCTATTTGTGAATTTAAGAATAGCAAAAACATATTGTTAGGAATGGGAATCAGTATACTATAAATTTAGTTGCATGATCACTTTGTTTTTTCATGGATTTGTAGGAGAAAATATATAAAGGTAGAAATGCTTTTAATATGAGGTATGATATTTGCTTTTCAGGTGCAGCAGCTGAATCATATGGATGAAGTATGTTATGAAAATGTGCTGAAGCAAATAATGGCTGGACACCAGGTATTCATTTTTTTGTTTTGGTTTGCATTCAGAACACACATAAAGACATTAGTTTTGATCATCATAACAATGTATTAATATTTTTTTTAAAATTTTTGTTATTATTTTGAGATATGTCACTTCAGAGGTGATCTCTGATCTTGAAAACACTTTATAGAAACAGCGTGCAAGAAAATCTAAACTGGCTAAACAATGTTAGTTTCTAGCTAGGGTGAAAATTCTTGGTACTTTATATCCCTTAAAGTAATTAATGTATATGTATGTCAGTTCTTTAAAATAACAAGGCAAAGCAGGTCACTTTAGGGACCTTATACGTAGGTAAATTTATTGATTAAAAAAATGAAAATACAGCATATAATTATTCTTCTTAGCTTTTCCCGTATCTTTCAAATCCTAGTGTCTCCTGTTAGAGATGAGGGATGAGAATTATGCAGAGTGTTCAAGACATGCTGCGCAAGGGCTCAGCATCTATCATTTGAAAAATCCTGGGGTTTGTGTTTTGTTTTCTTTGTAAAGGAAGTAATCCTTCTTTTTGCTTTACAATAGAGGTTTCTGCGGTGAATTTTCAAGTTTGATATTCCCTTCTGCTACGATGGTGGGCTTACCTTGTTTGTCTGAATGGTTCATCATTCTGTTATCATTGTGCTCCTCAATCACCCCCACACAACATCTCATTTTTGGCAGAACTTTGCACATACCGCGGTGTGAGCAGCAGTAGTTGTAGCAGGTGTGGCACCTGTTCAGAGCAGCAACAAATCCTACTGCGATGTGATCCTTGAAGAGGCTTTTCACTGAATCACATAGATATAAAACTCTTTCCCACACAGTCACACTAAGAACTGCACGTTTTATCTTTTTCACAGAAAATTCGGATTGTGTTTTTTGAAAAAGGAACAGTTGGTTTGTGACTTGAGGGGAAAAAAATATTTCAGCAACAGGTTCTTAGTCCTCCTGCTCCCCCTGCTTTAACACCATTCTTCCACTTCTCTTGTTGATATCAGTTACTGTTGTTACATTCGGAAAACTTTCATGAAGATTATGTAGGGAAATGCTGATATTTTTCTGAGTGAAGACTGTTAACAAAATTTGTTGGCAGTACCAAGGGAACTTGTTTATTTTCTCCTCATTGTCAATTGTGCATGTATCTTACCAAATTCCTAACACTGAGGTACGTTTAGTTGTTCATCTTTCATTTCTTGTTGTGCTTTTGTGTATTTTCACTTGCTGTAGATAAACCTACAAGTAGCATATTCTGTAAATCAGTATGTCTAAATAAGTAACATATCTTGGAAGTTGTATGGCAGGAAGTGGCCTGCTGTTCCAGCATATATGTTGCACCTTTCTTTCCCTCTTTTTTTTCACACTAGACAAAAAAACTGTCTACAATATTATTTGAAAAATTCAAGTACAGTAAGTTGTTTAATTCTAGCAGGAGATGTTTTTATAGCTTTCCTTGGGAGTAATTTTAGTTCCTGTACTAGCAGCTGAATGCATGAGTGTTTTGTTTTAAGGCATGACCTACAGCTGAAGGAGGTCAAGTGAAAAACTGGAGTCTGCCTAATGTTACAGTTTCAGCAGCTGACACTATTGCTGATCTCAATTTCTGAAAATTGTATTTCAAACCAACAGAGTGTATTTTCAGACAAAGCAGAAGTACCGTTTCCTCTTCTATATAAATATTGGTTTGATTTCAGAACACTTTGGTTAATTTGATTCAATTGATTGTAAATGTTAAGCGTTTTCTTTGCTTTAAAATGTTTGTTCTGCTATGTTGTAGAATGTTCTTAAATACACATCTAAATTCAAATCAGTTACACTGGACTTTTCTTCACAGTATATAAAACTTTTCTTGATACTTATGAAACAAATATTCATATCCAGAAATGAATTATATACCAGCGCTTGTATACAGTCTTGACAATGCAGAATCAAGCATATCAGCTTGTATAATACAGATAATTATATAATAATATAGTGTGTAGTATTGTACCACATATTAAAAATTAGTGATTTTTCCTTTTAATGAGTATGCTATGACAAATTATATGTCTAATCATTAAACCAACTGCAGATGTTAAAAAAAAAAAGTGTGAAAAAAAAAATAGTAAGGTCACATGGATATACCTACATTGAAATGCCTGCCCTATAGTGGAAGATGAGTGAAGTGAATAGTGGAAGTGAATATGAGTAATATTGCACGAAGAAGGTGTTCTTTAGTGTCTTTTCACAATTTTGAGACTAGCCTTTGATCTTCTAAAGGTATCACCTTCTTCCGATTTGCTTAGTTTTTAGAAATCCATTACCTGGTGTCCATATGCACCATAATCTGTTACCGTCATGCTCTGTTACCTCTCTTAGCTTTTTGTTATTCTTGAAACTTGTGTTTATTTACATTCTATGTGTGTAAAGTGTGTTTGCTCTTTACAAAGATGTGGTTATTTCTAAATATGCTTCTTAAAAAGATACATTTACACCCTCCCCCCAATACTTTAGAAAAAATTTCCACAGCAGTTTTATATCTGTATGGAATTCAGAAAGCTGCTGCAATTTTATTGCTATTCAGGCAGTAATGTGTGACAGACACAGATCTCATTGGCAATACTCCAGAGAGCCAAAAACCTACTTGTTCTGTTTTATCCTGAAGCACAAGAAATATCAGAATCAGAGGAAAATACTTTCCCTCTTCTAAAGTTCCCTGAGTCCACCTTCCTGCAGCCACCAGGCTTTCACGGTGTTGTCTCTTTTAAGATTCCTTACCAGAGTCTTTGGAATGTCTTAGTAAATTAAATTCAACATTTTTTGTTCTGTTAACTCATTTTCAAAGAAATCTACTGTGCTAGAACCAAATAATTGCCTTTTATGGAAACCACGTGGATATGTCCCTGTGATATCATAGGTTGAAGTGTGATGCTTGGCTGAGTTATATGTTCATGTGTTTTAATAGATATATGTGTGTTTTCATTTTTTAAGACTGAGGCTGGTAGGAGGTAGTTGCATTCTACAGGCATGTGTTTTGACAGATGGAGAGAAGCTTTTTATGTTGATTTTTCAACAGTCATCCTCTGCAAGACTTCAAGCTCTTCCTGGCTACTGGGAAATTAAGAGTTGGTGATTCAGCCTTTAATTTTGATCCATCTGCTCAAACTAATGAGATATCTCATTTGTAGGCTTCACTTTGAATTACCAAATGCAACTGAAGCTATAACATTTGTCTTATAGCACAGTTCTCCTCTTGTTTAACTTGAAGAAAGATACAATGATAGATGGGTTGCCCTACTGAGTTTTCTAGGCTTTTTGTTATAGAAACTTTTTATCATGACTGAAGAATTATGATCAGAAAATGTCCCAAAGGTTTCCAGGTGCTTTTTAAGTTGGTGTGCTTTTCTTGTAGGATTACTAACAATGTGGATCTTCATTAGGAGGTTTCTTTGTCAGATCCTTAAGACTGCTTAAAGTGAGAACCTCTAGTGCTGTTAAGTCTGCTTTCCTGGGACTGGCCTTCTGTGCTCAATGGTAGCTGGTGAATATTTGTTTTCGTGTTGTACTTTGAATTAACTATGTTCTTATATTATCTGAAAAGATGTTAGATCCTCTTGGTCTGATTTGCACTTTTGAGTTTTATTTCTACCTCTTAATAAACCAAAGATTCTTTAAACAAAGAAAAAAGAAGAAACAACTGAAGTTACACACTGTTCATCAGAGACTATGACTCTATGCTCAGTTGCACGTAACGTATTTTTGCCAGCATTTGTCTTGTGGGATACTGTTCCCTTGAAGACTGAGTAAAGACTCAGTCATCAAAAATGGTCATTCCCTCAAAGTGATTGCATCTGTCTCTTGTCAGGCAGTCACTAGTAGTGGGCCACGAGCATTAACAGCATTAATTCAGCTACAGAACTGAAAAAGTTTCTTATATTTTACAGCCCTGTGAGAAGGGCATCTAATGGTGATGGGTTCTGAGGAGTGTGTAGCACCCTACTGATGCAGCCTGTAGAGAACCTCGTGAGATCAGCAAAGACAGCAACTGAAGACCATACATATCAACTTCATTTCTATAACTTGAACATTGCATTACTATCTAGTTCAGGACAATGCATATCATACTCACTTTATCTTCCCGATGTATGAGGATGAAAATACCCTTATCATATTCTGTTTTGAGAAATTTTTGAGTCTTTTTAAGGGTAGGTTTTTTTCCCTCTGAATCGTATCATAAGTAAATTTTAACTTTATCTTAAAATTCCTGTTTAAAAAATATGGAGCTTTTGCTTTTTGCCAAGGTTCAGTTGGTTAAGTTACTGTCCTAGGCGTTTTACTCTTTTCGACTCTGACCACCACTGCTGTTGTCTAGGTTCACATCCATTATATCTCCTGCTGTTTTATCTCACTACCTTGGTTACCAAGAGATGAATGTATTTTTCTCTTATTGTCCCCGTCACCTCTTAACTACTTTTGCTGTTATGAATTTGTCAGAAACTTATTGTGTGCCTTTTTTTTTTTTTGTTGGTGTGGTTTGAACATTCTCTCTTGATCAAAAAAACCCATAAAAACCTGAAATCACTTAAGGTTTCTTGGGATCTTGTTGTTAATTTCTTGTATTATGAATTAGAAGGGGAGTTGCTGAAGTTCTCTGAAAGCTTTTGGAGGAAGTACTTCTTCAAACTGCACTCATAAAACACTCTCTGCCACATTCCCCAGACTACTCATTTCTGGTTCTGCATCCTTTTCGTATTTTTTTGTCTCATAGCTGATTCTCTTTGATATTACTTAAACCTTCAAAAGAAGTCCTGTGTTCTCTTTGCCCTTGGTGTTGTTTCAGCAGGTATCCTATATTTACTGTCTGCACCTTACTTTCTTATATGTTTTTTTTTTTTTCTGACCTCCAATACTCCGTTACTCGTCTTCAGCCACAGATATCTAAGTTTCAGTCCTGATTCCTTACCCGGTGCACTCTGCTCGGTTGCCATTTTGGCTGTTTTCAACTTGGAGTGCCTTCGGCATTCTCTTGTGTTCTGAACCTCTTTTCCTTTTTAAGATGTGAATATCTCTGTTTTCCCACTGCTTTTGAGAGCTTTCTGTGTAATTCTGAGGTGACATGCTCTCTGTTTTAACTTTTCTTCCACTAGCTCTCCTGCTCAGTGAAACTCCTTGAAAGTTCATTTTCTCACCAAGCTTGGTATTTTCAGTTCATGGCAAAAACTGTCTGTTCAGTGGAATTTCTGACATCTTTCTGTGGTTCTCATTGCCCTTGCTGTCTGTGCAGGAATTGAGGCTCAAGGTATCAATACTTCAGTGTTGATCGCAAAAGATGCCAGGTTGTGTGTTGTCTGGATTTTTGAAACGGGAAATAGCTATTGAAAGCCTCACCACAATATCCAAAAGCAGAGGCAGTAGTGGTATTCCCACATACTTAGCAGTAACTCTGGCTAACTTGGGTGTCAGCAGGCTTTGGGAAGGGTAAACCAGTGGCGGTATGGCAACCTTTTTAAGATTAACATGCTGGAAATCTTACTGCTGGGACTAAAAGCGTAGAGGAAAACTACTTAAAACAATGAACAGCCTTAGACAAACCATCTGTTCTTGAGGCATTATGAGTAGTTATTTCAGACTGCCCATCTTTGCTTATTTCAGTTCAGTTTTCTTAATAACCTTTTGAGGAAAAGTGCTTTTTTCAGGTGGTTGTTAGTTTCTGAGCTTATGCTCTTCTGATTTGAACTAGTTTCTTAGGTTTAACTGGCTGCTTCTGCCTCACCATTGTGCTTTTGCAGTATTGTCTCAACTGCATCTGATCTACCTATGACACGCTCTACCTTTTATCTTTTAAAATGAAATTCAAATATATTTTTTAAATACAGCGCTGTACACTTGATAAATTTTTAATTAGTGTATGCATTGGGTGGTTACTGTGCAGTTTTCTGGAGATCAACCTTGCTTTATTAATTAGTATTTATGTACTTAATTAAAACATTGTTCTATACCACTGTTCTGCATTTAGTTCATTAAAAGTAATAATGAGATTTTATATTTTTTTTTTTAAATCTTGGAATAATTTCTAAGTATCACTTTACTCTTTTGGATCAGGATTTTTGATGTCACAGATGATAAACAGCTTACACTTGAATTTATATAGTCAAAACTGGTTTTGTGCTATATATTGCACGGAAAGCATTCAATTTTTCTGTAATTGTTCTCTATTTACAGTAATCGACTTGAACTTTGCAGTACTAAGAAGTATCATCTTGTTTTTCTTACACTATCTCAAACCAAAAAAGAAACACTGAGTAGCTATTTTAAATCTATTATATTAAATTGTCAGAAGTGAATTTGACAGGTATTAATTTTGTCTGTAAAAATGATGGATTAAATTTCTTTATTATCAGTTTTCCAGCTCTTATTTGGTTGCAGAAGCCATGTGAAGATAAAAGTTTAATAAGCTTAGTTACTGCAACTGTTGACAATGCTTTTATAGCTGTGTCATAAGATAAGATTTAATAAAAAAGTATTTTCTTCAGAGATCTCTCTGGAACTTCGTACCTTGAGAAGGAAGCTTGTCCTAGTATTCTTCCTGGGTGAAATAGTGCTTATGACAAATAACTCAGAAAGTTACTGGATTTGTTAAAATATATTCTTTATCTGGGTTTTTTTCTTTCCCTAGACTTCCGTCTTATAGCCTAAAGAGTTTATTTCAGTCTGAGTTTTTGTAATTCTATATCTATACAGATTGTTTCTAATTCATCAATTGGTGTAGCTTATTTGCATATATTTCTGTATATATGCATACATATATATAGGTTTATAAAAATACACAAATGCAGAAGCTGAAGTAGTCTGGCAGGATAGCTGAATTATGGCTAATCATTTCATTTCTGTGTCAGCTGATTAAGTGAAGACTTGAATACTTTGGATAGTTTTCTTTAGAAATTCTTTTGCAGTTTTTGCACAATTATGGCCCATTTCTATGTATGGTTTCTTTAACAAAATCACAGACAAAATAATTCAGTGATGGTACACTATTTTTATGTTCTGCATCTTCATTATTTATTTATGCACTTAGTTTCCACAATAACTGCCTTTTGCAATTTTAAGGATATAATAGTTAATATAATCTTATGCCTGAATAAATGAAACTCTTACTTTTTAATTAAAATTACTTTATTGATATGCTGTGTAGATGACACTCTTCAAAAAATGTTAAATACCAGATGTTTCATGTTATTGTCAAATGATATATACATACTATTTTCCTTTATATTTTCCAGTCAAATCTGTTTGGCTTTAAGCATTTAATACCTTGTCAACTGCCTATATGAACAACTGAGGAAATTGCTGGACATGGATGCCATAAGTTATTTTTTAGTTAGGTGGCCTTCTAAATGTGCTCTATTCCTGTGCCTTCTGTGCTAATTTTTGCATATATGTCTTTGTTTACATGGTAGCTTGTCTCTATATATCACAAACACTCAGGTGTTTTTGATGCATTTCTGGTTTTTCTGATGATGTAGAAAACCTGTTGATTAGGGGTGAAATAAATTCTGGATAAAGGTCTGTGGTTTTAAATCAGTACTGCTAAGAAATAAGCTAGAAAACCTGACTGTTCTCTTCTTCAGTTGTTTAGTAGATTTATTTATGGTACTGGATCTTATACAACCACAAGATATAGAGCTTGACATGGCAATTTTCTTGCTCTTTTTAGTTAAGTAAAAGGAATGGGAACAGATATGAAGATTTCCCCAGTATCCTCTACATTCCTTTCCTTCAGTAAAGCTGAATAGAATCTGTGTATTCCTACTGGCCCCTGGTTTATTCTTTCATTTTGTGGATGGTGTGTGTATATATATATATATATATATATGTATAAATAGTTTTGAAAACATAAAAAGAGATACAGTAGATGTGACAACTCTTACTCGGGACTGATATTTGCCAAAAACAAAACATAATTTATCATAATGTAGAAACTTATTTTATGGTACAAAGTCAAAATAGTTAATGTCAGAACAGGACAAAGGGAAATTGTTGAAACAAATTCTTGCGTGATCTTATTTTTCTAAAAAAAGATGCATTGAAAAGCTGCTTATAATTTTGAATAATAATTGTCGTTCAAGTCCATTGGCATCTGCAAAAGTGCAATTGTTAACTGCCTAATGACATATATTTGCATAGTAATAGACTAGCTATTCTTGCTTAATTTTCTGTACAGGAATAGATATTGCTATTTCTATTTCTGTCCTGTCAATTAAAATTCAGAATAATTTCTACTACCTGTAGGAGTCAGTAAAGCATTGTTTGTTTGTTTCATTGAATAATTTGCCCTGTACTTTAATTTTCACTCTATTCATTTTTCCTCTGCATTTTTCATATATTTGGCTAATGTTACAAATTGAAGATAGTGTAGATCCCATTATACTTTTCTGAAACGAGTTTCTTTTAGTGTCCAGAATCCATATTTAAGCATTGATTCCATAACTGAGCATTTATTTTACAGGCCATCTAATGTAGTTCACAATATAATAAAACAAGATCATAAACACAAGTGCTTGCTATTTTTAAAGTAATTAATAATTTAGAACTTCCTCATGTAAATTAAATCAGACAAACCGTTCAGCATATAGTAGTGGAAAATTGTTTATAACCGTTGTATGGGTATAAATGAAGTGCAATGACGTTTCATGTGGGCAAGTACTTTTCACTCAGAAGCATCCTTCCATTAGTGCTGCTGCATACACACTGACTGTTCTTCAGTGTAAAAGTTTGATTTCATCAGTCTCCTATTTTAATGCTACAGGCTTAATGTCAAACTTATGGGTCCAGAACTGTTTTATCCATAGCTTTGGATGGAAATGACACTGAACCCCTATAGCTTTTACTTTTTTGTAGTGGCAGAAGATGCCATGCTCATGTTTTACATGAGCTGAACTGGATGCCTCTCTGAAATGCCTGTGAACTCCTGCCTGCAGCATATGGAACGAAAGGGAGAAGTTAGGGCTCTGCGTCCAGTTGGTGAACTAAGATCACATTCGGATCAGAGATATGATGTGATATCTCACATGACGGAGTGCTGCAATGGGTGGAAATGTGAATGCTGGGAGAATCCTTGGCTGCAATGATCATGAGATGGTGGAGTTCAGGACTGATGCAAGGAACAAGGCAAAAAGTTAGACTACAGCTCTGAGCTTCTGGAGAGCACTTTGGCTTCTTCAGGGATCTCCTTGGAAGAATCTTACGGCAGATGGTCCAGGACAGCTGGTTGATTTTCAGGTGTCACATCTTCCAAGCTCAATAATGACCCATCCTGATGTGCGGGAAATCAAGCAGAGGTGGCCTAAGACCTGCATGGATGAGAAGAAACTCTTAACAAAACTCAAACATGAAAAGGAAGCATATAGGAGGGTAAAGCGGAGACAGCAGACCCGGGAGGAATATAAAGGCACTGTCCAAGCATGCAGGAAAACCAAACCCCATGAGGAGGTGAATTGGGCAAGGGGTGTAAAGGGCAACAGGAAGGGCTTCCACAAGTACAGCAGCAGCAAGAAGAAAACTAGAGAAAATGATAGCGTTTTGCTGAAAGGGGCAGGAAACATGGTGACAAAGGACATGCAGAAGATTGAGCCACCCAGTGTTCTCTTCACTTTGGTCTTTGCCTACAGGAATCCCAAGGCCCTGAGACAAATGTGAAAGATTGGAGCAAAGACTTTTCCTTATGCTTACCCTCACATAAATCTGTGCAACCTTATTGGAGACACCCATACATGTTGAAGGACCTGGCAGATGTCACTGCGGAGCCACATATGATAATCCTTGAAAGACCACCGTGATCAGACAAGGTTCCTGAGAACTGAAAGACAGAACACATCATCCCTATCTTCAGAAAGGAGAAGAAAATCATGTCTGTAACCTGACCAGCAGTAGCTCAGTTGAGGTTATAAAGTTAAAATGAAGGGGAAAAAAAAGTTAAATGAGCAAGTGCACATTACGATAGTAAAAAATATCTGTAAATTAAATAGGAGTTATTACCCTTAAAAGCTGATGTATCCAAATAGAAATAGAATTAGATAAATAGTTATGTTAGTTTTTTTTTTAATTAGATTCTGTTGAAGTTTTTTCAAAAATCTAGTTTTTGTTTAAACAGGGATGATCAGAAGTAATTTATTTGAGTGAATAATTAAATCAAAACTTAGTAGAGACAGCAATTAATGGTAATCTATCAAGAGTTCAAAATATATCACATTAGAGTACTGATTAGCTGATGCAGCATTATAGATTTCTTTGCTGTAGTTATTAGTATTTTATGTTAAAATATTGTATTATGTAGCTTCATTCTTCAGCAGAGTTTGCTGAATATTTCTCTTGAATGTACAGATGCTTTAATGGTGACTCGCTGATATTTTTTTTTTGTGGTTTTTTGACCCCTCAATCTTAAATGAAAATTCCTGGATTCAAATGCACATTATTTAATTTTTATGATGAGTAAATGCAGTCTGCTTTTAATTTGTGAAGAATTTTCGATACAAAAGGAAGGATATGTAAAATGTCTCATTAGAACTAGTTTGTAGGTAGCTTACTTATCCTTCAATTTGCTGCAGTATAAAAGAAGATCTTAATACAAATGCAGATTATATCAATATTTCTTTTAAATACAAGATGTACTACAATGAATGAAAACAATTAGAAAATAAATTCAAATTCTAATGTTGTCTTGATAAGTGACAGCCTGTTCAATTTTTTTCTGTTCCCATGGTGGTGTTCAATATGCAAAATATAAAAATCTGCTAAAATAATAGCAAGATTTCTACATGAAACTTTTTAAGCTTTAGTGTAGGTCAGCTTATAAAAGTTCTTATCTCAAATACGTTATTGCTGTTCTTTCAGTTACTAGTTCTGGACAGCAATCTTCAGAAGTTATTGTGGTATTAGTGAGAAGAAGGGGAAATCACATTTGTACACTGTCATCCTATCATTTAGATCTGCTAATCAGGACATTCTGATTTTGCAGTGATTATCAAGAGCTATTTCATTTATATACTTTGCATGGAATATACTTTTCATTCTGTGGATGTTAGGGACTGGAATTTTGAACTGTGCCTCAGCAGTTGGAGAGAAATCACAATGCAAGAAAGAAACAATTTTATTATTCTTTAGAATGAGGTTAGACTGTAGTGAGTTGAACTTTGTCTAGGAGACAGTGTTATTTAATGAGGTGCAAAGGATGATGTTTTCAACATTAGTAGGTGCAGTCAGCACTCCTTGGAGAGAAGTTTTGAAACCTCATTAGGAATTGAGTTTTTATAAAATACCTGGAGAAGGTTTCGTGCTGACATTAAGGGAGAAAATGGTTGGATAGATTGATCTGTTGATACGTATCCCTAACTGTTCATTTTCAGTGGAAGTAATACCTGGGTCAAGAACTGGATACCACATAAAAGAACATATTATAAGGATTTAGCTGGGTGAAGCCAAACAACGTCTTCAAGCTAAAATAAAGTAGATACACTTGTCTCTAAACTACATAATTAATGACATTGCATTAAATCAATTCATTCTTTCATCTTAATTACTTTCAAAGATGTGATGCAAAGTGGGTGGCAAAACCTAGGCCTTCTGTCCTCAGGGAGAGTTGTTAAGTAAAACAGAGATGCTGAACTCAAGCATTTGAGTGACCCGCACTCTAATAACAAAACAGGAAGTTTTGAGAGTCTAGAGTGCTTCCCCCAAAAGGTGAATGCACCATTTTGGAGTTATCATAGGGAATGTTAGTTTGAAAGACACTTTTTCCAGTAGGAAAAGTTAGCACAAGCATCTTTGCTGTCCAAGGCAGAAGAAAGGTGTTTCAAGGGATTTCAAGTACCCGATTATAAATTTTCATTAATAATTTTAGACATTTTTGTTACATTTATAAGTGGTGTGGTTTTTTTCTTTATCCTCTAAGTGAAAATGTAAGTCCTACGAGCATCTAGTTCCATGTCTGTGATAAGAGAAAGGTTCTGGTAGGCATTTTGAATAATAGCACAGTATTCAGTGCTTTGGTGATGCACTAACACATTTCAGAAGGATTGCAATGCAACCTGGAATATCCAACACTTGGGGAACGCAAGTACTTCCTGTTGTGAATTTTAAATAAAGTCTTTGGTGAAAGGGTTTGATTTGTTTCATACTTACAGAAAATTCTGGGGAGGTAGCCTAGCTAGAGACATTTGCTTTCTCCTTTCTTGTATATTTTTTATCATTTAAAAGCTTTGGTTTCAGGAGAGCAGCAGCAGACGCTTTCAGCACTAGGGCTATATACACCAGAGCTAGCTTTGAACTGCAGAGTACAGATCTAATTACACAGCTTGTAGCTGTGGAACCACTTCTCTCTATTCTAAATTACTTTTTCTAACTTATTTGCATAATTTAATGCACAGAGATTTTGCCACTGAAATATAATATTCCCTGACGCAGTTAGGACAGGCGAAATTAACCCTCCTAAGACTATATTGCTGTCTCACAACCTGTTTGGTAAATGCTTACTAACTTCAGTGGGGGAAAAACATTCAATAAGGTGTTATGTCAGTTTTTTAGCTAGGGCTGGTTCTTTACAAACATATTTGATGACGTACAGAGATTACAAGTAGACATTAACCTTTAAGACTGGGCAACTCTAATCAGCTAATAAAGCTGTCTGTTTTTTTTAATGAGACTTCTTGTCTCTCTCCCTCTCACTGAGAAGTTCTTTTTAGTGTCAGCAATTTGTGCAATTGTTTAAATTTAAAATTTTGATCAGGTGTTGATATGTGATGATGGAATGCCTAGAAGTCAATGAATTCAAGTCTGCATTATTAGTTTAAAAACAATGGGAGATAAATTTCATCAAGAAAACAGGCTACACGTCTGAAAACTAGCTATCTTTCGATAAGAACTGTAGAAGGGCTTCTGGGTAGAGGACAGTTATACAATGCTTATTTCTTAGTTATTGTTTGCATAATGAGGTCTTATGTCTTTCTGACTGACTGATTGCTATGATGTGAGGCATTGTCATACAATGGTTCTGTAAGAAGAAGCAGCAGCAGCCGTAGAAAAAGTTTTAAGAGACTATCAGCTGTGTTCTTTGACCGGTGAATATCTGAGAGTTTTTATGCCTTGGGCCATTATTTCTTTTAGTTCGTTTAGTGCGAGAGATTTAATATGTTTAAAAAGTAGTTCTGTGTCAGAACACATCTTCATTCCAGAAGATTAAAATTGTGTGATGGATACAATAGAGAACAGTATAAAAAGAAGAGATGGTCTGTTATGTAGGACAAAGAAACACTTCACTGAAAACTTAGATTTTTGTCTGCCTCTGTCCATTTGTGTCTGATGTTACAGCAGCTGAAGCTGCTGAAATAAAAATCTTCAGAAGTACCTACTAATCAGGGCTTCTGAATTTTGAGAATTATGACATAGGAAGCTTTGATCTGATGATTAGGAGTATTGGGTGCTCACGGCTTCAATGGAGTTAATAGGAGCTTTACTTTGAGTTTGTCAAGTCATATATAGTAAGCAGTATGATCTCACATCTTAAGTTTTACACTCAGTGAATACACTTAACCTTAGTTTCACTTGCAAGATGGGAATATGAGGAAACAATATTGTATAGATTTTTTCCTTGGTGTTATGTAATCCTGACTTGTTGTAATGATTAACCTCACAGCAAATCCCATTATGGAATTGCTAATTCTTGAGAGTAGGGTTTGATTGGGGTATGCTAGATAAAACAAGGTAGAAACTAGATATTGATTCATTAATTGAGCATTGTCTGTATCACATACAAAACGCGGCAGGTAAGGTTTTGATGTAAGAATAAAGATTAAATACAGGCTCTGTTCGTTGAAGACTGGCTTCCCAATTTAGCACCGTCCTATTTGCTAGGTATTTTGCATGGAAGCCCAGCCAGCTCATTTGGGTCAGGGTTGGCAACTCCAGGGCTGATTGTTTTTTTCTTTTCAGTTGTCGTCAATTCCCTGCCCAGTACCCTGGACTGTATAATTTTATTTCTGCCAAGAATTCAATTTTTCTAGGAAATTTCAATTTATTTTATTTTATGGTATTATTTCTCAAGGCATTTTGGTCTTCTCTAGTACCCTTCATAGCTGTGCTTTCAATATATGCATTTCTTGAGCTCTTATGCATCTTATGTAGCATCTCAAGTAGGTGACTGCAGGTGTGCCCAGTTCTATACAACTATTACATTGGTAAATCTTCCATAGTGCTACATAATATTTTTTGTAGTTTTTTAGATTAATCCTCAAGTCTGTCATCATTTCAAGTAAAATCAAGGGACTAGACTTTGAAAAAGCATTCAGATTCTTTTCTACTGAAACATACTGATTATGATGTGTTTTAAAGTATGTTATTTGAAAGTATTGCAGAAATAATGCCATGTGGTCATTTTAGAAATGTTCACTGGCCTAGATTTAGTTACACAATATACTTACATTTATATATTTGTGTAATATTTTACAGCAAAGTGTCAGGTATTAGATATTATTTCCCTACAGAAGTTCATATTAAGTTGAGTTTCTAATATTTTTGTATGACTAGTAAAAGTTACATATGAATGTTACTGCCTCATCCGCTTTTAGCGGAGTTTCATCCCAGGAAAGAGATTGAATCACATCTGCTTTCAAGGTGAGGTAGAATTAAGGGCAGGGAAGAAATCTGAAAAATAACAACAATTTTTTTTTATAAGTCTTCCAAATACTATTTCCTTATCTTTTTGGTATTGCTTATCATTGTCTTAGCAGTGCCAGGACATCAAAGTGACAGTTGACTTCAGAGTGTCAGTTCCTAAAGTCTCTGCCTGATTATGACTGGAACTAAGAGGGATTTTCCTCACACTTACGTTTTCAGGAATGGGCTCTATACAAGCATGGCAGTTGCTGTTCATTTACATAACGATTTAAAGGAAGATTCTTCAATTAAGGGCCTATTTTCTATTATCATCTTTTCTATGGTCTACTTTGTGTAACTGTAGTGACTTAATTTTGCCTGTCTTATTTCCCAGTACAACTTTTCAACCCCCTTTTTTTATAATAGATGTAGGCCACCAAAGTGTTACACCTACTTTTTTTTTTTTCTGTAGCTTGTTTAAAGAAGCCATAAAGAATTATACCTTCGTTAATTAAGAGGTTTATTGGTTATAGGTGCACACTTGTGTGCAAATTTGCTTGCTATTTTATTTGACTGTTTTTATTAGTATAGCTTTTGAACTTTAAAAAGCATTCCTGCTTGCAGCTGCTGTTTTAGCTCTGTCTTTTTAGCCATGTAACTCCCACCCACTTAAAAAATTCAGTCAGACCACACTTCATTTGGTCTTTGATTAGGAATTTTAAAAAGGTCAGGAGAAACCAGTAAGATATTTATCAATATTATGTCAAAGCATGTGGAAATATATTAGTCTAATATGTTTGAACTTAATTAATATTAATGCTATGTAAACACCATTCTCAAAGTTGCTATTTTAGATGTAAGGTATACAAATTTCAAAATTTGATTTCAAAATTAATGCAAGACTGAAATAAAATAAAAGCTAATAGATTAAATTACAACGTAAAAGCAATCAACAAACTTATTTTGTGGTTAAATCATAAAACTCCTTTGTGCAGATGTGAATCTTTTTTTTTCCTTTTTTCTTCTTTTTTTTTTTTTACAAATGTTTTTACATTTCCTAGTTCAGGAATTTCAAAATTACCTGGATTAAAAGACCGTTCCTACTCCACCTTAATGCCTGATACTCAATTTCCTCTGTTTCTTAACTTTCTTAACATTTTTAATTAAATGGACTTGCAAAGCAGTGTTTGGCATTTACTCAAGAGCCAGACACTCAAACTTTTCCATATGTGAGTGTTAAGAACACAGAAATGGCCATACTTGTTTAAAGTGCAGATTTGCCTGACCAAGTATGTGGGTCAATTTAAGCAAACCCTTGGCAATACAAAATGCTTAGGGGGACAATATAGAGCGTTTTCTGTAGTGTATCTTTCCTAGCAGTATGTGGTTAACAGGCATTGAGAACTGTTATTAAACTGGAATTAAATGGTATTTAATCACTTTTCCCTTTCTACAGCAATTGGGGGGGTTTAATCTTAAGTGTGCCTTGCAGTGAATCTTAATTTAATATCAGCTTTAATTGCTTCATATACATATCTAAAGGAATAAATATTAACATTTCATTTCTGTCTCTTAGTTCAGATACCATATGTGATGGTAATAAGCATAATCAAGTGACAGTGGGGTTGGTTGGTTGGATGACACCCTACTGCAGACATGGGTACAAATAATTTTTGATTAGTGCTCGACTCTTAGTTGGTATTTTCAGTGAAATGTCCACGGTGTTTCTAAGGTGTCTTACAGAGTGATAGGATGCAGTTTAAAACCCATAAACATATCTGTTAGTTTAAAATTTGTATCTCCATATGTGTTTTGCATTTGTTGGTACTTATTTTTGTTCTTCTCTTCAGTTGTTCAGTGGTTTGCGACCGCAATATCCTCCTGGGGTTCTTCATAGTCAGTTTTTGTTTCAGCTGTCTCACATAGTGAAGTCGTACCATCAGGACACTTACCACCTCACTATTTGCTTTCCAGATCATTTAGGATGTGTGAAATAACACAAATCTTTACATCAATGGTAATCTCCTTGCTTGGTGAAAATGAACTATTTATTGCCAACAATCATTCCCTATCTTTTAAAGATTAAAGAATTAAAAAGGACAACCTTCTCAAAAGCTCTTCAAAAACATTAAATACAATATAGGCAGGATCACCTTTAATTTTCCTAAAGCAACATTTGTTTTTATCAGTATGTGTTGTAATAACTATTTTTTTTTTGTTCCTATGGGGAATTTTTTGTAATTAAAGTGGTTTCATGATTTGATTAAGACTTATGCTATTTCTCATCAGCTCTGTTTCTTTCTGTCTTAAGGTGATGGTTTTTGTTCATGCTAGAAATGCCACGGTACGAACTGCTATGGGTCTTCGAGAAAAAGCAAAAAACAATGGTCATATTTGTCACTTTTTATCACCCCAAGGATCGGATTATGGACAAGCTGAAAAACAGGTAAGTGAGTATTTATGTTAGTAGTCTTCACAGTCCTGGAATCGATATTTTTACAAGACAGTTCAAGATGGAAATAGATTAAGTGGTTTTGAACTTCTGGGAAGATATGTTTCGCTCTGAAGGGACATGTGGAATTGCTGAATTGGATATAGGAAAGGAAAGAGTAAATAGAAGGAAGAGAAAATGGTGCTGTTACTTTTAGTTTTTTAAACAAAAGCCGATAATAAATTGTGGTTTATGCAACTTGTACTACTTGACAGTAGTCTTCATGGAATCTGCAGTTCGGGAAGTCCCTAAACCACCAATTGTCACAATTACACCTCTGATGAAATACATCTTATATACTATATTGGAAAGGACAGAGAGGGAAGAGGAGGAGAGGGTGTTGTGCTCTTTGTTAGTTATATCTTTGGCTGTGCAGAGCTCTACAGTGAAACCGGAGATGTGCAGCTCCTGTCTGGTTCAAGATTGGAGCAGAGAGGAACAGACAGGGATGTTGTTGTTGAGGTCTGTTATGGACCACCTGCCCATGGGGAGGTAGTGGAGGTGACTTACTAAGAGCTACTGGCAGAAGTGCTGCTGCTGGCAGACCTTTGTTTTCATGGGAGATTTCAAAGATCATCTGGGATGGTAGCATTATTCAGGCAACCCAGGAGGTTCATAAGCTGCTTAGAGATAGCTTTTGAATCCAACCAGGCCCCTAGTTGGCTTGCTGCTCAAGCAGAGAAGGACTGGAAGTAACTGTTGCCGTGAATGGCAAGTGTGGTTGCAGTAATTCAGTATTCAGAGAATGCTGTGATGATAAACAGCAAGAGTTAAGACAAGAGTCTCTAGAACAGCAATCTTTGGCTTATTCAAAGAATTGCATGGTGGAATCCCCTGGGAAGCTTCCATGAAGTAAAAAAACATCTCTGCTTGTACAGTGAACAAATGACTTAAATAGGGAGGAGTTTATTTTCACTTTAAGCAGTGATGACTTAGCATCATGATGCAGGAAGTGGAAAAGAAATTGGGAAAGAGAGAGGTAATGAAAATAAATATTTAAGTTGTAAGTTTAGCTTTAAATACTATTAATACAAAATATGAATAAAATATTGTCACTATATTTGTTCATGTGAGATGTACTTGTTATTCTAAACAAATTCCCAAGGGAATTTGAACTCTTAGGTTGGGAAACTACAAAGGAACTTGAAGCATGAAAATGCAATGTGAGGAATTATGGAATCTTTCCCAATAGAATTTGAAAAGTTCTTAAGAATTAGTACCTAGGAAGAGTAAAAAGATGAGGCCAATGCAATTACAAATGAAACTGGTGATGATTTTCTTGGAAAGCAAGACCAAGAAGTATGATTCTTAATAACAGAACAGTTTCAGAATCAGAGACTGATAAGAAGGAAGAGGTGTGAAGACTATAGCAATTAATGAGAGCAATTAATTCACCATCACATTAATGGAGAATTGTGTGCTCCGGCAGAGTTCACATAATGTTCTTGTGGCTGCCTTGAGTCTTACAATGGCTATTTAGAGCTGGTATAATTCATTGCATTCTTCCAGTGATCAGCACGTGTGATATACACATTTTATATCAATGCAAATTCACATTATTTTATTTCTTATGCATGTAAGTATGACCTAGATCTTGGAGGAAAATGTTATTGTTATTATTATTATACAAATTATATGCTCCAGTGTACTTAAGGGCTTCTTCATTGACCCACATAAATAAATTAGCAATGGGAATAAAAATAGAGTGAAGGCCTAGTCGTACTAAAGCCTGTGGCAAAACGTCACCAGTCACTTTTCCCAACATACTTCTGTTTGTTCTCTTTAGGATGCATTCACCAAACACAGTTAACTTATTTTACTTTTACTTACCAGAAAAAGATAAATATTTCGTTGATTCTGTCTCTGCTACCTGATAAATATCTACAAAAGGAGTTTTTAAGATATTAAGGAAATCTAATACTTGTTCTCTATTCATGGGAAACTTGTTGCTGTTTAAAATAAAAATGCACATTGTGTATTGAAATGATTATGTTACAGCATATATTTTGAAGCGTATTTAATTTATATACAGTTATGACAGTAAGGATACTAATCAAATAAGATATATAGTCTGCCAAGACAGCAACTCTGCATAAACAATCATCAATAATCATAAAATGAGTAATGTGCTAGCAACATTTTGCTGAGCAATTAAGGCTAACATATTAAGACTTATGAGCACACCAAAGATTTCAGTGATTACAGCGTGTAGGGGCTTGTTATTAAAACTATTACTGTTCAGTCGAAATTTTCTTTTTCTTTCTTAGCAGTAAATAACAGGAGTCACTATAACAGCAGTAATCATAGAACCATAGAATGGTTTAGGTTGGAAGGGTCCTTAAAGATCATCTAGTTCCAAGCCCCCTGCCACAGGCAGGAAGGCCTCCCACTAGACCAGGTTGCTCAAAGCCCCATCCAGCCCAGCCTTGAAGACTTCCAGGGATCCATATCTTCTCTGGGCAACCTGTTCCAGTGTCTCACCACCCTCACAGTGAAAAATTTCTTCCTGATATCTAATCTAAATCTACCCTCTTCCAGTTTGAAGCCATTACCCCTCGTCCTATCACTAGATGCCCTTGTAGAAAGTCCCTCTGCAGCTTTCCTGTAGGACCCCTGCAGATAATGGAAGTCTGCTATAAGGTCTCCCTGGAGCATTCTCTCCTCTGGGCTGAACAACCCCAACTCCCTCAGCCTGGCTTCATAGGAGAGGTGCTCCAGCCCTCTGAGCATCTTCATGGCCCTCCTCTGGACCTGCTCCAACAGGACCATGTCCTTTTTGTGCTGTAAAGTACGTGCATCTTACCAAAGAGTTTTATAGTCATGTGTTTTCTAAAATTTCTAAAGATTTCAAAGTAACAGAAAAAGACACAAGCTCGATATAAAGAGATTTTTTTTTCACTATAACTTTCTGCTTCCCCTCCAATAAACCCATCCTGGAATTAAACACCTGAGGCTGGAGTTGCACTATCTGAAGCATGTGCAATACACATCTATCTTTAGGTAACCTGAAAGCGTAGGAATTTTGTCCTTCACTGCTAATTCTAATACTGGAGAGATTTACTGGCTAAGGTAAGAACTTCAGTACCATATGGGTCTGCAGATAGAGCCTACATATGTAGGCATAACTGACTGTCACCAGGAGTTATAACTGTTCAGTTTTCTACCATCAAAACTGTCAGAAAAAGAACATTGTTATTGTAGCCAAGTGTGGTTCTGAACTGAATGAGTCAGAGTTGTAGAATCACTGGAGAGACACACAAATGGATTAATGGTTTTTGTGGACAAGAAGGACCAACAGTTGTGAAATGTTTCTAATGTGATATAAAGAACTGAGCGAGGCCTGAATTTCTGTTTGGGCTCCAGCAATGATTTCTAACATGTTTATAGCCTTGATATGTGTCATTCTTTATGTCTAAATTGGCTTGCCTACTGCTCTAGACATAGGATCTCATCCCTTCACTAAATTAATTTTTTTCACAGTGAAAATTTTATTCATTTAAATAATAGCAAATTGTTATTAAGGATAGGTCATGCTACTCAGGAAGTCTCCTAATGCGAAATTTATGGTTGCCACAAGAATGTACCGGGAAGAGCATTAATACATACTTTTCCTTAGGCGTTTGCTGTTCAGAGAGACTGCTGCTCCAGACAGACTTTGTCTGAGCTGGCGCAGCAGTTATTATGCCTTATACTATAAACCAGATACATCTTATGCAATAAATTGAGTATTAACACAATAAAACACATGAGTTGTAAGAGCTTTTCAGGGTTCTTTCTAAAATCCATTCTCAAATCATGACCTAGGGTCTTTGTTCCCAGATGTCTCAAACCTCAGTCTGTAGGTGATCCAAATGGCACCATGGAACTGACCTGTCCTCGCAAACATTTACCTTTCCTTCAGTCCGAACTGTACCTTTAATCAGTACGATCGCATTTTAAATTTATGTTCACCAGCACAAATACGAACTATCCAAGGGTCAAATTTGATCTCTGAAGAACCTCATTAGACATTCTGTCAAGTCAAAGTTTCTGTATACAATTAATTTCTTAGATCATCATTGCCTAATTTTAATCTCCTTAATAAGTGAAATTCATTTTATATAGTACTAAATTCCCAGTGCCAGACCATATAAATGAAATTTCTGACAGAAGTCTAACTGCATTATATCAATGCTGTGTGATGCAGAGTGATTAATTTAAGCTTCATAATGATAATATCATGTTTGTCTGACAAGAGCTATCTTGCATAAAGGGATGTTTATTGGCACAGTTCCCAAAATATCAGACTGCAGGCCATTCAGTCTTGCCATTTCATTTGATGCGAAATTTAGCAATACTTGGTAGAGAATAATCGTGATAATGTAATACAATCCTTATTTTGTACTCCGTGTACAGTGTTCACTGTAATGGATGAAGAAGATGTTTAGAAACATCTGAAATCCCATCTATGATTTACAAGAATCAGTAATGCCCAAATCACACATGTTCTAGTCTAGACACAGCAAGTGTAAGTGAAGGCGACTTGAACACATAGGAGGAACTGAAAAATAGAGTAGTTAAAAGCATTGGATTCTTTGCTGGCCTTTAAAATTTGAAAGCAATTTTACTAATTCTCTTAATTATCTGTCAAATGTTTTTAAATTATTAGAAATTAATTTTTAGAGAACATTCATCAAATATTTGATGTGTAATCATTTGTTTGACAGTTAATTATTTCAGAGCAAATCCTCATTGTATTTTTGTTTTACTAATAACATATCTAATATTTGATATGCCATTAAAAAAACTATAAAAAGAAAATGAGGATATGTATTCAAATACTTTAGACTATATTAAATGTCAAATATATATTGAAGTTCCTTATTTGTTTTATAATTACTACATTTTTTTACATTTGAAAAATATTTGCTAATTATCTCTCAGAGAGTGAAATGAAGCTCTTTATATTTCTTTCATGGGATATTTTATTCAGGTGTCCTGCTTAAAGGTCAGAGACAAAATTCATGAGATGGTGTGGTCCTAACAATTGATGGGTTGAAGAAAAATGTGTTCTGTGTAGAATGATCCTACAGTTTTAATGAATCCTGAGCTGTGCAATTTCCTATTAAGAGGGATTTAGACGGACATCTAGGTTTTGGAGAGGTGGATTTACAGAGAACTATATTGTGAACAACATATAAAAATGTTACGTTCAGTTTTTTTTATCAGTATTCCTATATATTAGTTAAGTGTTAACTATTGTAAACTTGAAGTAAAAAGCTGACAGAAAAAGTAACCACTTTCTTTTTTTTTTTGCTTTTCATGACCTTTAAGAAGGAAAAGCATTAGAAGTTTGATGTATATTTCCGTTATTATGATAGTTACTTTTTTGTGTCACTACAGAAATAGTATTTGCACAGCTTTGGATTTGTAGTTCTATTTTCTATTTGTAGCTTTGTGTACTCCTGTACATTGTATGCAGTCTACTGGAATTTTCTGGTGGTTTTATTATGAATTAGAAAGTATAAAATACATGGTATAGTTTGAATTCTGTTACCGACTATCTTTCTGAAAATCAGTCTCTGATCCAAGGATTTCAGATTTGTCGGCTTGTCTCTCAAGCTCTGATAGTTACAGCACTGAGGGAACAAGTAACAGTCTTCTGCTATCCTGTGAAAAATAAAATGGACATTTTTTCCCCTAACCTATGGGCTTGATCATATATTCTGTTTTATCTATCATAAGCTTCAACTTGATATGCAACAATGCTTAGTTTTATCCTGTTTATCGCTGGAAAGCTGCCTCATGAATATCTGTTCTACTTCCAGAAGCTGTGCTGTGTTAGTAATGGGACTCCTAGAAGCAAAGTGGGTTAGCAAACCTTTTTCTAGAATGATCTCTGAGTTTGCAAATGCAGCCGACGGGGTGCTGATGTTTTTGTTCAAGGAACTACAAAGAGACGTTTTATGCTTTTGTACACAACTTCCCAGCAATTTCAGAGTTATTCAGGTTAAAATCGGTAATGGATTTCAACACTGTAAATGTAAGATTTAATGCCATTTCATACTAATCCTCCATGGAAATGCTCTGATAAACTTCAGGATAATGTGTTGCCTAGAGCATCCCCTTTCATTGTTGACAGAATTTCCTATTAATACTGAATGCGCTTACTAAGATCGTTTGAAACTGTTGTCAAATTTGTAATATGATTAAGCTTCTCTCCTTAAATGAAGTCTATCGCAGCCTC
>VXAK01010752.1:8164-65078 GCA_013399435.1 Arenaria interpres
TTTACTCTTGTGGAATTTGTTTGTTGGTTCATGCATGTTTAAACGAAGACTTACAGTTAGGAGTGGTCATGTGTTATCAAGAGAAAAGTGATGGGGGGGAAGTCGATGTGGTCTTGTTTTATTCTATATAAACGAATTGAGATGTGTAAGATTTTTGCAGTTCTTAAATAGAATACTTCACTTGAGTATTTGAGTATGATTTGATTTCTGTCTCTTTAGCTTATAGGCTTAGATATGATATGGCATAAAAAATCATATCAGTTACATTGCTTGTTTTATGCCTTTGGTGATGTGCAGTGGAAAGCTGTCTATACTGATTTCATTTGTGGAAGTGACATTACATAAGTTGTTCTGATGACCTCTGGTCCAATAAGGAATGAGAATTAATATTGTGTCATTGACTGGCTTTACAGTAATTCTCAGTGAAGAATGATACTGGATTTGTCCAGCAGTATATGGCTCCCTAGTAGAAGATAGAAGTGATGCTGATAAGTATGAGGACCTTCCGAAGACTGAAGTGCTTTATCTGTACTTGAGGCTACTTGTGTGGCTTCTTTGTTGTTTTTTCTGGGTTTATGATAACAGGCCAAATACAAGGACCTTATGGAAGCATGAACTAACACGTCCTTCCATCTGTGCATGTAGATTTTTATTCTTGCATTACCCACGTTCTGTCAACTTCAAATATGTTTGTTATTATGCCTAACATAGTTCAGAACCTTCAAAACCTGAAGTAGAAATAGAGTCACTGAGCAGACAGGATTTGTGTAACAGCATGGTACTTAGTTCAGCAAAGTCTCACAACCTGCTGAATTCTTAAGGTTGGCTGTGTTTTTGTAAGGAACTGTGGCCAAATAACCTTTTCCCCAGACATGATCTACTTTCCTGTTTTCTGCTGGACTCCTGTTTGTGCTTGAAGGTTGGATATTGAAGGTTCTCTGACCTTGGAAATTGATCCACTTGAATTCTCTAGAGCCTGAGCTAGGGAATCTTTAGATCCTGCTGTGAGGTTTGCTTGCTCAGCTTCTATAGTTCTTTTTCTGTGTTGTTTTGAGTTTTCATTTCTTTTCGGTTGACTGTTTGGTTTTATATGGGATGTAGCTAAGGAAACCTATGTAACAGGCCAAGCTGACCAAGTTATTTTTTGTTTTAAATACCAGGCTGATGTGGTTTTTATAGGCACTCTTTAAAAGAAACTGGATGTATAGTGTTGGTTCTTGGATATGTCTGGTAATGGAAGAAAGACTCAGTGCTGACCTATAATCTTGGTATATTGGTATTTAATGTCAATCTAGGAATGTCTAAAGAGGAAGCTTGAACATTTCTAGAGGGCCTGAGCAGGGAAAGGAAAGTGTCTGGAGAGGGTGTGAGTTTCAAAATGTCCAAAATGGACATCTGCTAGTCATTTTTTTTCAGTTTCAGGGCTTTGACAAGTGGTAATAAACTCTTTAAACCCATCTTGCATAACTTTATCTTATTTGCATCACTGGAGCAATTGTTGTAATTAGAGCTGACTTGCAAAAGCTGTGATCTGTTCTCTTATTGCAATATAGGAGAATGGGAAAAAAATGATGACAGTAATAGGAATCAATACACATCAAATCTATTACTTGCTGTGGCTTGAAGGAGTGTTTAATATGGACCTTTTAATTTATTAATTCTAAGGAATTAGTAATGTAATTCTTTTCTTAGCCTAGCCTTGTCCTGTAACCTAGAGAATTTTTTAACTAAGGTGATAGGACAATCCAATAAATTTCATCATTTTTCTGAATTTAATGTGAGGTCCCCAGAGCGGAACTTCTCAAATCAATAGGTTTTAGTGTTACTTATATTTGAAGGAAATAGCACCAACCAATAATGACAAGCTAGCAATAAAAGACGAATAGGCTTTTTGGAGAGATTTCAAAAGAATAAGAGTGTTCTTAGATCTTTTGGTGTGTGATCATTTCAGAGGCACTGGAACTACTTAACTAATGTTGAATAGACCAAAGCAGAAAGCTAGCTAAATGTAGGCTCTATATGAAATAGGAGAGATGTAAGATTTTTGCAAGGTGATCAAAGATGCTATCCACAATTAGATATATAGTACTTCAAAGTAAGATACAATATCAGAAGACCTTCAAACTTTAATTTAGGCAGCTCATTATCTTGTGGCAATTTGAGTACCAGCATAAGAGACAAAGGTAAGCTAAGAACACAGTGTAAATGAGTTTTAAAAGAACATGAATAAAGGTTAAATGTGTTTTAAAACCACAAACCAAATTGTCCAATTGTCAAGCTGACTTAACTGTGATTCTGCTTGAAGGAAAGGACTCTCCAAGAGTAGCAGTTACTGATTTTTATTTTTTTTTCAGGTTTACCATGTGAAATAGAAAGTGCTGAAATCAGTGCAATGTCAAGTATTGGCATCGCCTTTTTTGATGCTGAGAGGGGACTGCATTGTTACATGTTGTCTTGAGAAGAATAACTGATAGTTGAACTGATTCAGTGGTGTGAACTGATCCACAGCATTTAGAAAGCTTAAAACTGAAAACACTAGTAGAAGTTTGAGACTAACAGGGTAGCAGTATGGGTCTAGATTGTGTTTTGGCTACTCCATGTAACTCTATATTAGTTCAGTTTTATCAGAATATATCATTTAGAGCAAATTTGGTCCCATAGATGGAAGTCTTATCAGGGAATAGAAATATTAATTTCAGCAAATTTAAGGCTACCTTGGAGAAGATTAATTATTACTTTTGACATTACAAAGCAGATAATAAAACATTGTATGATTTTGCTCAATGTTATAATTATTAAAAAAAGTAAACATCTTTTTTTACTGTTAAGATGTATCTGATTTTTTTTTTTCAAATAATATATACATTTGTGTATAAGGTGGGAGGGGCAAAATTTATTCTCTACACCAAGGGAAAATGTATGTGTCTTCAAGAAGCCCAGAATAGCAAAGGAGAAAACCCTTTGCAGTGTCTTTTAACAGCAAGAGGTTGTTTGAACAATCATTCCACAAAAATGTATGCCCAGTGCAAACCAGTATTTTTTGCAAAGGTTGTCTCCTTGATTTTTGTACTTTGCTAGATGGAACCTTCTCATGTAGATGACTTTCTTATCTTCATGTCTGTAAATAAAGTCTGAAATTCATGGATCTCTCTGGTGCTATATTTTTGTAGAAATTCTTTGTTTGCTTTCTCAGCATCTTACAAAGATCTAGCTAAGGAGCTTTCTTGTCTGATAATGATCTTCATCTTACAAGGTGTGGTATAAGCAAATTTTTTGTGTGTTGCTCGACCTTTTGGTGGTGATGATGGTGGCTACCATGTGGTCATTAGCTACAGAAAGCCACTAAGGTGGCTGATGTACTGTCACAGGTGGGGAATATTAGCATGAGTCAGCATTTTTGTACTGAAGATGCAGCTTTCCTGTGTCCATTTTTTTCCTGAGAGAAAGAGGCTTTATAAAATGAGTGTGCCCGTACAGTGGCATTTGTCACATATGCCAGACAGTGGTGGCTGTTACTTGGCCTGGGGCTGCCAAACGAGAGTGGCACCACCTGTAGTGTGATTTCAGCAGGCTCTGGAAAGTCACGGCTTTTGGACACTGTACAGCAGTGGCCCTCTGTTGTGGCCCCAGAGCTTTAGAACCATTTCATCTAGTTCCTGTGTTCATTTATAATCTGGTCGTAGTGATGTTGCATTTTGTGTGTCAGGCCAGATTTCTAGTAGAGTGTGCTCTCCGTCAAACAGGATGGCAGCTTCTGTCAGTGAAACACAAATGCTTAGAGGGAAAATGCTTAGGAGTTTCTTGGTCTAACAGCAGGGGCTTTGCAGCCATCTAAGAGCAAACTACATCAGCTTTGTCTACGTACACCTTTGGGTTTTGGGGGCTGTGTGCTCTTGGATGCTGTTGTGTCTCTTGGCACCTTCCCTGTGCCGGGCCTGACACTGACCGGGTGCTCCCTGTCTCGTTCCCCATAGCACGTCTAGTTTGGCTGCCTCTCTGTCCCTTCCCCTGGTGTCTCTCTTGCCATTTTGGGAGCTTTGCGTTAAATTTGGGTTTAACATACAGGGCCTCTGGAAGGTTCTGAGCGTCCCTGGTGGTAGCCATCAGGTGGCCAGCCCAGGACAGCCATGATGAGTGACTGCAGCCCTGGAGGCTGGTTCTGAGGAGGGCTTACCCTGTTGTATATCCTCCTTTGGTCAATGCCTTAGCACATTACTCGTTCTCTGAAGCCCTTTAACCTGTATGGGCTTTTCCCCCTTTTGTTTTTTCCCTTTTTAATAGTTCCTATCATGTAGATATTTTATTTTCCTATTGTAAGTACAAGAGATAGCATTGGGGAGTTTAATGTCTTTACAGATAGCTTTTATCAGCTTTAGGATTCTTCCCAGGGACATGCATCTTTTTCTGCCCCCTATTAAGTAGGTCTAACCTGTTCAATATATAACCCTCTGCCTGCTGGCTGTTCTCTTCTTTCACCAGTCAGTCTTCAGTTTAATTTGCTTAGAAAATCCCATTGTGAATAAATTGGGGAAAAGTATGAAGTGCAGGTATTTCCTTTTCTTTGAACTGGAGAGCTTGAAAAGCTCACGAGTGTGGGTGGCCTCTTGGTCCTTTTCTCTTTGAGGTGTAACTGAGGTAAGCCAAGACTGTGTACCTCACAAGACATTGAGACAAAACTATGTATTTGTAATGAGATTATTCTAACTATGGAATATTTGGCAAATCAAATGCTGTATTGATCTTTACAATATTTAGAAATGTCTAGACTTTCAGAGTGGATATGTTGGTAAGGAGGTTGATATTAAGATAGGGGAATAAAAGGGAAAAAATGCTCAGTTTCATCTTGAAGCTAAAATATTTATTAGCAGATGGAATTTGGTTTTGTTTTGTTTTTTACCCATAAGGTTTCCAGCTAACATTACATTTGAGGAAAATCCTTTCCCATCTGTCCAGTTTCATATCTGTGCAGATGTATAGACAAAGCACAAAAGGATTTATAAATAATATTTCACTTACCTCTAATAAGTCTGTAATATTAAAATGGAAACGTTAGAGTAAGTAGATTTCTGTACCATTAAGAATGAAACTGGTATGCTATTTGTTCCTTGTTCTGGTATCTACATTGTAAGAAATCTGTTTAAATGCTGGAGAGACTGCAATAAAAAGCCAAAGATAGCATCGGAGAATTAGAAGGATTACCTTACACTGATTAAATTGAGAAGCATAAATGCTAATATTTCATGCCATAGAACGCAGGCTGCTGAGGCAGTGTACAATCTGTATAATGGATAACCTAAAGCAAGTATTGTCACAGTTATGACATTAGTAAAATTCACATGCTGTCTTTAAATCCAGATCTGAGTATTACCCGAGTGTTCTGTATTAATGTGTTATATGAGATTTGAATACCTTAAGAGTTAAAATCAATATTAATAATATTTCTTCTTTTTTTTTTTTAAAAAAAAAGATGATAACCTGTTTATATGCTGACTATTAATTTGTTCAAAATATTTTCAACAGTGAAATAGTTTCAGGCTTTGACATAAAATAGTTTTGTTCTTGAAAGTACTTCATAAAACCCAATGTTCTTTGACTATTTGAATATTGTCTATAATACATCTCCCTGAGAATTACAAGCTTTCTTTTTATTCAAAACAATAGCACATTTAACTCACTTGTGATAGAACTTGCCACGTAATATCCTTATTCCTTGTATGTGCCAGAACTCATCAAACTGGTGTGAACATGACTTAACCTACTGTTAGAAGGAAAGGCCAGTGCCACTTCTACCTCACAGTGCACTGTGGACTAGAGGCAGTAGCTCAGCCGAAGTAAAAGGTTCCATCTGCCACCGGATAGCCTCTTGCATAAGCACATAATCAACTTACATTAAGAAACAAAGTAAGTAATTACCTTTCACAATCAGAATATGGACTCCATTTGAATTCAACTTGCAGTGTATAATTCACGTAGAAGCCACGTAGACTAGAAAATTTAACAGGATAACTGGTAAGCCCATGATCTTTCTCTGCACTAGACTTCCAGGGACATGGTTGTTGGGTATGGTAACTGATACTGCTGCTGTGGCAAGGGCTCAGATGCAGTCATATTCTGAAAAGTGAAGTTAGTGTGAACATATGTTCTGTTTTCCTTGGTTTTAGTCATAGCTGATTATTTATAAGAAAAAATGGTGAGGTTTTTTTGTGGGGGTTTTTTTTGGTACTATGTTTCCTAAGAGAATTCAAGTCAGGATCTGTGACTGGTATTCCTGTCTGTGTTTATTAAATGCAGTTGCATTTTATTTCCAAAGAATTATCCTATAGAATGCTTCCTAAAACTAAGGAAGCATAATTGTTTCTAGAAGGCAAAAGTGAATGACTTTTCCCTCCTGAAATTACCTCTCTTATTTATGGGGTAAATCTTCTTATATTTGGGGGGGTGGGGAGGACATATTAGGAAGTAGACAGAAATAACTCCAGTAAGACATTCTACTACCGACCAGGGCACTGCCAGGAATTAGCCATCTCATTTGTAGTAATACTTCTTGGGCTATCGCCTGAAGTTTTATTTTTGGCACTATAATTTTGGTATCTTGCCCCATCTTCGCTGCCTCTAGGACAGCTGATCCTGCCTGTAGGATACATGTCCTGAAGTGTGCAGCACATTACCAAAAGCATTTGGAAACATGCAGATTTTATGAAACTGATAATACATTTTTCTGCAGGAGCCAAACATGTCTCATTCATTATGAACGTATATTTGTGATATGGCTGAAGTAGGATTTGTAGTATCATCTGTTGTTTTGTGTTTTGGAGGGAATAATGAAATGAGTCTGGAACAATTTCTGACTTGATTTGGGTTTTGCCTTTGGCTTTCAATGTTCTTAAAGGCTTACAGTAAAAAAATTACCCGATAGAATAAATGTCTGTAATACTCAGGCTTGTGTTTACAAACGTAATTGTTACTGAAATTGGCCTGGTAGAGATAAATTCATGTTAGCTGGTTTTAGACATAGCATAAAATCACATCTCCTAAAATCACTGAATTGTAGGCATTTGTCTCACATTTTATCCAACCGATTAAACTTATCTGTGGAAGTTGTTTGGTACAAACCTCTGCTCAGAATATGGGCAGTTTTATAGTTTGATTGAACTTTGGCGTCAGATCATATTGCTCAATAAATATCATCATTTGAGAAGGCCTATGAATAAGGAAGTGTGAATCAAAGTACAGAATTGTTATGGTTATGTATTTTCCAAATAAGCAATATTTGGGGTATATGTTACAGGATAATAAGAGTATTGGATATTCACCTTAGACTTCAATATTTTGAGGACATGGGGATGTAAGAAAAATATAGCATGACAAGGTAGTTCAAAATTCCTTATTGCTTTTCCTAACCCAATTTTGTGGCAACTGAAGATTTGCAGTTTGTTTTTTTTCTTCTTTGGACTGGTTCCAGAAATTCCTAGTCAAACAGGAAGAGGCAGTTGGGACGGCACACTGTTTTCTGGGAATAGATGAGTTTTATTGAGCATAAAAGCTAAATCTTTGATAACACTAAAAAAAGAAAACAATCTATTAAAAATATTTTCTTTGGTCTTGTAATAATTCAATTTCTTAAGTATGTATATATGTTTTACATACAACAGAATGTTGCAGAAGGAAAAAATATTAAATACTTTCCCCTTTTAATTATTATCTAGCTGTTTCAGTTTGTATGTCCTTCAGCCTGTCATACACAGCAGATTAAAATAGATAATTCTGATGTTTCTGGTTTAAATGTTTTTTGATACTTGTTCAGTTGAAGTAACACCCCCAGATACCCTTCTTCTATTTAAAGATGAATTGTTTTTTCTAAGATAATCTGTCATAGAGGTTATCCACCAGCCTGGTACTCTTGCCTTGGTTCTTGAAGGGCCTGTAGGGCCTGCGATGTCCTCAAGTACATATATGCTTTTCCAAGTTTGCTAAATAAAGGTTTATTACATATACATTACATTACTGTACATATACAGTACAGCATGTACTCTGTACTGGGAGTTTACTTACCCCACATATTGGGAACCCCTACTGTATGTAAGACTGTCAGCCTTCTGTAAGCTGCTTTTGGTTAATGGTGGTTTCCTTTGTGGTCTTCTATTGAGAAGAAAACATACTTGGATTTTTTTTACTTATTTTTTGTTTGCTAATTGTTGACAAAGGGAAGGGATGGCACATCAGTCTTAGAAGTCTGAGAAACATTTCTTTCAGGAGTAGTTCACCAGCTTCTTAAAGATGTAGTTAATGCTGTGGGGTATGTTTGACTAGGGAAAAAGGGGAATTTTACTAGATTGCTAGAGTCCTGAGGGAGAGTGTGTTACGGCAAAAAGAGACTGTCCTGTCACAAGCTGTTTTCAGAGAGTGATGTATTGTAACTTCTCGCCTCCATCCCTTCCCGTATCAAAGAAATCACAGCAGTAAATCAAAGCCTGGAAGTTGGTGCCTTTGCTTGTGTTTCTATGTATGCTTTTGCTGCTGAATAGAAACCCACAACATCAAAAGGTGGTTTAACCTTTTCTGTATCACTGAATGGCAGGCATGTGGAGGTTGAGATTACATTTATCGTCTCATCCCAGACAAAGCTGCATAACGTCCTTTGCCTTTATTATGAAAATCATTGCTGCTCCAAATATATTAATCTTAATGTACAGTACAGTTCTAGACTTGCTATAAAGATCTTTCTTTAAAAGTATCTTTGCTTTCATGCATGAAGGACACAGGACAGTTTTGATACTTTAAAGTGGCATGTGGACACTTCTTCCACATATAAATAAAAGGAGATACGTGGAGCATCGAAAGCTTTAAAAAGCATGTTCCCCATGTTCTATAATTACATTGATACCAGCCTCATAGCATTATTTAAGACTGTGCTTGATGAGCTATAGATAAACGCTAGAGTGTGATTTACATTTTAAAGTGGAAAGTAGCCACAGTTTTTTACTAAAATAAAACTCATTTATACCTTCTCTAATTTTGGTCAAGAGATGGTCATTGACGCTGTACTTAGTATACTGGAACCTGACTTCAGATACGTTGAGCATACCGTGTTGACTTTACTATGAGTTCCCTCACTATCATTAATACTTTTATTAATCGGATTTTACAAACATGGAATGTCTACTTAGGACGGCCAGTCATTGTGCATCAACTTCTAGTACCTTACAGGTCACTGAATATATGTTGGGAAAAAGTGTTTTATTTAAGTGTTCCTCACCTTTGTTATATCAGGAGAAGTTCCACCCGAATACTTTCCTTTAAACTCCACCCAGTCTTCACTGAACCTATTTAAGATGGTGACAACTGAAAGTTTGTCCTTGATTTCCCGTGTCCTGTTCTGTTCAGTGATTAGTTAGGTATTGGAGTTTTTCTGAGTTTGGTTACCAAAGAGTTTAGTTACAGTATTTCCTTTTCACAGTTTGACTACTAAGCACTGGCTGTTTTGATTTCTGAAGTTTGCTATGTAATTACTTGTATAATGTATGTCCTGAACTCTTCAGATTTTTTTTTTTAATAGCAACTGACGCTACCTTCCAACTGACTAGTCAATTTCCTTTGTTTTGTATTGTGATTGATTTTTTGGAAATGTTGCTTACTTTTTTCTGAGACTAGGACATAGAACAAACGAAATAGCTGTAATGTAAAACAATTTTGTATGAATATCTAACTTTAAAATACAATGAATAGTAGCATATACTGTTAGAGTTTACTTTTTATAAATATTTGACTGGTTACTGTAGAAGTGTTCTTGAAATAAATCTTTTGATGTTTGTAAAAGGAAGGAGTTGTGAAATATTTATTGTATTTCATATTATTCAGTTGCAAATCCTTAGAGCTGTTCTTTGAGAGTAAAAGTAAATATTTAAAAGCTCAATACATCAAAGGAACTGTCAGGTAATACTTAATCTTTGTGGAATTCAGGTTCCTCAAGTGCAGTGAAAACAAAAGAGATTCTAAAATCTTGTGGTTATTGGTGTCATAAAGTTTTTTTTTTTATGCATCGTAAGTAGGCTTACTCATGCTACTGCAAAGGTGTTGAATTTATGCTATTTTATAAGTTTAAAACTCTTGTTTTCATCAGTATAGATCTTGTCTGAAGTCAGATTTATTATCCTGATGCCTGGTACTTTTGGAAAAATTAAAAGATCTTCACTATTATGTATGGGAATTGAATGTAATATTTCATCAGCAACACCTGTATAATAGTAGGTAAAACTGCAAAATACAGCTTGTGAGCTCTTACTTGAATTGGTACCTGACCTTTTCCCTCAAATACTTCCACATATGGCATCACTTTGCAGTGTTGGAAGAACTAATAGATTAATATTTTATATTACGTTAGTGTGCCAGAGCTGTATTGCAATACTCTTGTATGATTATATAAGACTTTGAAGTGTGAAAGTAAGTTTTTCAAATAGCTCCAAATAAGTGTTTCATTAACCTTTATGACCATCTGTAGTTAGGGTTCTTTCTCTTATCAAAGTGTGTCTGTGTGTTGGTGTTCACCAAACTGAATTTGCATAACATGGGATTTGGTGCTGGTGTGCAGTGAAAAGTAAGAAGATGAAGGAAAATGCTAGGTAGTTTCTAATGACGAATAATAAATTAGTTATTCTGAACAGCCAAATTATTTTTTAACTATAAAGACAAGATTTCTTCAAGATGAAGTATGGGTATGCTGGGATGATTATGTGACTTTTTAAATAGCTCTCAAAACCAATTGCATATTAAAAAAAAAAGTGAGCTGTATAATTTGCAAGTTACGCTGCAGGGAATATGGCAAAATATAATTACTTATAGTAGAAATTTGGCTATTAATATTGTCTGTTGACAGTTATTAATATTGACTAATGCTAGGTCTTCCAGGCTGTTGATAAATTTACCAGTAATGCAGGGAAAGCTTGCAGTTTGCACTTTATGTGTTTACTTCTGTGGGTAGTTATGTCTGGCATTAATAAGAGGGGATAAGTTAGAGACTGGAGTAAGCGAGCAAGATCTTAATTTGAAAATTTCTCACAACGTGGCACCTATTAATTTTGCTGAGGATTTAGGTTTTTCTGTATGGGTGTAGAAGACTTACAGGTACTAGGTACTAAGTACATTAGTTGTACTGCTTTCTGCAGCACCCATGTAATACTTTGTTTTCTCTCTCTCATTTTTCTTTGGGCATTTGCTTCTGATAAGGTTGCAGCCTGACCTCAAGTATGTATGGTAGCATAGGTACAAACATACACCGGGAAGCTTATTTTTTATATTAGTCTTTGTGTAGCAATAAAACCCAAAAATGTGTTAAATAGTAAGTTATTGTTCATTAAGAAGCTGTAATTCAGTACAGTACTGTATCAGCTAAGGATAAATATGTAAAGACATAAAGAGTTATATATATAAGTTTACAGTATTCTGGTGATTCTCCAGTACAAATACATAACATAGGGACTAAAGCCCTAGATTATTATGGATGGAACAGTTCATGTAACATTTGGATGTTCTTTGGCCACTGACTCAGTGGCCTGCAAGACCAGCATTTTACGAATTGTTAGACTTGTTAGAATATATGATGATACCACAGAATAGCCCCACCTTCTCTCTGTCAGAGTCATAGTTTCACTAGCTCTATACCCACTTAGGAATGAAAATCCTTTTAAACTAACAACAACTGACTGTCAGGACAGTGAGTAGTTACTGCTTGCAGTGAACTTGTGTTTAGATTTAAATGTGCTGACAAGGGATAACAAGGAAGAATGAAGATATCTTCTTGACAGGAAAACTGCGTTATAGTTCTCTAGCTAAAGTAGGAGTAGGGAGGTCTCCTGCTCAGCTGTGTGTCAATGGACTACAGAGTCATATAGTTAACTATTTTTCTTTAATATGATTTTTTTTTTTGACGGTAGCTCACCTGAACAATTCAGAAACTGGCTAATGTAGATGAGACATTTTGACAGCCAATGTACTAAGTGTAAAGAAACATAATAGTCTTTGTTCTGGAATCTGGGCCAGAAATTTGACTCTGCCTCTTGCTTTTTTTATTTAGGTGTAGTTACAGCACAGTTTTGGCCTGAGGGTCTGGCAAGACTGCCACAATGTTGCAGGTAGTGTACCTATAGTAAAAAAAAAAAAAAATACAGAGTTTTATTTAGTGCTTGCTTAAAGAAGAGTAGGACTTCTGAGAGTGAACAGAAGATACTGGACAGAAGACAAGTGGAATACTGCATCCAGTTCTGGGCCCCCTAGTTCAAGAGGGACAGGGAACTACTGGAGAGAGTCCAGCGTAGGGCAACAAAGATGATTAAGGGATTAGAGCACCTCCCTTATGAGGAAAGGCTCCCGGAGCTGGGACTCTTTAGCCTAGACAAGTGAAGGCTGAGGGGAGGCCTCATCTATGTTTACAAGTTCCTAAAGGGTGGGTTGAAGGATGTTGGAGCCGGACTCTTTTCAGTGGTTTCCGGCGATAGGACAAGGGGCAACGGGCGCAAGCTGGAACATAGGAAGTTCCATTCAAATATGAGAAAAAACTTCTTTACGGTGAGGGTGACGGAGCACTGGAACAGGCTGCCCAGGGAGGTTGTGGAGTCCCCTTCCCTGGAGATTTTCAAGACCCGGCTGGATGCAGTCCTGAGTGATGTGCTCTGGGCGTTCCTGCTTTAGCAGGGGAGTTGGACCAGATGATCTCTAGAGGTCCCTTCCAACTCCGACAATTCCGTGATTCCGTGATACGCATATAAATTGAATATTAGGTTCATTGTTTTCTAAAATGCTTGTAGGTGTTGTCACTCTGGCAAGTTCCGATTATGTCAATGTGAAGGCTGATGGTAATTTACCACTCTAAAGGTTATTTTTAGAATATGTCCCCTTTTGAATAACTTGAACCTCCTCTAAGAACACCACTTAGGGATGACTTTCAGTTGCATCTGATCTTGTCAATCTTGCCAATGCATATTGTCTCCATGTGCATTAACTTGTGCTTTTGAAAAGGTTGACAGCAGGTATTTTTGCTTAATTTTTCTTAATAATTTAGTATCTTCACAGTACAGTGTATCTGGTTTTTTATTATTTCTCAATGAATGAAAACAATCTGCTCCTTGCCTCCTTCCATCCTCCTGTTTCTTTAGAGTCTGTAAAAATAATGTATTTTAAAACTTCAATTAATTTTCAGACCAAAAAATTTTGATCTCTCTAGAAATGTTCTTGATGGATTACTGCAGATAGAAGTATTTCCTGGCAATTAAATGAGTTAAAAAAAACCAAGCCACAAGAATCAACCCTGAGGTGTCTGTACAGCTCTCTTTTAAAAAGTACCTCTTTTTATTAAGTATCTTTACAGATACTCTCTGAGTTTAGTAATGCATGCTTATCTTTAGTGGCTTTTAGTTGCCTTGGAAGAAATAAAATTCCTCTTGTTGTTTTGCAGCTTTTGTAAGCACCAAAGGAAGCTGTACATTTTCTCCACAAAACTTAATTTCAGCTGTTGGTCTGGAGATACTTAGATATAAACTTGAGATATAAACTTGATTTATAATTTAAGTGCTAAGGCTGTCAAATATCATGTGTCTTACATGACACTTTCCCTTCTAGCTTCTCTTATCACTTCTGTTTGCAGTATAGTCTATTTCTCATTTGCCTTTCTAATTGCAAGTGAGACACTCTTGAGAGGATTTCCATGTAGCAGTTCTTCTTGGCTGGGGCTGGGGAGACATGCAAGGAAGCATGCTGTCTCCCTGTCCCACTGGCAGCAAGGAGAAAAATGTGTCAGAACCAGTACAGTGGGAGGAAGGGGAAAAAAAATGAAGCAAAAGCATTTTTCCACCTGTGTCCAGTAATTCACATATTTCACAGATCTACCTTTTTACTATCATCCCAGTGATTCCTTGAAAATGGTTGAAGATAGCATCTGTGAAAGGAATAGCAGACTTTTTATCTGTTTCACTTGTATTGCTACTTTTCATAGAAATAAACCGGGAAACTAAGCAGGTTTCTTTCTCTTGAAGAGAAAGCACAAGCATCACACATAACTATAACTAATGGGCCAGTACGTCAGCAATATTTGGAGTTCAAATTCACCATTTATGAAAGATCTTGCCTGAATAACTTGGGTTAGTTTTTATGTATTTGAAATGAAGAATTACTGTGACTCTTTTTAGGAGGAACACAGATCATGGACCTTGTCATCCATGAAGTCAAATGATTCAACAACTTAAGTATAGAGTATGTGGAATTCAGTTAAAGGATTGCTCTAAACAGGAAAACCGTGAGGAGAATTGGACTGTCTACAAAGTGCTATATTAGAATGTCCCTGTGCAAAATGATGTGACGGGATTGGAATATAGGTGTATTAGGATGGCTTCAGAAACCTTTTATGCTAAGTAAAATACTCAAGGAGGCATGAACTAGAAGGCTGAGATAAACTTGTATTTAGTACACATGCAGGAACATTTGCTGTTTTGTAGAATATTGCTATTGTGTTAGCATGTTTGTTCTAATAGCTAATAGAACTTTACATGATTCCATCATTGTATTTCTGCATTTCCTCTTTCCAACTGCAAGCAATTTCCGAAAACTTTTTGCAGCCAATTGCTATGAAGCCACTTCCCCTTCTGCCTCCATGCATGAGATACTTGCAGGAAATGGAAAGATGAATCAGAAAACCAGGATCCACCAAATTGTATAGGTGTGACTTGGTCAGGAAATTTACTTCCGGACCTAGCTGTAGTTAATATATTACATCCCTTACCTGAGTTTCATAAATAAAATAACCTATTTGAAGTCAAGGGGTGTTTATAATCTTCTCTTTCTTCTCCCTCTGCATATACTCATGTCCAACATTATGTGATTTAGTGGGCAGTTGTACTGGGAGAATTTTATTTTCAAATGTTATTCCTGACAAAAATCACCATGCAAAGATTTAAAATGCATTTGCAGAAAAGAAATGCAGTAGTAAATATTCTGTAGCGACAGCACAAGTCAACAGATCCCATGACAGTGACATCTCCCATAGGAAATGCATTAATTAGTCATAGGAGTTTCTGGGAGAGAGTTGTTCTGGTTCTTGCTCCTGAAGTACTGCATTTTGGTATTCCATTAAATTAGTGGTTTAATGGCGTATTTCTATATGGCTTATAGATGCATGAAATAATTTACTTTCTGTTTACGGTACCTAATACTGAGGTAATCCTTTTTCAGATTATAAGACCTTATAGGGAATTTATCTGATAATTATATGTTGGAATTATTTCATCTGTACCAATCTATATTCATGTGAAACATCTAAAAACAATCTTAACAGTTTTTAAAGTTATACTTACTCTTCATTCTGAACTTGGTTCATTCATACAGAGGGCTGATATAATGCTGTGAACAAAATGTAAATCTTAAGTGCTATATATAGGTCTTTGTGAGTTTGCCTAACATTTAAAATCTTACTAAGATCCTTCAAGTGAATAAGAATTTCACCTTTAATCTCTACGAAGAAATGCATGTAAATTAATGAGATTTTTTGCGAAGTGGGCTATTTCAATTCTTAATCTCTTTTACTGCCTAGCAATTACAAGAAATGTAGATTATTAATGTTTTTATTTCTTTAGAGAGATTCTGCTTTTTGTGATCTATAGATCAGATCTGCCTTTAAAAGGACAGTGGTTTTGATTGGATTTGCAAAGATTAAATAAAAATTTGCACACTGTGCTGGTGTTTGCATAGGGGGAAGGCTGCACATTTACCTGCAGAACGGTGCCGAGTAAGTGTAGAAGAACAGGTACTCGGTACATTTGACAAATGAAGACAAAGATAAGATTATATGATGATCTCAAGGTTTGGTAAATAGTGTATGATAAATGAAGATGGCAGTTTGCCTAAGATATTAGAAAGGAAAATCAGTTCCTTTTTTTCACTTTGGTGAATTACAGCTTCCTGAGATATTGATGTTGTTTCTCTCCACAGATCTTAAGTGATAATAGTGTCTCAGTATCTGTTAACCTAAAACTCCAAAGTGATCAAGCAGCTGTGTTTGGTGTGCAATTTTAACAACAGTGCTAATTGGTTTATTGAGATCAAATAATAGTGTTTTATTGAAACACCAGGCTGTTGCCAAAGCCTGCCCCTAGGAGTGTAAAGTATTTCTATGTGAACAAACAAGTTACAGCCTGGATGAACAAGGCTATAGTTGATGCTGAGAATCCATTGCTGTCAAATCTGTGGTTAGAGTGTACTGTCCATTTATGATTCTTTCTAAGAAAGCATTTAGCAAAAAAGTAGGAGAGAATATTCAGCTAAGTGTACGTACAGTCTGGCCAGGGCAGATTTTGGCTGAGTGTTCAGCTGTACTTAATGCATGCTAACTTTAGTAGGGCTTGTGTTTGCATTATTTGGAGAGAGATTATAATTTTAAACCAAAGATTGTTGCTAGTTATGCCCAAATTACTAGTTCAGCTGGAGAGTCAGGAAATGTCATTTAGTGTTTCCATTGATTTCCAAACCATAAATCAAATCTCTTTACTAAAATTACTTGGAAACACTTGGAATCTTTTAAGGTCAGCTACATTTCCAGGAACTACCGCTAGGATCTTCCTGTCATCTTATTGCTGTCACCTGCTGGATACTAACTCCCTTGTATTTTCAGATAATATATTTTCATTTAAATTAAATTTAGATAAAAATTAGCATGAAGGTGAATCTCAAGCTAGTATCAGTTTGATTTTTAAATCAGAAAAATAAACTGCCTGAATATTTGAGCTCATACATGCATTAAGCCTGTTAACTGGCTCTATTTAGTGTTACGTAAAGATGACTTAGGCTTTTGCTGGTCTTTGCTTTCTGTATTGCTGACCCTGCTTGAAAGTCTAAAAGCTAAGTAGTGCTTCTTCATTGATGTGCCAATGAAACTAGGTCTCAGTACATTGAGCTTTATACTATAAATAGAAGCAGATAATGCTAAGGTTTATTTCTGGTTTCTTGGACCTATCCTTAATGGGCTTAAGTAATAGAACTTAAAAAAATTACGACAGTTCTTTGTTCTTGCATCAGATTGCTTTTTTCAGTTACCCTGGTGTCATTCTGTAAATGATCTCTCATGTGTAATACCTGAACATTAAAAGATTTGTTGGATCAATGTATTTGGCTTTGTAGATTAGCATTACCAGACATTCAGTTGGTGTATTTTCATTTCTCTGTGCGTGTGTCCTGACTTCTAGTGCTGTTTTCCTAAAAGCATCTTTTTCTGCAACTCATGCAGAAACTTCATGCAAGTGAGTTTGCTTGTGGTCGTACTGAATAATGCATGCTACTTGCTGGGTTGCATTTTTACCTCACTGAAAAACTTAGCCTTACTCTTCCCGGCTAAATTTTTATACTTGGACTGTGAATGTTTTGGGGTTTTGAAGTTTTTGAATTAGGTTAGTAAAGTGTATTTATTTTCTATTCTCTATTAACATATTGAAAAAACCCCACCCTGTTCTGTGCTAGCAGATAGTTAAAAATAAGTTAGATATGTTTTTGTATTTTTGTGGTGAATTTATCAATTCATGGTAGAACCAGATCCAATTAAACTAACAGATGAGATCATCTTGATTTTATATCTATGCTTACAGTACGTCTTATTGAGCCTTTATTTTGGGATACAAATTCCAGGTTGTGACATTAAGTTGGTTTATTTAGTGCTAATACAATACTCCAGGGCCATCAGATCTTTAAAAACTGGTAGTGGTACAGGAGAATGCTGTTTAGAGCTCTGACTTTTGTACTTCCTAAGTTGATAAGTAATTTCACAGAGAACTGTTTTAACTGAGTTGTGATAAAGATCAGTTTATACTGTGAAATTCAAACAAAATGCTTTTTTGAACTAATAGTATCATTGTCAAGCTGTCTTAGATTAGTTCATAATAAATATAAGAGATAAATTGTCAGGCTGGGCCTGTGTAGAGGGAAGGAAAAGCTCAGGGATTTCTTCTTGATGTTTGATTCATGTGTTGAATTCCCATTAGCCCTTTATGCAATTGTCTCTGAACTCAGGCACGTAACTGTATCAGGAGTAATCTTTGTGTTGCTTTTATTTCTGGAATGCCCTTCCTAACAAAAAATTAATAAACATTGTACAATTTTATCTACTACTTGGGAATATCTCACACTCTCTTGCATTTCTAGGAGTATTACTTGGCACAAGTTTCAATAAATCATTTGTGTGCATTGTACATTCAAGTGCACTGACAAGGTAAAAATATATTGTGTTCCAATAAAATGATAAAGGATGCCACATTTTGTTCTTGGCGTAGAAGGAAGGTGGAATATGGAAAAATGTTCAGTGCTTTGCTTCCTTCCAAAATATTTTGGCTTGCTGAAAGAAACCTGATCTTCAGAATTGGGCTGAATGGCAGTTTGCTTTTTGAGTTGTGACAAGCCCAGTCAGTGATATGGGAGCAGTTGTCTGGCTAGAAAACTAGTGTAATTTTTAAACTAACCCATATCCTAATTTCAAGTCCACACCAGAGGGATCTGACGTGCAAAATGTTGTTGGTGCTCTCCCACTGAGTCAGGGATAGTTATGGAGTTTAGCGTAAGATGTGATTTAGGCCACTGGTGTGTCTTACGAATGGCTGTCGCTTTTATGTCCTTTATAAGTAGTTTGTATAATATTAAAGTGGCTCTTACAAATTATTCAATAACATATCAAAATGGCTAAGAAAAACTTTGGTTTTACCTTTGTTTTTAGTTTTATGCCTAGTTTTGTAATTTTGGCCTTTGGTAGCTTCTAAACATAATTACCTTTCTTTTTCTGTATGGCGCAAGAATTAGTAATGATTTAGGAGTATAAATGTTTGGGATAGCAGAAATTGCTTTTCTTTAAGCCTTTTACTTCGCTTTACATTTTACTTCATGACTGCTCAGCGATTCTGTAGTTAATAGTGTGAGTCCAGTAGGTTTTCTTTCTATATTTTTTTATGTTCTTACCAACTCTCAGGGAAGTCATGCATATCACACAAACAATTGTTTTATAAGCTTAACTACTGCAGATTTTCAGAGTGTTGCAAGATTTTATACATACATTTCAACAATAATGTATGTTGAAAGTTTATTCTTCACCTATGTGTTGCACTTAAGGCTGTTGAATAATCATGTAGAAATGAACCAATGAATGAAATGCTAGGGTGAATATTTTTTTAAGTTTGAGAACTAAATGTTATTTTTGACTTATTAGCCATTGCTGTACTAGTAAAGTAAATGGGCCCAGAAGACTAGCTAGAAAAGAAGATACCATGTCCATATGATTAAACTCCCTCTTGTTATCAAGAATTACACAGCTACGTCCAGCTGCTTCAGGAAGTGATGCTTTGGTTTTGTTAACTACCAAACTGCCCCTGGTATCTGTTTGGTGTTAGTTTGCTAAGTAGCAGTTTGACAGCTTACCCTTAGAGACAGACAATCAAGCACCAGCGCCCAGGAGCACTTCCGTGACATATTTAATATCCTAGATAGTTGTAACTGTTGAAGATGCAGAAAAGAAGCTTCCCTCTAATATGCTCAATGACAGTATATGTAAATGCGTCATTACAACATAAAGCAGAATTTTTGAGTTTAAATTGATTAAATATTTAAATTACAGACTTGACCAAATGATTATGTTAGAAGAACTGGTGCCTGGGCTTCTCTATGTAGGACAAAGTATTAGGAATGTATTCTGTACTTGAGAACTATTTTTCATATGGTAGACTGGAATTAGTAAGACTGTTGACTAAAGGATGAGCATTAGGGACTTGTATTCCAAGTCCCTAAAAAAAACCTCCAACTTCTAAATAATAATAAAAAAAAGATCATTTTGTTTTTATGTAAATACTTCTGTACACAGATTTGTACTTTTTTTACAGTGAATTGAGAGCATAGAAGTGCTAGCTTTGGACAAGCTGTAGGTGTGGTGGAGTTTCGTGATCTGAACATATGAACATTCTACTTTGGCTCACGGACTTTTTTCTACTTGCAGACACAGCTTTCATTAAAGAGCAAGGGATCAGAGTTAACAAGCTGAGGTCTTTTCCTGGCAATCTTAAGAGTCCCTAAATTTGTTTGTGTCTGGGGAAATCGTTACTACTAGTATGTCAGAGAACACAGAGTTTCACTTTACTGCAAATAAAGTACCAAGTTATGGCTGGGTAGTCTTAAAATTGAGATGTACTTGTCATATATATATATAAGTATCATTACCGTTGGTTTTTGTCAGTGATAAAATGAGTAGCAGCCACATAACTCTTAGTAAATATCTAATTTGTCTGAGAAAATATTACGCCATTCTTCCTTTCTTAGTTACAAAACCAAAAAGTCAGAATAGTAATTTTCATCAATTCCTTTTTGTTGTCTTAAGGGAAAGTGCATTGCAATCAAGGCAAGACTTTTGACAATTGACTTAGTTTTATGTGTTTTACTGGTCTTGAGATTTTATAGAGAAGTGTGAGGGGTCACACACTGATGCCTTTGTATGTGTTGATGATCAGACACATGGTTAGTTAATTCAGTGTGCGGCTCATGTTACTGCAGAAATACTAAGTGAACTGACATGGTGGCTGTTTTTCCCCCACAGTGTGCTGGAGAAGAGAATTGGGTGGACAGTCGGACTATTTATGTTGGGCATCGTGAACCACCTCCAGGCACTGAAGCGTACATTCCACAGAGGTTTCCAGATAACCGAATAGTCTCATCAAAGGTAGTAGTATATTCTTTCATTCATTTACATATATCAGAGTAAGCTATTCTTTAGTGGTTTTGTTTATTTTCTTGAAGATTTTCTTCTATATATTTGTGCTTTATCGTAACTGGCAAAGGTAAAATGAAAGTATCTTAAGTATATTCCATAAAAACTCATTGCCTCCAACATGAACAGGAAGAGAATGACTGCTCCAATGTTTACTGTAGTACATAGTAAAGTCTTAGAGTGATAATGTGCTTTTCCACAAAGGAGTAAGAAAGCACATTCCATTTGGAGTAACCCTGGGGTAAAGAAAATCTTCCCAAGGAAAGACTGCATCCTTCATAGTCTAAAGCAATACCTCAAAGTACTATAAAATAGTATGATCGATATAAGTGTTCAACAAATGAAGCATCTCCACATAACAGTGCTAATCCCCTCAAAAGCTCTTATTGACAAAATCCCATAAAAATAATATTATTTTTATACATGTACAAGTGAATCATTCTTGAACTCTTCGTATAGTGATAAATTTGTGCCCTTTAAAGTGAGGGGTGACTGGAGGTTTCTAACTAGTAAATCTTTCTGTAAGCTTTGGGAGCTTTCTGTGAGCAGTTGGGGTGTTGGTACACTCCACCTGTTTAGACCCACTTGCTTAGCAATGGCATGGAAAACTGGACATTTGCAGCTTACTGTATGGCTAACACCCCAAGAACGTCCAAGTTTTTAATGTGCTTAGATTTTAATCTTCATGAGTACACACCTTTAACCAATTATGAAATGACGAATTCAAAAGAATAGCTCTTTTTTATCTCATAAATCTCATCTGGGACATACGTAAATAAAGCCATTGAAGTTACTGCTGATACTTTTTGAAATAAAATCATCCTACTCAACTCTGCAAGATGTTTTACATCTTTTTGTGATGATGAAATTAGTGTAAGTTTCAAGTTACTGTGCTTTGCTGAGTGAGATTTTTAGGTATGACTTAAACCTGGATTGAGCTGAGGATCCCTGCAAGCAATTAGTGAATATGTATGATTTCAACAAGTTCAGGAAAGAGATTTCACTTTGTTTTTATTTAGATATAAAGCATGTTCAGTTAAATTTTAAACTCTTTAGTCGTGAACCGTATCTGTAAAGAGGTTTTCATAAACAAAAGATTATTAGTGAAAATTCTCAAATTTTCTGTTTATTGATTAAATGTCACGCTTAAAAAATGAAATAAGTTGTGAAAGTAAATACAGTGGTGATATTTCAGTACGGAACAGAGTTCACATAAATGGCTTTATAATACTGAACAGTTTCTTAAACTGCTGAAAGCTCTGTTTTAATGACAGTTGTCTTTATATGAGAACTCTCCATGCTGTCTTGCCTGTACTGTCCCTTTCAAGTAAACTCTGTTATTCACAAGCTTCATCCCAAACAGCCTGCGTAAAGCAGCATTGCGAATTGACTTATATTCCTTCTGATTCTGTAAGCTAGTTAGCTCTTAGCCTTCCACTCTGTCCTTGAGCACTCATAAGTGGCCTTATGAACACTCTGGAGGGGCACCTACCACAGCTTAGGAAACACGGCTGTAAGCTTCCTGAAAAATGACTGGATGTACAAAATTAAGATCAAAAATTGTTAGAGTAAGATAAAGATACATGCATGCAAGCACACTGTATAATGTTGCCTCAACCATGAAGGGTATTTCCTTCATCTTTTGTCAGTAAGACAGACAGTAACTTTTGGCTATGCTTTTATAGGTCTTTAATGCTTATATAAGAAAGAATACGATTGCTCTTCAAGGATGAGGAACTCTGATTTTCCAAGCACAGATTTGACCAATTTAAGATGAACTGAGTTCCTAAAAGGGTAGTTTAAAACCATGAGAAAACCTCATCAATTAGACTATCTGTATTCTGCTGTACTAACAATTGTCCTGTTGTAAGCCCTGAAAAAAGAAGGCAGCTTGAAATAACTAGGAAAGTCAAAGGTTCATGTTATTTCATTCCAAAGGTAAACTTTACTGTGCTTTACCAGAGGTTTTCTGGTGTCAGCAAGATAATAATTTGATTCCAGTACAGAGGGATATTTCTTGTATATTGCAGTGTCACTGTGGAATGTGGTAAATGTTCTGTCTGCTTAATGACATATCCCTCATCATCAAAATTATATCTAAACAGACCTTGGCCAGACAAAAATAGTGCTTTGATGTGATGTGTTAATTCAATTATGCTTTTAACAATTCATTACAAACAAAAAGGCTGTGTTGAAATAAAAAGTGGCAAAAATTTATGTCTTTTGGGTTGTGCATGCAGTTTGCTTATGTTCTAGAGGTAGTGACCTTTGTAAGGTGGATCCGTATGTTGATCTAAATTTTAGCTACTTCAGCTGCCCAGAGCATTAGCCTTTAAAGTAACTGTTGTGTGCCCTTCATTGAGTTTATCATATGACAGTGATGCAGTACAGCAAAATAGCAGCTGGGAGAAAATCCTAATGTTACAAATGAAAAGAAAGAAAAAGTAATTGAATTGGCAGGGAACTTGCTTTCTTTAAAAATTATTCACGTTTGAAATTTTTTACTGATCAGTAAAAGTGCTATATCAGAAGGAAAATAAGTTAAACTATGCAGTGGTAGCAGTTAGCAGAATTTAGTGGGAGACAACTTTTTTCCTTCTTCTGAAACAGGATTACAGGATTTTAAAGACTGATGAATTACAAAATAACTTTTTAATGTGAAACTTCCTTAAGGTCCAAGCTTCCTGTTTTTGTGCCAGGAGTATCCTAATCAGTATACTAAGTAGAGTATCTGCACATGCATAGTAATATGTGAATATCCCTGACCAGCTAAGAATTGCCAAAGGTCCATCTGGCACAGTGTGTTGTCACCAGCAGTAGATGCCTAGGGAAGAATGCAAGAATAAGTAAGCATAGAGTGATACGTCCCCCAAATACTCTCTTAGTATTTGCTAATCTGTGATTTAGCCATTCTGAGCCAAGTGATGATTTTGTATTTAGTAAGTCTTTAATAGATTTCTCCTCTCTGACTTTCTTCAATACTTTTTGAGCCCATGTAAATTTTCAGAATGCATAGTTAGGGCACAGTTAAACTGGGAGAATGTTTGCCAAAAGAAACTATGAACCTTCATTTTGAAATGCTTGCTCATTTCAGTTCACATTCCAAGTTCTTCAATCTGAGAACAGCTGTTATTCCCTGTTGATCTCCTTGATTCTGTTAGTGATCTTCCACCATATTCCTTTCCAGGCTCAGTAATGGTCTCTTCAATATTTGCTTGTGTGGAAGCTAGTTCATGCCTTTGCTCAGATTTGGTCTGTACCTTTTCCTAAGCCAGTTGCAGAGTTTTTAAGATGGAAAAATGCACAGAGCATTCAATGTATAGGCAAACTATGGATTTATACAGTGGTATTGTTACTTGAAGAACTTGCCCTAAAGTAAAGAGATTTCATTCAAATTAATTTATGATATGAAATTATGAAATGCTGACTTGTACTGTAGCTTTATTCCTGTTCTTCTTATAAAAGAACAATGGGAAAACAGTACTAATATTAACTCCTGTTTTGAAATGCTGTACAACTATATTCATGGACCAGAAGTGCTCCCAGTTTTGTTTCACAAATAATACTATCTTCTGTTGTCTGCCTGTTTCCCTGGGACTTCTCATCAAATACTGATCCAAACTTTGATTTGTATGAGAATGGCCTGAAACGATAATACTGCCTGTTGAGAATCCTATAAATTGCAAGGGAGACCTTAGCTACCTTCAGTGCTAATCTGATTAATTGTGAGTCATCTCAATTGCAGTGACTAATAGTTAAATAAAGTTAAGTGGTTCTGACATGTTTCAGAGGCTGTTGTTGAAATGTTCCTTTCTTCCAGCAGAAATTCATGCCCTTGTGCTATACCTCTTCCCTGCAGCACTCACTCTTAGTGTCATTATAAAACACAAAGGACTAAGGGGTTCTGATTTCTCATTTCATTGCTACCTTTAGAAAAAATGTTAATACTGAAGCCTAAGGAAATATTAAAATGCCTCCACCAAGATGAGCCACTTGGAACCCAAACCTCTCCAAGGTGATGCTTCATAATTGGAAGGATTTGTCTGCCTTCTCTAGGACCATAGCAGTTTCAAGATGAGGAGTTCAAACACAGCCCTAAGCAATGACATTTGAAAGTCAAAAAAAGCATCCAGAGCCCACAGTGGGAACCGGAATGAGCATGTATTTGTGAAGCTGATAGATATTTATGTAGCATGCCATGTGGGGGCATGGGACAGGTACCAGTGCAGGGAATACTGCTGTGTGTGTTTTAGTGTGTACATACTGATCTGCTCTAAAAGCAGCTGTAATATGGAGCTCCAAGCTTGTGCACAGGTAATCCATTGACTCACAAGCCATACTGGCTGAAGCAGAAGGTCAGATCCAACACTGCAAGCGTTAAATAGTCAAGCTTGCCCATCCATGTCAAAGGGACAGGAACTGTTAGTAATGAAGAAGAGTAAATGAGCATGATCAGCAGTCAAACTCAAATGCTTCTGAATCAATTGAACTCTGTCTGGTGCCAGCTCAGGGATAGCAATACCTGTGATGAGGTGGGAGTGTGTGAGCGTGCAGTTTTCCTTCCAGGCATGATAATACAATTTCCTTCCGTGGACAACTGCCAGTGCCTAGAGAGAGCACGGAAGAGATGTTAGCTCTTGATGCTGCTGCTAGGATGGGATTTCCAGAGCAAGGGCTCTCTGCAGCCTCCCTTGTTCCTGGGAGAACCCAGCTACCATTCTCCTGACTCTTCCATTCTCTGCTGGTACTGCACCTAACAAAGCCTTTAAGTTAAGTATTTCGTATCAATGTGGAGTCTGCATGCAGTGAGAGAGATGTAGAAGAAAGGAAGGAAAGCAAGCAGGTCCAAACTCAATACTGGGGAGTGTAGTTCTCCTCACTTTACATATCAGAAAGTGAAGCTTGCTCACTCTCACACACATTTTCTTCTGCTTCTGTGACTTCTGTGTCAGTCATCCTTGCTGTTGTGTGGGGTTTTTTTGGGTTTTGGTTTTTGTTTTTTTTTTCCTAATTATAATAAGATAATCTTCCAGATTCTGTGAGATGTCTGTCAGAATTGTTCCTGGAGATATAGCCCCTATTTGATAAGATTCAGAGTTGCTGAACAAGGACTACTAAAGATAGGCTGCTTTGTTTGTAGTAGAAATCCCGTTTTACCTGCAGCTATTTTTAAGGAACCCTATGACAAGTTATATATGCTTGTTCATTCAAACGCATAGGCACCATTTAAACTAACTTCCCCAAATCAGTTTCATTTTTGCACTCTCTGAATGTACAGTTGTCTTTTAGTCACATGCCAATAGCTCTACATATAACAGAGTTTACAGTGATCCCTGTCATGTGAACCACCCAACATCATGTGGTGTGGAGAAACAGGGGGCTCTTCCTCAATGGAGTGGTTAACACTGTGCAGGTGGTGTTCACGTTAATACTTTCATCAAAATATAGTAATTTTGTGTATTTCTACATTCATTCCAAATTTTCCTAAATGTTGCAAAGTGCTTTTCAAAATTTCATGGATATTACTATTCAAATTTTATTGAGTCATATATAAGCACAGAATTCTGAAGTTTTTTGCTTGAAGAAGTAAGTGATCTGTTAAAAGAGAAACATGGAAAAACTTAAAGAAGCGACTGCAACTATTGAGCTTTTAATCTGTTCTTCCCTGGGTGTATTATCTTCAAGATGAATTCTGTTTTTCACATGGGATGAGAACAAGCATAGCAAGATAGCAACAAAGTAGATGTTTTTGTCAGAATAGCATTTTAAGCGTTTACAAGAAACAGTGGAAAAGGTTGAGGGAAAGGAGTGAAATCGGAGCAGGTTAGAAGTGAGGTGACTGTTTAAAACAAATAAGCTGTAAGAAATTGAGGTGTTGATAGAACTCTATGCAATATGGAGTGCTTTTTTCTTATAGCTCCAGCTTTTGATGTCAAGTGTTTACTTAAGAAACTCCTTTACTTAAGAAAATATCTGCCTCTTAGGACGGAAAGAGAAGCCTGAAATGTGAGCATTCTGGCATACGGATATCAAATGAAAAAGTCAAAATATTTTAAAAAATTAAACCATTGTTAAGAAGACCCTATTTTATATTTTTGAATTGATGAGGCTGGCTCTAACAAGGAGGTGTTGGAGCTGGAAGCAACACAGCATTAGCAAAGAGGGATGTGAGAATTGGTAAGATGGAGCAGGGGCATGAGTAGGAATAGTGCAAAGGTTCACATAACTAGTCCAAGCATTCGATTACAGAAATACACCAGCACAGCAGGTGCTATTAAGATTATAAATGGAAAGAAAATCTACTTGAGTTATGCTGTTTTGACTTGAGACAGACTGATTTTACAGTTCTTTGCACAGTGCTTGAGATACATCTGTTCGCACAATGTGTTCATCTCTTGGATGAATATGTAACTACTACTTGCTGTCTGATGTATTACCTCCTGTATGCAAAAGGCTGTGGTCTCTAAGTCTTTTTGCAGCAATTGAAAAAGGTCAGTTAAACCTCCCCCAATTTAAAAGCTTCCAAGTGTGTAACTATTTGGATAACCTTATTTCCTTCAAGTGAGTTACAGTGAAAAAAGGTAGTTAAATTTATGTAAACTGCTTTTCAGAGTTTACAAAGAGCATGACTAGAAATTATCTGAAGAGAAGAGGTGGGATTATCTGGGAACAGTAATCTGATGAAATTAATATCTTCATTTTTATTGTCTTCTCTTTGAAGATTTTTATTTTGTTCCTGTCTAACTAGGGTAGAGAAACTGCCTTGAATGAAGTCATGAGATAAATCTTGTTCTGAGTGGCAACCACTCTGTTGTTTCTCCTGGGAGTGATTATGATGGTTAAACATTAATTATCCATTTGTAGATACTTCTCTGGGTTACTGATGGCTGCGGCAGGAAGAGATCTGTCTAGACATCTTAGTGGTCTGTCTTCCGTGCCCAAACTCCTTCAAAAATTGTTACTTCTTTGAAGAAGAATGGGCAGAATAAAGATGCACTTTGGATGTCTGAAACCCAGAGTAATAAAGTACTAAAAGTCTGTCAGGTTGTTTGTAAATAAAGTTTTAACTCCTCTGTGTTAAAGAGGCATCCATTTTAAGTAACACCTCTGAAGTGATCTGCTCCCAGGTTATTCGTATTTATTCAGGTAAGAAGAGTTGCCAACTAAAGGTAGAGCTGTGGGAAAGATCACTGCTTGACAGGGAAAGCAGTGAGTTGAGGTTGGAATATGAGGAGATTCAGATACTAAGGGTAAAGATGAACATTCAACCTTTATATAGGTTGTTGTTTTAACTAATTTATTTTACTTCCTCAATCAGATGTTCAAAATAATTAGTCTGACAACTGTATTAATAACCCTCTAGGAGTTTTAAACAGAAAGTTATTGCAGAAGAGATTACATTTTTATTTTATGAATGGTGATTTGGGCAGCTTGTATAAACCATCAGACTTCAGTGATCATAAAACCTCTTTAACATGGAAAAAACACTTGTTCTATCAAAAGAGCTAAACAGAAACTTAAACGAAAGTTTTTCACTGAAACTTCTGTTAATTTTTTTCTTTCTCAGCAGGCAGAGATTAATAAAGATATTAATAAGATTAGAAAAGAGAGATTATTTGTCTGATAAAGTTAATGTTGAAAATACAAAATTATTATTGTAGAATACAGTCTATATTGTCATATATCACAACAGCAGCTTTGAATTATTGGGACTGTTGTACAAGGAAAAATAATCCAGTCCAACCGGTTCTCTTTCAAAATTCCAAGAGAAGTAGCTGGGTAGCAGGGAGTGCAAGCAGCATTCCAGTCTGATGAAAAGTATTCTGATTGCAAGATGAGAGCACTTGACTTTCCAGTCATTGCATGTATGCCTGTCTGAGTTTTGGCTTGCTCACAGGTGATTTAATATTGAGGTAATTATTAAGCAGGATAAGTGTTTACTTAAGGCGTATTTAGAATAGATACTGATTGATGGCACGTGATAGTAAAAGAACATCTTGTTCCTATGTCTTGCACATCTCCAGACTTTAAACCCCAGCAGGTAAAAAGATTATTCTACATAATAGGAGTTTCATGTACAAGTAAGGCATGCTTCTTGAGAATCCTTTTCATCTGCTGTTGTAATAGAGGTATTTTCCTTATAGGTCTCGGGCTGTCTTTGCTTTTGGGGCCAAATTCAGAAAATGTCTAACTCATGGTATAGTTTGCATATCAGCAAGTATCAGTGTAATCTGGCAAGAAAAGACAAGGCACACTTGTAGTAGAGGAGATAAGTAACGAGAAGCTGCTTAGCCTGTCGTCTTTGAAATGAAAGGTACATTGGAGTCGTCATTTTATTACGTGTCAAACGATAATTTGGATAATAAGATTATACCAATAAGTGTTAGTTTTCTCAAGCCATTTTTCACACCTTTTCAGTTGACATTTTTACATACATTCCGATAGGCAATGGTTGCATTCTTTTGGGGAGCTACAGAGTGAGCTGTGTAAAAAGAGTATGGTTGAACCTGCTGCAGAGCAAGGGAGGGGGCTAGATGACATAAGGTGTTCTCTCTCTTACTTTTATATGACTTTTTTCCTTTGAGGTTTTTTCGTTTTCTGTTGGCGCTTGTATATACTGTTTCTTATGTAATTTTATTAATATTTAGATAATTTGTAAGATCAGTAGAGGAATATGGAGCCATTTACTCTTATTCACTGCTATAGTTTATTTTGAGGAGTGTGTTTGTGTCTAAGCAGAGGAACAGAAGAGGGACTGACAACTGTTATTTGGTCAACTTGCTATGACTGCATAGTTAACTCTTAGAGTGCCACCTACCTTCTCAGGCCATGCATACAAAATAGAAGTGAATTAAAAGTGCTGTTTGAAGTGACTAAGATGTTTTTAAAGTCCATGGATGGCTTTAAATAGACTGTTCTGTAACTAGATCTCTGAATGGAAAGCTAGGCATGTTGCTAGTCAAAAATTATGTTAGTCCCTCATACCAAGATTATCACAGTTCAGGAAATTGATATGATTCTATGAATACGTGATTTCCAATTTAAAATTCTATTTCAGTTAAATATTAAACAAAGTAACAGAAATACTCTTACTTCTTGTATAATTTAATCTTGTATTGCAAATTATGGATTTGTTTGATTTTTCAGAACATAGAATGCATATAATAGTTCTCTCACAAACACTGATAATCTGTGCATTTGTTTTCAGTACACGTTTTGGAACTTTATACCAAAAAATTTGTTTGAGCAATTCAGAAGAATAGCTAACTTCTATTTTCTCATCATTTTCCTTGTTCAGGTAAGCTATCCCCATTTTTCAGTACGCTTCCGGACTCTTACTAAAAAACAAAGAAGTTGACAAAGGTTTAAAAATGCGGTGATTTTGATGACTGATGAGGTAAATGGTTGAGCCTGGACAGCCTTTTACACTGATGATGTGACAAAAGGAGTTATATTTCATTTCTATTTTGTAAACGTGAGTCTAAACTGAAGAGAAATTGACACCGTTACTGGTTTGATAGCAAGACATCTTTAATAAAATTGAAAAGAACAAGTGTCATTTTTATTCTTATTTTGTAATAAACATCCACATCATTAAAACCATTGTTATAAATGATGTTGATGATAAATGTTTGTTAGTCTAGCTAAAGATGTATTTTTAATAGCAGAATGATATCTTGGCAGAAATTTTCAAATTGCACTGTCATCAAAGCCTGTAAAGAAACTGAAATATAGGTGCTTACACCATGCGTGCTTAGGGCAGTACATAAATAAATATTTGGGTTTTTAATTACTACCTCAGATAAGTAGTTTGCTGCTTTCTAGGTGTCTTTGTTCTGAACCTTTCACAATCATGTAGATCTGTTAAACAGTAAAAATCTTACTAAGTGAAAAGCTGTATTTGCTCACCAGATTGTGTAGAAAGAAAAGCTATGGAGATTCCCAGGACAATTTAGATTTTCTTATCATTTGAACTCCCTCCCTGGATTCTACCTCTTTGTTTATAATTGCAGAAGCCACTGTTCAATATTTCAGGATTTACTCCTTGCACGCATAAGAACAGATGTATTGTATAACATGTAAAAATAGCGCCATGCTAATTTCTGATGCTGTCCAGTAATTTTGCCTCCAAAGCTTACTTAAACTCTTGCAAGCAAATATTTTTACTAGGCAATAATATCTGAATGTTAATGTGATTTAAATACAGTATTGTATCTTCTCATAGGATATAGTTACTTTTCAAATTTTGTTGGTATCTTATCTATTTGTAAAATTGTATTAAAGCACTGTTCTTTTTAATTTGATTTCCTTGGTGCTTTGTAACATCTTGCTTGTAAAATTGACTGCTTATATTCACAAAAATATGACCAGAAAATATATTTGTTCCTTTTGTTGCAGTTAATTATTGATACACCTACTAGTCCAGTTACAAGTGGACTTCCACTTTTATTTGTCATCACCGTAACTGCTATCAAACAGGTGAGTAATTTAGTGAGAGAAAATAAAACTAAAGGGAACGTTATTATTTGTTTTGCATTTCAATTTTCACTGACTTTTTGTGTTAGACTGTCTTAGGGCAATGCCTAAAGAATGATTGCAATGAATTTTGAAAGAGTGCTCCTCATTATAGCTCAAAACTCAGAGGGAGTCTATTTCTTACATATGATGTATTAAAACGATGACTAACAAAAAGGAGGATGTGGTGTGTTGACCCCGGCCAGCAGACAGACGCCCAGCCTCTCGCTCACTCCCTTCCCCAGTGGAAAATAGAGGGAAGGTGAAGAGATTCACGTATTGTGTTAGTGACCGTTTGATAAGGAAAGAAACAGGTATGCACATGAGCCTAGCAAAGCATGGAATTCATTCACTGCTTCCCATTGTCAAGCAGATGTCCAGCCACTTCCTGGGAAGCAGGGCCTCAATATATGTAATGTGTACGTCAGAGGACAAATGCCATCACCACAAATGACCCCCTTCTGCCTGCTTTCTCTGAGCTTTGCTGGCTGAGCACAATGTCATATGGTGTGGAATATCCCCTTGGTCAGATTAGGTCTGCCACTCAGCCTCTTACCTGTCCCCAGCCTACTGGCTTTTTTTGGGGGTGGGGGAAGGTTGGAGAGAAAGCCTTGATGCTGTGCAAAGTACAGCTTTGTACTGTTTTGTACTGTTTCAGCAGTAGCTGAAACACTGGAGTGAAACCAATGCTGGTTTACCCCAGTACAAGAACTTGGACTGCTGGGAAGAAAGTTAACCCCATCCCAGCCAGACCCAGAACAGATAGTAATTTTGATTGTCCCTTAATAGGATAGCTGATTACCTTCACAGTCTTTATGCTAAATGCAGACTTCTTTCATTAGTTTTAAAAGAAACTACGGAGACCAGTGTTTCCATTTCTTTACAGTGCTAACTATACACAACTCAATATATTCTATAGTAGAATTCAGCTCTTGCTGGTGAGCAAAAGTTGTGATACATGCAATAGCTAGTATTTTAGGTGTGGGTTTCCCACTCTTAAGATTTTAAATGTTATGCTTTGGAGTCTTACTGACTGGATTATGACATACTGTGCCTATCCTTTTGAGTCTTTCTTCTGACAACTGTTGTAGACTTTGGGACCTGCTTAAGGAGCTGTACCAGCCCCTTGAAATATATTACACTAAAGTTATAAAGACTCTGTGAGGTCTCAGATTGTCTTTGAGAACATCCTAGGTAGTGATACTTTGTTCTTCATTGAATTTTCAAAGGTACTCAAGAGAGTTAGGTGTAAAAATACTATGGAATACATGTGGTCTTTTCTCTCTTTTAACCACTGGACCTTTTGAATAGAAGATTGCAGTTTCCTTGTCCTTACTTTGTTTATTTGTATAAAGCACAAATTCATGGGACAGTTGAGAAATCAAAATAGGTTACTCTGCAAAGTCTCTTGAAACAAAATTCCTCAGGACTATATATATTGTATATGCGGTTAAAAAGTTTGACATAATTGTATATGTCAGGAAATATGACCATCTTCAGCCATGTTGTCACCTTACCAGCTTTCAGTATGGAGTCCCAGTCTTCCAAAATATATTTTCTGCACTTTTATCTTCTCAGCAATCACTTCCATAAGTACTTTACACTTACTCAAGAGGCAATAGAGCATGGGGAAGAGATGATCACTTAAACACCAGAAGTTGTTCTACACATTGTAAACATCCCTATTCATCAAAATATATAATTTTGTTGACTAATTGGAACCTTGAATGCTCTTTTTCATTTATGTGCAACATGACTGTATTACTGACATATATCACAATTTCATTTATTCTAGTGAGAATATTCTCTTATTTTCCCTTATCTTGATCCAGGATAATTTTTAAAATTTTGGTTGCAAGCTAGAGCTGTTTCATATCTTTATAGCCAAATGTGCATCACTGCATCATTCCATTTCACTGTTTTCTAGGGTTATGAAGATTGGCTTCGACATAAAGCTGACAATGCAATGAACCAATGCCCTGTTCACTTCATTCAACACGGTAAACTGGTTAGAAAGCAAAGCCGAAAATTAAGAGTAAGTAACTATAACTTAACAAATTTTAGGAGTCGGGCTTTACTTCACGCTTCTTGTAAAACAAATTATACAAAAATGTAGTGTGATAATGCTGTAGCATGTATTACATTTGATGGAGATTAGATCTACAATATACTAATTTTTAATTTAATGCCTCTGAAGAAAGTATTTTTAGAAGCTAGATATGTTTCTGCTTTATCTTTGCTTTGTTAACTCCTCTCATAACTGTTCTTTTCATTTTTCATTTTTTATCTTGAAATTTCACTCATGATTTGTCTTTTGTCTTTTCTCCATTTTCAGTCCTCTGTGGTTATGCACATTAATAATTTATTTAAGCCTGATGATGATAGTTAATGCTGCTGATTTGTCCTATGTATAAAACACATATATAAGTATACATAGATACAGAACACATTCAGAATACTTTCTTCATTACCCATCAAATCCCAGTGTCTTCATTGGCCTTCTGAATGCTGCTACATTCCCTTCCTGGTATTTTGAAGGTTATGTTCAGAAATTAATTTATACTTCTTTTTTTTTTTTTTTTCTAAGCGTTTTTTGTTGTATTTTTGTTTTGTTAGCACATCAACTTTTTGTCATTATCCTGAGAGAAAAGGTAATACACAGTAGACCTCAGTCTTTCCACAAGGTGCAATTCAGTTTTTCAGAGATATTTCTGTAGTTTTTACTCCTTTGGTAAAATCCTGGTGTAAATAAAAAATGATACATTTTCAAGACATTTGAGTGAACCTAGGTTTTGAGTTTGAAATCTGAAATCTGGGCTGCTACTTAAATGATAAATGCATTTTATTTTGTTGTGTTTTTTCCCTAGGTTGGAGATATTGTAATGGTAAAAGAAGATGAACCATTCCCATGTGACTTAATATTTCTATCAAGTAGTAGAGGAGATGGAACATGTTTTGTTACAACAGCTAGTTTGGATGGTGAATCCAGCCATAAAGTAATAAAATATTCTACATTTTCTTCTTAAGGCAAATTTTGTGTTTGATTTTTACTTTGTGCTTATATGTGTGAGCAGATACACTAACTTGTGTACTATTTGTGCGAGTTGACTTCATTTTTCTTAAAGTATTATCATTTTATGGAAAGTTTTAAAACATTTATTTGTGATTTTATGTATGTCCAGTACTTATGGTACTTAAATGCTTTCACGGTGACCTGATTTGTGAGTACAGTACAAGGTACTTGCATATAATGTAAGAAGATGCCCAATTAGGAGCATTTAAAGATGTGTCTTATTTGACCTATGTAAAGGATAGTAAATCTATTTCATGCTGAACTGTTGTGTATTAATGTCTTACGTATCTGTCCTTTTTTTTTAATTTTATTTACCCCTTTTTATTTATCCAGACTTACTATGCTGTTCAAGATACAAAGGCATTTCGCAATGAACAAGAAATTGATGCACTACATGCTACCATTGAATGTGAACAACCTCAGCCTGACCTTTATAAGTAAGAAAATAATTCTTACCTGTTTCATTTAAGGTACCCAAAGAATAAATTATAAGAGTATCGTAATGAAAAGATACTGGCTGCATCTGGCTGGTTAGGGTGGGCCCCAGAGTGAGCTTAAAGTCAGGTTAGTCTTTTATGCGTGCTCCTTTCCTTCAGGTAGTTCACTGGTCTGCTCCAGTTCAACGAACCACAGTGGTGGATCTTTCTTTCCAAAGGCACATAGTCAGGGGAACAGACCCAGCAACTCCGCACAGTTCCCTTTGCCATCCAGAATGCTAATGTCCGGCTTAATCCCTTTTGGTTTGAGGTTACTCGTTTGGACAGTGGTATTGCAAATACAGTATACTGAATCTGTCTGGAATGGGGTTAATCTTCTTTTTAGCATCCCATGTGGTGTAGTGTTTTCGATCTGTAACTAAACACGATGTTTTAGTTATTGCTGAGCAGTGCTTGCACAGTGTCAAGGCTTTCTCTGTTTCTCACTCTGCCCCCCCAGCAATAGGCTGGGGGTGAGCAAGAGACTGGGAGCTGACACAGCCAGGACAGCTGACTTCAGTTGACCAGAGGGGATATTCCGTGCCATGTAATGTCACGCTCAGCAATAAAACTGGGGATAGTTAAAAGGGGGTAGTCTTTCCAAAGTATCCATTGCTTGGAGATTGGCTCTGCATCAGTCTGCTTATGGGAGGTGGTGAGTGGTTGTCTCTGCATTGCTTGTTTTTTTCTTTTTTTCCCTTTATTTATTAAACTGTCGTCTCACTTTTGCTCTTTCAATTCCCCTGTCCTGCTGGGGGGGGGACTGAATGAGAGGCTCGTGGGTGCTTAGTTGCTATCCAGTATCAATCCACCAAATAGACATAAAATGTACTTGGAGATATTCAGAGGGAAAATTGCTTCTTGGCTTTGTTTTTGTTTTGTTTTTAACTCAGTTGTAGGTCTTAAGTTTTTTAAAGGATAGCAATCACACTGTTACTTATCTCAGGTAGCGTAGAGAATAAGATTTCTTGTGCAATTAGAAGATTCAGACATAATTCTATAATCTTTTATCCTTTTTGTATGCAAACTTTACATTGGCTTACTGTTCTGTGTATTTTTTATCTCCGTGTTTTAAATACATCCATATGTATCTCTATATTCTTGTTTACTTCCTGGATAATCAAAGCATGTTCAATTGGAAGCTGTTTGCTCACTGTAATAAATACTTTATATAGAATTCTTCTCAAATAATCTATTCTCACATATACTTTTTAAAGATTTTAAAAGTGAGAGTAGTTTACATTTTAAAATATTTATGTGTTTTACATGCATCTGTGTATAGAGAGAATGACAGGTCCTTGTGACTTACATTCGAAAAACTGTAATACCAGGACATACATACATAAAAATACACAAAATAGTAGTGCTGTTAAGCTACTTGTGTGTTTCCTTTGCAGATTTGTTGGTCGAATAAATGTTTACCATGATAGGAATGAGCCTACTGCAAGGTAGGGAAAATCCAGGGTTTGTACTCATTTCATGATTTTTAGAGTTGAATAAGTATCAATAATGAGAACTGCCTTTGTTTCACCAACGTTGTGCTAGCTTGTCTTACTGATAGACTATTTTTCTCATTCACAGACTGTAATTTCATTATCATAAATATTTAATCTTCTAATTAGTTATATTTCTCTTAATTTATGTCTTTATTCAACTTCATTTTTTATTTGTTATGTATTTAGTTTGTAAATTACGTTGATAGAATTTAGACAGTACTTTGATAATACTGCCCCATTAGCATGGGGTCTCAGTAGTGCACCAAACAGTATGAGTGGTATCACTTATGTATTTCTCTCACTTTCTTCTTCATCTCAGAGGAGATTGAGCTTGCCCAATCATCATGTTTAGTTTTACTAAGGGTATTTGTACATTTGTCTAAAATGTCCATAATGTTGTGTGCACTCAGAAAGACATTGTCCAGGGAAATTTGTTTTGTGTTTAATTTGGTTTGGGCTCTTTTTTTTTTCCATTGCTGTGTAAATACAGTGTGACAATTCTGCATTCTGACTGTCTATAAAGTAGTCACTTACACACTTATACTTGCACTTATACAGTGGTTTATATTACATATCATGCTCCAAAAGCATTATTTTAAGCTGCGTGGGGATCCTTACATTAATTCCCCCTACCTATTAATTTTTTTTAACGTATATTCAGCTTTATGGTTTGAAAAGCATACAGTAAGTATCAAATAATATCTTGTATACCATTTATACTTAAAATAAAATAGAAGAATGTGTTGTCCATAATAAGTAATTCTAACATACAGGCCACTATAGATTAGATAAACCTAAATAAAAATAAGTGCTCATCGGATGATGAGTCTTTATTTAGGTATGTGGTACCTACAGATATGGGTTTTAGATGTATTGGTTTAAGACTTAAATTGTGAAATTATGAGCTTAATTTTAGACATCTGTTTGTTCATTTATTTATTTTTACTTAAAAGTTTCAAATTCTGCTTCGTAATTTTGCTACACAAAATAAAATATTTGAGTAAAACTAATAGCCTGTTTTATGTGGCTTCCACGGAGGTCTGCTGTTTCTCTCTAAATATGTTGTAATACTTATCTTTTGCAGGCCATTAGGATCTGAAAATCTGCTTCTTAGAGGAGCCACTTTAAAGAATACGGAAAAAATCTTTGGTAAATATTTCTATTGATTATTTAAATGGACCCCGAAGTAATAAGCAAGCATCGAACAAGGTTACAACCCTACAGTTGCTACTGAGCATATGATTTCTATTGAATCACTTGATTTACAACTTTTTTTATAAGGTTTATTGTTGCTATAATTGCAGTAAAGTAACTCTTATTGTGGTGTACAATGACTAGAGAGATTTTTGGGAGGCGATTTTCTAGTTTAGTCTTCCAGGATTAGTGAAGGTGACTCAAATTCTTAGTGCAAATACATGGCTTTTGAACAAGCACTATGAATTAATATTGTTGTCCCAAAGCAGCTAATGAGCTGTTAAAAAATGGGAAATCTCTTTTGTTTATTTGTCAGAACAGACAGATAACCCAACCATATAGAAATATGGCTTATAAAAAAAAAAACAAACTACTTAAACAGTTCCTGATCAAAATTAATTTTTTATTATTATTTTGTGTATATGAATCATCTTTGTTCATGAAATATTTTGAATATTTTAGTAGAAATGGGAAGCACAAACTGAGATATGTTTTTTGGAAATTCTTAAGAAAGCCTAGTGGGAGTCATAGTTCTGTTGTTACAAGTCACTCTTTGCTGGTGACAAAAAGGACAAGGATACAAGTCATCCTCTAACATTTACAACTTCCCTGCTCCCAAGAAAGATCATAAATAGCTGGGAACCACTTAGCCTAAAATACCAAAAATCTTGCAACTTTTTCTCCAAAAAGAGCATAAAAAGTATGTATAATTTAAACTTGCTGTCTTTGCTTTTAATTGTAATCTAAAATAGATAAACTAATATAATTAGTTTTGTAGTAAGTATTTCTGTAAACTTCAGAGGTTGGTTTAAATATTTCTATTAACTTGTATATCAGGCAGAGATGTTCCTAATGTGAATGTCTGTTTCTGCTCTGCCTAACGCATAGAGTGTTTGCCATTACCCCAGCACAATCCATAGCTTATATTATTTTATTTTAACAATGTACAGGTGCACTGGTTTAATTAGTACTTAAAATCCATCATCTTGTTTACAGCTTCTTTCAGTTGTTGTATTTAATCTTCTGAAGTTTAGCCACTCAATCTCTGTTATCAACAAGAAATTGGTAATTTAAAAGATCACTGTTTTCATGAATTATTAGATTTTCCTGAAGCAAGCAAAATCGGTGGCTGCCTTTTATTCTGCTTGGATGTATCTTGTAGTTTAGCCCTACCTGGATTTTCTCTTACAATGTATGACATGGATTCTAAAATTAAAGAAAAAAAAAAACACAAAACAACTTAAAAACTCACAGAATCACAGAATCACCATGGTTGGAAGGGACCTCTGAGATCATCAAGTCCAACCACACAAAAAAACCAAACCAACCAAACAAAAAAACCCCAAAACAACACAAAACAAAAAACCACACACACAACAACAAAACACATCACACACAACACCCCACCACATCACACCCGCCCACAAACCAATAATCTTGGGCTCTAGAGCATGCCCTGAAGAGCCATGTCTACACGTTTCTTAAATACCTCCAGGGATGGTGACTCCACCACCTCCCTGGGCAGGCGGTTCCAGTGCCTGACCACTCTCTCAGTAAAGTAATTCTTCCTAATATCTAATCTAAACCTCCCCTGCCGCAACTCAAGGGGATATATTCAAAACCCAGCTTTGGTTTGGCTTTAATGCACAGCAAATTTTAGCAATTGGGAACTGTGAGCCTGGAATGGTATAAAATGCTGCTTAAAATTTCCCTCTAAGAACCAAGGTATTAAAGCCATTTCTGGTTTTTGAGTATCTTCCAAATCTTTGTTCTTTTTCTTCAGACTACAGGGAATTAAAGAAATGACAGAGTATAATAATCTAGTCAGTTGTGCTTTTATTAAGTTACTACATTGTGCAATCTTTAGTAAAACAAGTTGTCTAATTTCAGGTGTTGCTATCTACACTGGCATGGAAACTAAGATGGCATTAAATTACCAGGCAAAATCACAGAAGCGATCTGCTGTAGAAAAGTAAAATTTCTAATTTTTTTTTTTTGGGGGTGTGGAAAACTGCATGCTTGAATAGTGACAAAAAGGGGATTTTTTTTTTTCTTGACAGAAAGTATATCTTGCGTTGATTTAAATTAAAAAAGAGATAGAGGAACTTAAAATTTGCTTTTTTATGTGTGTCATTTTTTTAATTACAAAATGAGTCATATAATGACATATAAGTGATATTCTCAGTACTGAATAAGTATTAAATGTTGAGCGTTAAAAAAAAAAGCCACCTTAATTTAATTCTTACCTTTATAAGATATGATGTGTTTTGCTGCTGTTCCAGAAGATTTTCCTTTCACTGGTTTGAGTATACCTACTGACACTTTTCCGAGACTATGTACTTCAATATGCTAACATCCTTTTTTCTTGCAAATGAGTCTTGAATTCAAAAAAAATAACTATTGATGCACTTGACTTTGGATCAACTGCAGTAACACAAAACCCATCTGTGGCATGTTTTCCATGGTATAGCTAAAATTAAAAGTTCTATACAGGCATAGATGATGGGAAAGGAAGACACTGCTATCCCCAAGGGATGAGCTGGCATTGATTACTTACTTTTCTAAAATGAAGAAGATTATTTTCTAGTTCTGCTCCACTATCTGAAATCATCAGCTTTGAGTAAGATGTCCAACCTTGTGAAAAAAAATAAAATATTATTGATTAAGGCAAGATGTATGGACCAGCTGACAGACTTTCTCTTACACAGTAACTGAGAAATGATGATATATCTCTTTCTATTGTTATTGATGTATCTCATGGCTTTTACTTCATTCCTATCATTAATCTAAATATAATTTTAAATGTGAAGTTTTCTTGCTCTTTGTTTTTTTTAGATCTGTCTAGGAAGAGTTAGAGCATTACAGCTACATAGCAAAATGTTCTCAATAGATTTATATTTCAATAAAGTACTTATTTCAGTGTTTTTATATTGGTTCAGGGAAATGGCATAAAAAGGTCTGCAGATACCAGCCTGCTTATTCTGTTATAAATCCGTCCGTGCTATTGTTTCCACTAGTGTACTAGGCTTGGTAATGTGTCACGCATATTTTTGAAACAACTATAGCATTTAATATTATAAATAGAAAATGATCCTCAGTAATATTTTTCTTGGGAAAACACTGTGGAGAAGTTACTTAACATCGTAACATTGTTAGGCTTGCAAAATGTTTGGCTGGAGCACATGTATAACATTTTTTAATAAACCATGTAGTTAATATGCTAATGGCTTTTTATTTTGCCTTTTTTTTTTTTTAGATCAATGAATGTATTCCTTATTGTATACCTCTGCATTCTCATCAGTAAAGCACTAATAAATACTGTCCTGAAGTACGTCTGGCAGAGTGAACCATTTCGTGATGAGCCATGGTATAATCAGAAAACAGAGCCAGAAAGGAAAAGAAATTTGGTATGGACATAAATTAAAATACCAAAAAAGTTTCACTAAACAATTTACAAGAATCCTACTAGAAAAGTATATACAGCCTGCTTACTTCCAGTCATAAATTATTACTTTTTTTGCTAACAACGGTGACAGTATATTTGCAGAAAGCTTGTAAGTTAAATTTTTACACTTAAGTCATATGTGTCAGTTTAACTGATGAGAAAATACCTGTCTTAGTCTAGAAAGCCTCATGAAAGTGTTTCAGAGTTTCTTGTCATTGATGTGAATTACTAAAGAACTGACCTCTTGCAGAAAAATATAGGGCTGAAAGGAGTCACATTAGAAATGATATGATGGATGTATTCAAAAGAATCTGACATAAGGATCTCTGTAAAAATATCCCTCAAAAGTTTAGTTTCATATAGCCCTGTAACGCTGCCATGAGCACTAGAGACCAGCAACAGAGTTGTCAGCGTGCTGTGTCCTTACGGGAGCAAGGACGTAGTCCAGAACGGACTCACAGATGATACAAAGTAATGAAACGAACCCAGCACTGCAGAAAGCATAATCTTATTTCGCCAAAACTTTCCTATCAAACTAGGGGAAAATTTCCTTCTTTACCCTAAATGCAGGATGAGCTCACACTAGCCAGGCATGTTCTGTATTTCTTTTGCCAGCAGAAACGCTATCTCAACCTGCTCAGCAGGTTGACTATACTTCCAGCCAGTCTCCACCAGTGAAAAAATGAAGCCAAGTCATTCTGTTTACCTTGAGACAAGGAAGGGAAATTATTAATAAAATGCTGCCTATAGTTTTATGGTATTCTGGTAATTTGTGAACATATATTTTGTTTTCCTTGTTCTCATACAGATGTTCACCATTTATATATAATCACTTCTGTTACTTGCTCCAAAACTTTACAACAAGGATGTGTAACTGTACTCTACACCTGTATGTCTGTAAAGAAAAAATACAAAGTTAAAAAAGTTTTTTTTCTCCATGCCAAATTGATTGTGACGCTACAAATCACGATCATATACATCCTGTACCAAACTGTGAGCTATTAAAGGTGTGCTTACTGTTTGAAAATTATTAGAAAAAAAAGTAAATTGCAAATGTGTATGGTCACGTCTTGTTTTTTGATGGTATGTAAAAAATCAATATTTTCATCTTCTTTCTTTGGCAGTTTCTACAAGCTTTTACAGACTTCCTTGCATTCATGGTTCTTTTCAACTACATTATTCCTGTATCCATGTATGTCACTGTGGAAATGCAGAAATTTCTTGGTTCTTATTTCCTTACATGGGATGAGGAAATGTTTGATGAGGACACAGGTGAAGGACCGCTGGTGAACACTTCTGACCTCAATGAAGAGTTGGGACAGGTAAATTTCATCAAATGATAGATTTTTCAACTATTTCTACCATAATATTTTTTTAAATTTTCACTTTTTTTTTTTTTACAGCTTAGTGTGCGTTTTCTTTAGTCCTGATTAATCTTAAAAGTAAAATTTGAGTTCTTCTGGTTTTCAGAGTCAAATATTCTAATTTCTCAGCCAGTCAGTGGAAGTCAATTAGTTTTACTTATTAGTGAAAGATAAACAGTTTAGGAAGATAATGATTTCTCTCCAATGACTATAGAGGGAGATTATATAAGCATCTAACTTCCTTAAAGTAAAAATCAGGAAAAAAAAGTTAGGGTAAAAAACCTTTTTTGTCTGGCTAGACTGACACCGAATCTCCATACCCAGTAAAATGATTGACTGTCCTTTGTCCTTTTCCAAAAGAAATTCTATCTTCAGTGGTCTGTTTTAAGAAAGTTGTCACGTTGACACAGATACATATACGTACATACAAAAATTTAGATATACATCTCTATAAGGTAAAAATATTTTCATAGGCTTTCCAATAAAATACATAAGTTGGTGTACTTCTTTATTTTTGTATACCCGGACTAGTAATTAAGCTTTTAGGGACACATTATCTATTGGGATGAAATGAGATACTAAGTATTTTATTATTCTGGAAGTCCACACTGTCTTCCATAAAGCCCTCATAGGGAAGCTGATGAATTGTGGACCGGATGAGCAGAGAGTGAGCTGGATTGAAAATCGGCTGAATAGCCAGGCCCAGAGGGCAGTGGTCGGCTGTGGAAAGTCTAGTGGGAGGCCTGGTGTATGCCAGAGTTCAATACTGAGTCCAGTCCTGATCTTTCATGGTCTGGATGATGGGGCATAGTGTACCCTGGTGGCCACCCAGCTGTAAAGCAGCTTGTCAGAAAAGGACCCAGGGATCCTGCTGCATGCCAAGTTGAACATGAGCCAGCGATGTGCTCTTAGGGCAAAGAAGGTGAATGGTATACTGGGCTGCATTAGACAAGGTGGTGCCAGCAAATGGAGAGAGGTGATCTTTCTCTGCTCTAGACTGGCTTGGCCACACCTGGAGTACTGTGTTCAGTTCTGGGCTCCCCAGTACATGAGAGCGTGGACGTAAGGGAACGAGTCCAATGTATGGCCACAAAGATGATGAAGGGACTGGAGCATCTCTCACATGAGGACAGGGTGGGGAGTGGAGAAGAGAAGGCTCAGGGAGATGTCACCAATATACATGAATGCCTGAAGAGAGCACCTAGAGAGTGAAAAGAGGACTGAGCCAGGCTCCTTTCAGTGGTACCCAGTGACAGGACAAGTGGCAGCAGGCACCACCTGAAACAGAAAAGTCTGTCTGAACACCAGGAAACACTATTTTACTGTGACAGTGACTGAGTTGCCTGGGGAGGCGGTGGAGTCTCCCTGCTTGGAGATATGCAAAAGCTGTCTGGATGTGGTTCTGGGCAATTGGCTCTAGGTGTCCCTTCTTGAACTGGGGTTTGGTTCTGTTACAAAAAATAACTTACTGCTACTTAATTTAAGCATCATCCCGAGAATGGGACCTTCATCAGTACTTGACATTATCAGTACCAATCCAATGAAGTATATTTTGTATCCACATTTTTGAAAGATATTATGTGTTGTATTTCTAAGCCTTTGATTGTGAATCATTATTTGTGCTTGTAGCAAAGAATGTCATAGTGATGTAGACGCTATATTTCTTCTTTTGTGTGATGGGTGTTGATCCCAAAATAACACACTGAATGAATAAAAAAACCTTTGCTTATTAGCATATTATGTCCTTTATAAATGTATTGTGAAACTGAATATAGGAGTCGAGATGAAAGAAATTAATCTAAATCCTGTCTACTTTGAAAAAAGTTAAGTATGAGTATTAAGTCCACAGATAACAAACCACTGGAAAATTTGGAAAATTGCCCTTTCAGATTAATGAATATAAGTGAGTCTAGGAGGAAGGTTCAAATATCTAGTAACTTCTTTTAGAAGAAGTAAGAAAACAAAAAGAACAAATATTTGTTTTTTATTTTGTTTGATCCATGTGGTAAGTGTTGCAGTTTGTTAAGCAATCTGATGAATAGTAAATAATTGGCTTACTTCTAGTGTTTAATTCCTATCTTGCGTAGTGCTCCCAGTTTATCAAATATATACATGCAGTCTGTATACAATGTCTGTATCAAATATCCAAAATTGAGCTTGTGTGTTCTCGCTGTTCTGGTTTATAGTTCAGATTTCGGTTTTATTTTATGTGTTGTTATCCTTAAGTGCTGGGACTCATTGCAAAAGATAAAATTAATGAAATTAAACGAAAGGAATGTTTCCAGGGCAATAACAGTGCACATGTGTATAACTGTATGTGACTATTAGTCCAGAGTCCTCATACTAACATAATTGTAGTGGGAAATTCTGATCTTACCCTAAGGACCATTCTGACAGTAACAGATCCAAATCCAGACACGTACATTAACGATCCCCAGGAAGTGGAACTTGCATGCATTTTGTTTCCATGAATATCTGTCTTGTAGCAAGAAAGATATTAAAAACCAGAAAGGAGCTTGAGAGAAGCATGAAAAGAGGTTAAGCACATTATTTATGTGTGTTATGAGGCAAATGATAGCTTTGCTGATACTCTTGTATGCTAAAATCTGTCAGTGCCCACATTTCTGGGGAAGATAATTCCCAAAATAAATTATTATTTCTTTTCTGAAAGAGGCTGCATAAGGATCTTTAAAGGAAGGTGTAACCCTGTAATAATCTCAGTTATGTTAAGAGACCTTGGAAGATCTCTGTTCATATTCCTGCTGTTTTTAATTTGTGCTCATTTGCAGATTGAGTATGTCTTCACAGATAAAACAGGAACATTAACTGAGAACAACATGGAATTTGTAGAATGTTGCATTGAAGGGCATGTTTATGTACCACATGTTATCTGCAATGGCCAAATTCTCCACAATTGTACGGGAATTGATATGATAGATTCTTCTCCAGGAGGAAGTGGAAAGGTATGTCACTCTTTGTAAGTTCTTGTTTTTTGAAATAAAACATGGAAATTGAACTATGCTAATGAAGGGAATATTAGAAATATAGCATCCTTCAATTTAAATAATCAAAGTCAGTATCTGCAGGAAATGCATCACAACATAAACATTCTCCTTTCCTAGTTCAGAGTAAGATTTAGACGCTTAATAGGAAATTTCCCAACTTAACTGCAGCTGTAAAACAGAATTAAATAAAAACCCCTAAAATAGAACTTTCTCTTGTTAATAGCTAAAGAAACATAATAACTGGTTTCCATTTAACATTAGCTAGAGTAGGGAAAACAAGGCAGGAAACTCCTCAAGAGGGAAAACGAGTGCTCAATGCAAGCACTTACGTAATCATCAGTGAGTGAAGATGTGGCCAGAGAATGTTTTTTGATCAAATTAATTTACTTTTAAATGTGACTTCTGAATTGTGCTACAAACAGCATATATGTGCTGTGGTGCTTTTGCTCTGTAAAGCAAAATAAGTTAGTTGAAGGTTAAGGAGACCTCAAATGTCAACCGATAAGCAGTGTGTAAATGGGCAGGATAATCATAGCCAAAGGACAATATTTTTTTAAATATGTCAATACAGTCATAAATCATACTTTGGCCATACTCTTCACTATAGCAAAACAAGGCCCCTTAAAATATACTGGTGTAAATCAACAGCCTTATGGCTCTCACCCACGGCCGTCAGATAATGGTCACAAGCTACACCGTGTTTTTATCTTGGAATTGCAATGACACAGTTCATATTGAACGGCAAAGAAGAATAAGATTGAGATACAAAGATACAGCTAGAACACAGCCAGTTATCCATTAAATACAAATCTGTTTCTGATGTGATTCCTAAACCAGAAAAAAATAAATGGATAAGTTGTTATTACCAAATCATCTGAAACTTCGTAGAAGTTGTTGGCTGCAGCTGCCAAAGTGCCCACGCTTTTTTTATTTTATATAGCTCTGAGAGGTGTTAAAACTGTGTAAGAAATTGAAATCTGTAAACACTTGTGCTCCAGGTGTTGCATCGCTCTGACTGGATTCAGGACTCCTAAAATTGTTCCTTGTCTAGTATTTAATACAGGTTGTTAAAATTTAAACAAAAATAAAGAAAAAATCCTTTAGCTGCATCTGGGATCTCAGAGGAGGCAAAATGTGCACAGTCTTTTTTGGGCATCAGTGGTTTGACTTGCATGGCACTAACAGCTGTGTGGTTGCCCCTGGGAAAGACTTGGCTCCCTCTAAAAGGCAGGTGACCTGTGACGCTGTCTTTACCTGATAATACAGTCATAATCAGCAGTGACAGTGCTAACCTTCTAAAAAAAAATAATTTTTTTTCAAAAGAGTACTTGAAAGTGATAACACATAATGACAGCCATTTCTTTTATTTTTTAGGAGAGGGAGGAACTATTTTTCCGAGCTCTTTGTCTTTGCCACACAGTTCAGGTAAAAGATGATGACAGTGTAGATGGGTTGAAGAAAAACCATCTCTCAAGAAGATCTTGCATATATATATCATCATCACCTGATGAAGTTGCTTTAGTTGAGGGAATACAGAGGTATGTGTGCTATTAGGTATTATACTTTTTTAATTTGGAGATCCTAATTACTGAAGTCCAAATAGTTTTCAGCACAGAAATCCTACCAAACACCAAGTCATCTAAAGGTGATTATTTTCTTAACATACGTTCATGATTATTCATATTCATAAATCGAATAAAAAACAGTTTGGTTTTTTTTTCAGAAGATAAACTCAATCTTAAATGCTTAGGACATGCTTAAACTGGATAATTACATATTTGTTGTATTCATTCTCTTGATGTGTGTTTCATTTTGCAGACTTGGTTACACCTATCTAAGGCTGAAGGACAATTTTATGGAGATCTTAAATCGGGAAAATAACCTAGAGAAGTGAGTAGTTAAAAATATAACAAAATGGACCGATGAGAAGAATTTTTATCATTTAATAAATCATTCTTTCCCTATACATTAATTTTTAGTTTGGAAAATTAAGAAATTGTACATTTTAGTAGAAAACAAAGATCTACTAATAGTTATAATTTTAAATAGACCCTGTAGTTTTATTTTTTCACTTAGTCTGTTAATTTGGCAGTATATGCGGTATGAAATATTCATGTAACAACAAAAGTGCGAGGTAGTGGTTCATGACTTAATCTAGTAGTTCCTAAGAATTTTAGGAACTGTGGGTATTTTTCCTATTTTATATGATAAATGATTTTTTCTTAATAGAAAATGGTATGTACCCCATTTGCTCTTCACAAATAATCTGTATAATTTACAGGAGGGGGTAACGTATGTAGAATAAATTTCTATAGCTGATTCAAAGAAAATTTAAAACAGGTACTGTTTTTTGTCTTATTTTCCTTTGACATGTAGAATAAATTTTGTAGGCTATATGAGGAAAACTTTCAATAACATTTAAATATTCCAGTTGTTCAATGGTATGTACATACTTTTGAAAATGTTACCTTACACTTCTGTAGATACTTTCTGGTTAAGTCTTTTATGTATCTGGATGTGTACTCTGCTAACTACTCAGCAGGGACTCTCAGACACAAGTATAGGAACCCTGCTGGTATTTTTACTCCTTTAAGGGGAATATGGAGGATTTTTCTCGCAAGTTTGAGTTCCAGGCTGTTGTAAGGACTTAGAACTGAACAATCTAATTAAATAAGTGGATCTTTTTTATAAGCAAGACATTAACAAAGATGAATCCTGAAGAGTTTGGGATTAGTGATTGGGGATGCCTATTTTTGTGCTGAAAAAAGAGATGCTCTCTTAGATAAAAGGCAATAGGTAAGACAATAAATGATAAAAATATATGAACTGATTAATTATACAGAAAGAGTACAACAGGAGCTTGTGTTCATTTTTCTTCCTAGAAAAGAAAGAAACATGGGATAAAATCAAGTCATAAAAACAATGGGAAATATAAAATCAGTAAAAAGAAATGTTTTTTTCACTTGAATAACTTGTCAACACTTGAGCAAGATTCATGAAATTAGGTGGGCACTTTTGGGAGATAGAAATGGGCTAAATCAGCAAAATATTAAATAAAGACTTCTGTGTAAATACACACACATTTAAAGTTTTAAAGGTGTGTCTAGGTATTTCAGGTAGGAATTTACGTTCTTATAAGCTACTGCTGCAAGTAGAGTGCTCTACTGCAAGGTTTCTAATCTTCTGCTTAAATGAATTATATTGACTATACATCCAAAGGTACATAGGAACAGCATGCAGGCAAATTCTATTTCAAGTAATTAGGAGCTGGGGGCCTCCCCTATTTATTATTATTCATTATTCATTATTTATTACTTTTTATTATTTATTGTTGTTGTTTGTTTCTGTACTAGTTCCATAGTATTCAATATAAATTTCCATGTTAGAAAGTCATGTTTTATCTGATATGCTTGAAGTTATAATAATCAGTTTAGGTATCTGAAAAAATACTCTGTTACTGTTTCAGGTTTGAATTATTAGAGGTTTTGAGCTTTGATTCTGTGAGACGGCGAATGAGTGTGATTGTTAAATCTTCAACAGGTAGGGCTGTCACATTCTGTTTCTTCTTAGATGTTTTTGTTTCACTTGAATTTATACCAGATACCAGAGTTAAGCATTAATCAAAGTCTCTGTGCCTTTCTTTATCAAAAAAAGGAGACTGGGTACCAGTGTGAATGCAAATGTTATAAAAAAAAATTGGAATTAATCTTTTTGAAGATGTAGTAATTTAGATGATTTTTGAAGAAAGATATATTTGGCCATTTTGAATTTCATATGCTGTCTCTTTTAGGTGATATATTTCTGTTTTGTAAGGGAGCAGATTCTTCCATATTTCCTAGAGTTAAAGAAGGCAAAATTGACCAAATACGATCCAGAGTCGAACGCAATGCAGTGGTAAGATTCCATTTTATTCATCTCTTCACATGATACCAACATCAAAAAAATATTAATTTTTCTGACCTCCTGCTTGATCCAGTAACGGATTTGTCTTCCCAGGCACTGAGGTTATTCTGTGCTAACGCGCAGACAGGCTGTATGGGTAGCAGTCTGTGTTATACTCTTATTTGAATCTGTCTTCCATCTCATCTTCCAAATGCTGGATGTGGTGAGATAGGAGTGCGTTAGATACACACAACTGTAGGTTATACCAGAGGTTCATCAATTAGCTCTTTAGTATGGCAGTGTGGCGGATTGAATTAATAAATAAATGGAAGAAAAGTGAAAATCTTCACTGAAAATCTCATCCCTGCTTTCAGTCCCCAGCCGTAGCAATTGGGATTTGCTGCCTTTGATTGCTTTACAAGCTCTTAAAAGAGAAAACCCATTAGAGTACAGTGTAGCAACAAATGCACTTCTTACGGGGAAACAGTGCAGTGATCATCCTTATACTTAACATTTTTGCTTCCTAAAAATGAGCTATGGACTGCCTGAGCACCTTTAAAAAAAATTCAGAACTTGGTTTTACCTAAAAGGTAGTATTTGGAGTTGTAAAATACTGAATTTTGCTGTGTACAAAAATATGCAGAACCTATTGCAATGGAATATAACTGCCAGTCTTATAAATAGTATAAAATGTGCTAGCATTCAGTACTCAAACTGAAAACAAAGTATTATTACTGGTATGTGAAAAGCAGTGTTACTGGCTTTTGTTTTGAAGGGAAACTTCAAAACTCTTTGCCAAAGTGATTTGCTAAGTTTTACTATATGAAACAGCTGTCTCATAATTACAAGTGAAGGAGGCTTACATATCATATCCATCCAATGTCTATCAAGAGAGTAATCCAGGCCAACATCTATCTCTTCATCCTGGATAATTAGAAAATAGGGCTGGCTCCTACATACAGAAGCTTCTGAAAGAAGATCCAGGCAGCCACCTGGCACCTACCCTTCTCAGTAGCAGGGGTCAGGGAGCTTTTTTTTAATACTCCTCCTTCTTAGATTGGTAATAAGTAACTATACAAAGACCTTCTGGATTAAAGTTTATGAAGACGAAGTGTTGTGAGAGGCAATACGTTTGTGGTGGCAAAACTTCCTTTCTGTGTTATAGCAGCTTTTACCTGCCGTACACAGTCCATATACTCCATTTCTTATTCATCACACAGTCCAGAAGTCTGATCCAGTCTGAAACACCCGCACTTGACTAGAATGGCACAGCTGGATTTTCACTTTCAATACCCTCTGTGACATTTTATCCCTGTCTCTGCTGCAGCACAGCATCAACATCAGACTCTGCAGAGCTACTATTTATATTATTGTTATTTATTCTGACTCATCCTGACTAATTGTACACATAGGGAAGGAAGCCTTTACCTTGACTCTCCTTTCCCTGGTAATCTTATATATCTGCTTGGGTGGCTGAGTTGTTTCTCTTTTGGAGGACTGAGGTTTGTCCCTCAGGTAGTAACTGCTTCCAGGGAAGCACAGAATCAAGCTGACCCATGTTCTAGTCTAGATGATACTGTACTATTTTATACTATACTTACCTCACTATAAAAATGAGTAGTGGGATTCTTTATGTTAATAGTAAAATCATTCCAAATTTTCAAATACTCCTGCATACACACCAGCAAGAAGTCTAAGAAGAGTTTTCTAAGAGGCATGTTGTTTCTTTTGATTATGTTCTTTAGGAGGGACTGCGAACATTGTGTGTTGCATATAAGAAACTCACAGCAGAAGAATATAGCAAGGCACAGAAGCTGCTTCAGAACGCAAAGCTGGCCCTCCAGGACCGGGAAAAGAAATTGGCAGAAGCGTATGAGAAGATAGAAAGAGATTTTATTTTACTTGGTGCTACAGCTGTTGAAGATCGGTTTGTACATTTCTTACTTTCTTTTGTTTAGTGATGTTATCAAAGCAGTTGAAGACTCTTATTGTAACTCTTTTACTGGATTAGAGATTTACTTGAAAAACCTTTTATTTGAATCAATTCCATACCCTTAGTTTACTGAAGTTACACTTGGTAACTTTATAATTTAGTAGGCTAGTAACAATAGTTAAGCATACAAAAATCAGTATAATCAAGGCATTTACATGCAGGTCATGTAATATTTTATTGAACAAATTGTAGGAAAAAGTTTTGGAGGAAAGAACTATAAAATGGGTATGGAGGAAATGAAGGAAGAATCTTTAGGTCTTAAAATTCAAAAACCGTCTGTTAAAACTGGGAGGTAACTTTAGTAACTCAGCAGTACTCAGCTGTTTGTCATTACCTGAAAGCACTGAAAATGTTTTAATTGATGTACTTGTTTGGGGAATGAAGCATCTTGGCTTTTAGCCTGTATAAATGAAAGGTGAAACTTTGAGCACTTTGAAAATATCAAAACTAATTATAAATAATTTTTAGATTCACATTCTTTTGGAAAATTCTTAGATCCAATAACTTCTATTGACATTTTTAATTTGGTTATGGAAGCCTTTCAATAAGGATGTCTGAATTTCTAATTTCCAAGCAATCTATCAATCTATGTTGTCCACAGACTACAAGAAAAAGCTGCTGACACTATTGAAGCGCTCCAGAAAGCTGGAATTAAAGTTTGGGTTCTGACAGGAGACAAAATGGAGACTGCTGCAGCTACTTGCTATGCTTGCAAACTCTTCCGGAGAAATACACAAATACTTGAGCTAACCACAAAGAAAATTGAGGAACAGAGTTTACACGATGTGCTTTTTGACCTAAGCAAAACTGTCCTAAGACACAATGGCAGCTTAACCAGGGATACTTTCTCAGGGTAAGGAAAAAGTTGAGTTTTCAAGCACAGGAATGAGTTTCTATGCGTTTCAGGTACAATTAAATGATTGATCAATTACCTTAAGAGCAGCAACATACTATGTATCAGTTTCTGTTGTTAAAGTGTGAATTATTGTGTAGGAATTAAGTATACATTCCTTCCACGTAAGTTTAAATTTTCACAGTTATGGTTCTTTATCTGGTACTGTTTTAACTATTAAAAGAAAAACTCACAACTGACATTGTCATTATGTATTTTTCCACTGCAAAAATATTTGTTTTTGGAAAAAATGATTGTAAAACAAAATACTGTTTCTAACTTTTAAAAAGGAAGTAGATTTGTTACATTCCTGTAATCAGAGTTAGTATGTGATGTGACTTTTTTTATAAGATCAAGGCTGCAGAGAGCAACAATATATGGCTCTCTTTCTAGGGAAGATTATGCTACATTTACAGACACGTGACAGGCAACAGCGTAGTACCAAATCTTCTGCTGTGCATAAAAATACCTAAAGTGGCCTAAATTATAAAGAAATAATTGACTTTTTGAATATCCATCAAAGGATAGGTGTCATGTATACAGAAGTGAAAAATAACATGGAATGAGATAGAAAATGATATTAAAAAGCAAACAAAAACACATATAATGTAAACTATATCTCATACAGGTAGTGAATTAGGCTACTTATTTGAAGCTTTGTAGCTGGTATGCTTTACTTGCTCTTCTTTTCCCCCTGTAAAAACCTAAGAATTGGATTTTAAAACATTTTTATCGTCTTAAAATGTTAAGAAAAGAAGTTGCTGGTCTTCCAGACATAATGGTGCATTTTTGATTTGTTTTTCTTTTTAATGTGGAACCACCTAGTAAGTTCTTTTTATATGCATTTGTAATAAGTTTGTAGTGAAGGAACAAGCTAAAAAGCATGTGTGTTATTATTTGAGCAGAGAGTTTCTGCACTCTTAGCATTGCAGCTTGAAACTCTGGGCCAGAGCATTTTTTTTAGCTCTCCTTACACTTTAAACCCTGTTGGTCTGATCAAGAACATTTTTATATTCAGTTAAATAATCATATTTTTCTATGGCATTTGCACCACATTTAGTTTAAGTCCCACAGGTCTTACAAGGTATGTTTAAACATGTTTGTTTAACTTTACGTGCAAGGCCAATTTTCTACACGTTAAGACTCATCAGAATTTTCTGTCTTTGGCTCCAGAGTTGAAGAATGTGCTAAGATAGTTATAGCAGGATTCTGCCTGAATGTTCAAATTCAGGCTGAAAATCCTTCACTATAATACATGAAATTTTCAGTACATTGCCTGAACCTCATAACACTACATTTCTGTTGATATCATTGCATACTAACGGCATTGCCCTAGTTGTGCCAATGGTAACAAAGTGCTGAAAATATCTGTGAACTGTTACTAAATATAGGTTACAGTAATTTTTATTATTTGTAAAAAATAGCTTGTGTTCTAGTAGTGAAGGTGAAAATGCTTTTTCCCCATATACGTTGGTCCTGGTGAAACCATGTTTATTGAAAACCCACACTCTACATATTACGGCTGGAATGCTGAAACACAAACCTCAGAGTATGTTTATGCAACACTTGCTGCTGAGCTGGAGCCTGGGGCTGCTGAGTAACGCAGGCAAATGCAGGGGTGCTCTGAAATAGGTAGTTTGGATGCCACAGAAAACTGCTCTCGTCTTGCAGGCCGTCTTTCCCCGTTGTTCAGGGTGTTACTGTGGTAAACTGTGCTTCATGTGACCACAGTTACAATTCTAGCAATGCCCAAATTATTATGCCAATCGCATCCTGGGATGCATCAATAGAAGTGTTGCTAGCAGATCCAGGGAGGTGATTCTGCCACTTTACTCTACTCTGGTAAGACCTCACCTGGAGTACTGTGTGCAGGTCTGGAGCCCTCAATATAGGAAGGACATGGACCTGATGGAGCAGGTCCGGAGGAGGGCCACGAGGATGATCAGGGGGTTGGAGCACCTCTGCTACGAGGACAGGCTGAGGGAGCTGGGGTTGTTCAGCCTGGAGAAGAGGAGGCTCCGGGGAGACCTAATAGTGGCCTTCCAGTACCTGAGGGGGAGTACAGGAAGGCTGGGGAGAGCCTGTTTACAAAGGCCTGCAGTGACAGGATGAGGGGCAATGGCTTTTAAGTTGGAGAAGAGCAGATTTAGATTGGATATTAGGAAAAAGTTCGTTACTACGAGGGTGGTGGAGCACTGGAACAGGTTGCCCAGGGAGGTGGTTGAGGCCCCATCCCTGGAGATATTCAAGGTGAGGTTTGACGAGGCCCTGGGCAACCTGGTCTAGTTGGTGGTGTCCCTGCTGACTGCAGGGAGGTCAGACTAGATGACCTTTGGAGGTCTCTTCCAGCCTGGACAATTCTATGATTCTATTACAGGTATACCAGTAATAGATTAATATATGTAACAATATATTGTAATATCATAGATAACATATATAATTATTCTATTTTAATATTAGAATTACAGGTATGCCTCTATTAGACTTAGCCATCACACTAACCACGAAGTATACATACTGTGAATGCAGACAGTGGCCTTATCTCTCCAGGCCAAGTCGTCTATTTTAGGCATTTCCTTCAAAGCATGGTTTACTTCCTTGAATGTGGATCCTTGGGAATAAAATATTATTATTTTCCTCATCAAAGTAGATTTCAGAGTACCAAAGGCCTTTCCATTTAACTTTTTTTTTCTCTACATATTACGGAATGTGCCACAAAATTAACTTTATTCCTGCAACTCAGTTTACCTCACCGCAGTTCTTGGAGCCCTTTCAAACCAAACTGAAAAAGTCATTCATTATACACTCATACTTGTTCGTGAAGTCACTGAGGTATCAGGTTTCTGTCTTTGAACTGGTGAAGCACTAAATATTTTCAACATAATCTAGACTTTTAAAAATGTTGTAAGTAGCAGTCCTTAACAAGGAGTTTTCTTTCAAAGCAGTATTCCATACTCATTATTTTTTACATTAATTTTCACAAAAGAATTATTGCCAAATTTAAAATATGTCTGAGAATTTTACGGTGACTCTTAGTTTATATTTTATTCCTGAACAGACTTTCAACTGATATGCAAGATTATGGTTTAATTATTGATGGAGCAGCTTTATCATTAATAATGAAACCAAGACAAGACGGGAGCTCTGCTAACTACAGAGAGCTCTTTCTTGAAATTTGCAGGAACTGCAGTGCCGTGTTATGCTGTCGAATGGCACCTTTACAAAAAGCACAGGTTTGCATTTCATTTCATAAGTGTTTGTTAGCTCTGCATGTATGTCAATATTGAAATTTAATATTCTATATGATTTATTATGATAACTTAAAATGTTACCATTCACTTTTGTATCTCCTAAAATGGAAAATGAAAAAAAAAAAAGGGAAAGGCGAAAATTTCTACTGGCAAGCAATTTAGATAATGGTATGCTAAAATGGCACCCAGCTGTGCACCTGAATTTGATTTATGTACATATTGTGCAAATTTTATGGTTGATACATGCTGATAAATGAACATATTTAATGAACTGAACTAATTGCTTCCTTTTTAACCTAACAAGCTTTGAATAGTCTACTATGTGTTGATACTACAAGAACCTGCATTATTTCTTACTGTAGAGTGATATTTCTTCCCTATTTTTAACAGAAGTGGGAAGCCAAGAAAGAAATATCCAGGCAGAAAAATGTGTGCATTATGATTTTTAAGTACTTCTTGACTGTTGTATACCAGTTTGTATCAAGTAAAAACATATCCTTCCATTACTGAAACATCTCACTATAGCTGAAAAACTTTTAAAGGAAACAAACATTGGAATATACATTTTTCCTTTCAAACTGTCATGTCTTTTTCTTAGTGCTCAGGTAGAGCATACGTAGCCCTTATCATTTTAACAAATGTATTTAGCCAGTGTGCCTCAAACTGTCTGGAAGTTTGTAGAAGTTTTTAGTTGCAGCTGAGTCAGTACTAAATTTACAGAAGCAATCATTTACAATTGAGAGACTTGAAGGCAAATTTCGGATAGTTTGTGTCAATAGTGTTTAGATGTATACAGAGTCATATTATCTTAAATAGTAAGAAAAAATTGCAGCACAGTTAAGAAAGCAGAATCTTTCAGTCTTAGTTTCAGGTTTTCTTTGAAATTGTAAGCTCTGTCTCTGGAAACCTTTTAATTTATTAATGCACTTACACAGCATTAAGCAATCTCAGCATCTTCTTTTCTTCTGCTCTTGCTCCTGTCCATCTCTCTCAAAATAATTTGGAAGGATTTGAAAAATGTTACTTTGTAATTGGGGCAAATACCTTTAATATGAAGAAACTACTGTGATCTTCGTGCATGGTAGTTGCATTGGGCAATATTGGGTTTGTGTCCCTTCACAGAATTTCTTGTATAACTGTGTTGGTCATTTTTAATTAATTGTACACTCATGCAAAATAAGCAAACGATTACACAGAAGAGTTTTTAACACTATTTCTTTCCAGATTGTAAAATTGATTAAATTATCAAAGGAGCATCCTATCACGTTAGCAATTGGTGATGGAGCGAATGATGTCAGTATGATTCTAGAAGCACATGTTGGTATAGGTAAGTGTGGTTTTTTTACAGTATTAATTCAAATGGGATAACAAAAAATATTCTTCAAAATTGGCAATCTCAAAGAATCAGGTTATGCATTTTTATAGACAACTTTTAGTGAATTTACCCTGGGAATTTTATGAGGAAAAGTGGTGATCTCTTATTAGACCAATATCATATCATTACTATATAATTTTACAAATAATTGTGTCTTTGAAATAGTTCTTCAGTTATTAAACAGCT
>VXAK01010754.1:1461-13670 GCA_013399435.1 Arenaria interpres
CACTGGAGAGAAACGTGGACTTTACTAAGTCAATAGCACTTGCACGCCATGGATAAAGATCCATGCTGCATAAACAATCTGTCTGGCATCATTCCCAGGAATGAGAGAACTCTGAAATTATCTATAACCTCAGATATAGATTCCTACGATATTTGTAATACAATCGAATGTAAAGCTGAGTTGGTTATTCCTCCTGTACACTATATGAAAATATTTACTTATACATCTATCTTGTCCTTTTAATGAACTGAAAATGAAAGAAATTGAAATGCAAGCCTGGTTTGGAAGTACTTAATTGACCACTTCTTCTAAAATCAAATTAAAACATAAAAATTAAGAAACAAAAATCTGCCCCTCAAAACTTCAGGCCTCCCCACAAAACGTGCAAAAATTTTGATATAAAAATTCGGCAGATACGTATGTTTTTGGCAAAAAAAAAAATCCCACTTCACCTCAATATTTAAACAGACAAATATTTCCTTCTTATAACTTTCTAATATATGCTTTATGCTCCTTTTAAACAACTCAATTTTCTTTAGAAGGCAACATCACTCTATCCTGCAGGAGTTTTTCTTTATCAAGTAACATAACAAAAGCTCTGCACTTCTTTCTTTTGATTCAATCATATCCTATTCTTTCTGCAGTGGTTCAAAAGGACAACTCCTTCAGCTCCACCTGCTGTCTCAATTCAAATCTTAAACTCCAAGCTTATGGATTTCCGGTGTTTCTTTCCTTATTTCTTCTTGAAAAAAAATCCTACATTAAGAACTGTTACAGTCTCAGTTTCCAGGATTACAAAGACTTGCTGCTTTCAACTGCTAGGTTCTGTACATGCACAATTTCTTTAATAACAGAGGTTGCCTAAACACACTGAACTTGCCTGCATGAACAGCTTTCCATTCAATTGGATAACTATGGAAGTGAAACCATAAAACGCAATATAAGCTTTCCACCCATTTATTTTTTTTCTCTTTCAGAGTAACATATGAGCCTAGAAAATTGTACTATACAATTTTCCTTTTATAGAATGACTCCTATAATAGAGTGCCGCCTATTCATTGATCTTGCAACTTGACAATTTATGTGCTACTAGAACAGGCTGTAAAGATATCTCAACACACAAAAACATCATCTTAAAAAAATATGCAAGCCAATTAGGTATTAACAAATCTGTAATCTATCTTTATATATTAGTTCACTATTTTTCATTCAGGCATTCATATGTGGTTGTTCTCTCAAAGAAAAAATCTGAGTAAAATCTCCTGTATTTGTTGCCTAAATGAAAGATTTACAAGTAAGGGTGTGGTTTAATAAACATGGGTTTTGGCATCAATGCTAGAATAAACAGAACCAGCCTCTGCAACACCTTTCAAATGTATCAATACAAATACATGAGGGGCCATGAGGCAAAAGGGATGAGGGAACTTGTTGATAAAAGCAACTACGTTTTTTGGCCACTTCATTTTTCATAGGAATCATTTCTCCAATAAGACTTGCCACATGACCCCACAAACAGATGTATGGGCATAACTGATAAGGTCCAGGACAAGAAAAAAAACAAGCAAAACTATAGAAATGGGAATGTATTACAGAAAGAGATATTTATTGAACTGTGATGTAAGACTCCAGTATTTGCCCAAGTAAACAGTGGAACAGCATCAAAAAACTTTACCAACCTGAATACTAAAAACTACTAATTAATTTTCTCTATCACTAATCTACATAATGTTGCTATTAAGAAATGCCACTTTGAGAAGACTTCCCATAGAAGACCAGCTATTCCTGAAATCTAGTTTGATTAAAATTAATTTGCTAAATCTGTTTAAAATAAAAACTTTAACAAAAAGGTATAGGGAAAATAAACCCAAAAAAGGAAATTTTAAAAAGATGTTTGCATCATCCAGCTTCCACAACTATCCTGAAACCAATCCACTACTGTCTCATTTTATGTATTACGTACCTCCTTTCCTGTCCTTAGATAGGGTCTTACCTCACAATTTTATCTGATATGATCACGAGTGACACTTATACATTGATTAAGCGTGTTACCAAGATTCACTAATGCTCACTAACTAAGATTAGTGTGTTACCAAGATTCAAAAAGCAAAAAGCTAAATGACATGATGAAAGCAAACAAACAAAAAAAAGGCTTTTCAGAACTGAATTAGGAGGTGGTCAAGAGATCACTAGAAAAGGTCTTTGAACAGTGTAAGGAAAAGCATGGGAGTGTATATCCAAGAAAGCACAGGTCCGCTTTGTATATTTATATAATATTTATATTGCTTTTTGGCATGACTAAGTGCTCATGAGTCCAAACCCCCACATCTGTTTTATTAGAATACAAGACTGCACATAGTTGCAGCACTGAGACAACTCACATGGGAGGAGACAACACATTAGCAGCTTCTAGTGCAGCCTAAGCATACTGCACTCAGGAGAACGGACAAGCCAAACATGCCTGGCCAATTAACCTAAGACTACGTGTTCCATTTGCCCTGCAACACCTTTCACATCAACTGTGTCAGGCATGCAAATAGACTAGGGAATCCTTTTTAGAAAGTTCTGATAAAATGTGCCAAAAGAGCAGCTGGAAGTTGTAGGCAGCCCTGAGCTCAGACTGCCCTGCTGTTGGCATCTTGTTCAGCAGCAGACGGCGATCTACCGGTGTCCTGATGTGATGGCAGGGACTTGGGTCGGGAAAACACTGGACATTTCTGTGGGCCTGGCCTCCCAGGCATAGTGTAGGGAGTGCTTTTAGTTAGGTCTAAATTTAACAGTACCAGGAATGAAACTTCAGCTGGGGAAATGACATATTTTCATTGTTACTATTTCTGCAGGACCCTTTCTATGTGAAACACGTAACACCTGAATTAGATGCAGTTAGCTAGCTGGACGGCTGTTGAAATATGACAGCATTTTAGATCAGTTCAAGTAATTTTTGGGAAAAAAGGATCAGTGAACCAAACTTCCAAAGGAAAAAGCATATTTCCCACAAACATGGTTCCCACAATGCTGCTAGTTCCCAGAAGTTATGATTTTTATATGCTAATAAATATATCGAGTATCAGTCCAACAATCAGGTTAATCTCTATTTTCATGTTTTCCAAATTACTTTTCTCAGAAGGCTTAACTTTAAACTGTAATAAGAACTATGAATAACCACGCAAAAACAATATTTTATAAAAAATAACATAGAATCGTTGTAACAAATTATTTTCAAAAAGCAATTGAAGTAGGAATACAATTCAGTTTGTATACTGTATTCAGTTTGTATACACCCTGGGTGTATACAATTCAGTTTGTATACACCCTCTCCAGTAAAGCGTTCGTTAGTGACATCTAGTGGAGAAAGTTAGTATTACTTTCAATTTATAGAATAAATGAAAACATGACCAAAAAACCCAAACAGGTGCAGCAACAATTTAGTAAAAATGCAGTTTCTTGGTTGCAGTTGATGATGCTAAATAATTGCCATCTCTACTAAAAAACTTCTGTCAGTATGGAGTGTAGTAGAGGAAACAGCTTCACTTTTTAAAGAGAAACGTGTTCACACCGTTCCCTGTTTCTTGGAAAAGTTCTAGAAAGTACTCTACCTGCCAGGGCTGTTCTCAGTGACTTCCAAAGAAATACAAGGACTGTTCCTATCGTCTCTGATTTTCACAATTTTGACAACAAAGTGAAATGCACGATACCATGCTCAAGAACTGGATCCTAACAATTAACTTTTAGGATTGTAACTTCTGCGTTTAGTTTCTATCCGGTGCACATAAAAAGTTGCGTTTCTCAGAAACTAGACTAAAAGCTACCAAAATGCCGAAAGGAGCACTGACAAGTCCTAGCCATCAGCAAAAGCAAAAGGTGGGGCTGGGCCATAAACCACAGTTAATGCATATTAGCAAAAGCCACAAAGTATGTATCTATCCAGGGATCTTTTAGCACTTCACAATGAGCGGCCATTGAGTAAAGAGCAACAGTTGCTGGAGCTGGGCCCACTTAAGGAGGCAGCAAAACCACTCGGCGACACAATCACCCCTGGAACAAACGTTTTTAATTAATTTCTGTACAGCTGCACAGACAAAATGGTCTACAGCCAGGTGGTCACGGCACTGCCTGGAGACACAGCAGGTGTGACTTGGCACCTTTTCAGGAAGAAATAACTAAACCCACACCTCCTTTCTTCCCGGGAGCCCTCCACTTCTATTCTCTTTCCAAGCAGGAGCCATCAGTGACTTAGCACAGAACCTGTGCTTGTCTGAATGCCTTAAGCTGTTTGCCCCTACTGGAAAAAAAACATTCAGGGAATTTAACAGAACGGCTAAGTTTTGCAGGACAGTAAAACCTGATAGGAGAAGATAGATGAGAGGCAGCTGAGCATTTTCGGATTCATAATTCAGCAGTTAAGACTCATTTTAGAATTAGAAATTATTTTTAGGTCTGGCTGTAGCTCATTGAGAAAATGTCTACCTGCAGCTGAAACGTATCAGAGATGACTACTTTCAGTGCCATAAAACATTTATGTGGTTTTTACTTTAAATTATCACAGACAAAATTTTGTTTATGACCTTGTTAAGACTATTTGCCTAAAAAACGTATTTACCTTAAAAAAAAAAAAAGTCACAAGGGGTCCTTGGGGAAGATTTCTCAAACTCTCAAACTGGAGAAGAAAAACTTGTAATTTCTGTGCTAAGTAGTCTTCAGAACATATTGGTCAAGCTTGTATTGACCTGCCATGAGAAAGACAAACTCCGAAACATATATGCATTTATTTTGAAATCTTGCACGTGTTCCTCTTTTGAGATCACTTGCAGTACTAGAGTAGAAACGAAACTTACAGAACGACATTGAGCCATACAATTTATCCTGTGTCTTCCTATAAGTGTGCAATACATGATTTCTCTCAGTAAACCTTTCTTTTGTTAAGATTTTCATAACTACTATGGATTTGTATTAGAGAAGTCAAGATTAAAATACCCAACTGTTACTAGGTATATTTTTGAGAACACATGTTAGTTATTAGGACATGCAGTAGTTTCACATCTGCTGAAACCCCTGAGTAAAGAAATGGAACGTACCACTAACAAAAACCAATAAATGATTAGCAACAAGCTCAGCAAGTCACTTATTTCATACATCTTGTACACGTGTGAAATACAATGCAACCTTTTGCTCGTCCCAGTCTGCAGCAGGAGAGGTAGGGGTTTGGTTATTTTCTTTTGAAATAAATACTCCCAGACAAGAAAATTATTCAAGAACCTGTAGGCGTTTCTGTTTACCAAACCTAGCGTAATCCACTCCAATTAGGGCAGACCAGTCAGTACACAGAGTTCTCAATAGTGAGACATCTATATAAGCTAGATTTTCAGACGATAAATTAAAAAATATATACCTTTGAGGGTTTATAACCAAACAACATCGCTACAGCAACTTTAAAGCCCTCTCTGCTTAAATAGCCTTTGTTATCTTCATCACACTTCAAAAACCGAGAGAAAGTGATTTGCATTAAAAAACAATAAACCCGACCTAATATTTTTTAATTTGAATAAATGTTATGGGAAGAATAAAATAGGCACTTGCCAAATAATGAATGCTATTTAAGAAACAACTATTGAAGATTAGTCACAACTCACACAGAACTCTGTTCATTGACTCTGTTACAGTAGCTGAAAACAGAGTCCATTTAATTTTAAATTCTTGCAAAGTTAAAGTTTTCCTATTTCTACATTTTACGTGCTTAGAGTGAAAAGGCTTTTTGCAAATGTAGACTATATGGCAAAGACTCCTAGAAATCAAATCACATTAAATTTGTTTCTGAAAGATCTTGAATTTTTTTTCTTGAAAAATGCATGTTTAATTCTCTCAGTGAAGTCACTACATAGACAGGAACACAAGCATAGTCAGAAGCCATCAAATTTTCTGAAGTATTTTTAGAAAATAAATACTGTTTCAATAGTCTATACTTAGACAAGAAATTATGCACATAACATTAAAAACCCCTGCAAGTTTCCGAAGACCTTCAGCAGGGGTTGATAATAAAACATTTAATCTTATAGTACTGAAGAATATATCCACAGGTTGTTTCAGGAAGAAGCATGACATGCAACTCTGCAGAAAACTAACTACTAATAAAATTACACAAGTTGAAATTTCATTAATGGCTTTCTAGGTGTAGCTTGCCAATTTTATTGCATGCTGACAGAAGACGCGTTATTTGTTAACTGCAGTTAACAAGCTTGAAATAAATTAACGAGAAACAAATGCCAAGACAGTTCATTTTGGTAGATAAACCACATCAAAGCCTGCTCTGTGCTCTTACTTTGATTAGTTTTACACCTGTTTTCCTCCCACTCCATTCTCGAAGTCGTCATGCAGTTATCTCATTAGCGGGGCACTTCAGACACAGTAATTAACATCGGGCTGAATGAACGATTATGCAAATACTGCACCTGCCCTCAACAAATACTAAGGCCAAATAATGACTTATTAAATTAATTCCGGTCATTAAAACTCGACTCCTTTGCCGCTTTAGCAACTTTGACAGAGGGGCCAGAGCTGCCTCAGAGCCCCCTCGACGCCCGTGTACCCCTGTGGGGTCAAAGAAGTCCTTCAGGGTCCACCGGATACCGATGGGAGGGGCCCGCCCGCCTTCGGGCCCTCACCCTCACGGCCCTGAGGCGGGAACGGCTCCCCTCAGGCCTCGGCAGCCCCTCAGGCGCGAGCGCCGCCACTGGCTCTTGCGGGGGCTCGTGCGGCGCCGGTGCCGATTGGCTGAAACCAGGCGCGCGCCATTGGCTCGAGGGGAGGGGGCGGGGCTGCGCGCGGGGTAGGCGGGCTCTACGGCCTTCTCTTCTTCACCTCCAGCTGCGGGCGCGCTGCTTTGGCGGCAGGGCCTGACGGTAAGGCGTTGTACCACCCTGGAGCGGGATAGGGTAGGCACTGGTGGCTGAGGGTAAGCGGCGGGGCCCGCGAAGTCCCGGTGCGGACGGCAGTGGCGGCCGTTAGGGCCTTGGCTCGCGCCCCCTCAGCCACCGCTGGCTGAGGGGATGGTGGTGGCTGCCGCGCGCCGCCGCTGGCCCCGCCCCGGCCGCAGGCCCCGCCCTCTCCGCGGGACGGCGGGGAAGGCGGCGGGAGCAGCGGTCTCGTCTGTACGGACCCCGTCGGTCGAGGAGGAGGAGGAGGAGGCGGCGGCGGGTAGGCCTCCTGCCGCCTTTGGCTGAGGGCCTCGCCGGGAGGCGGCGGAGGGGGGCTGTGGTCCCGCAGAGACAGCCGGGAAGAACGGCCGTGGCTCGGCTCCGTGCTCCCGTGTCTCTTCAGCAGAGAGCGCTATCCCCCTAGGCGTTAGGGTCGGTATGAGGAACAGCTGTATGATGCAAATTACTCTCTTCGCGTTTGAAATGCTTTCTCTTACGTTCCCCTGTTGTAGCCGGTTTTCCATGCGCAGTTTAGCACCTCAGCTGCTTCCTACTTGATGGTGGCTCCCGCTGCACGTGTTTCTTTGTGTCCTGGGCACAGAAACAAATAGTCTTTGTGCACTAGGAAATCTTCCCGAGTCAGAAGTCGCATGGAGATTTTGCCAAATACAAAAAGCAAAGCTCCCTAGTAATAAGCAAAGGGGAAACTAGGGAGGAAAACAGACTTGAGCATAGCAAAAATGCACAATTTTTGTTTTGTGTTTTGTTTTTTAATCCCTAGGAACATGCTTCAGGAAGGAGCACACGGCAAATGGACAGTGTCTAGCAGTGATGAAAGTACTGAGGAAAATTCTGACAGCGAAAAACCATCTACATCTTCACTAGATGCTACACGTGGCAGAACAAGTGGACCACAATATCCGTGCTCTGAAGCTAGGAAAGCTGCTCACAAGAGAAAAGCTTCTCCCCTGAAACTCAGTGATAACAAAACTTCTACAGAAATACCTCCAGCGGAAAAACAGAGAACTAGCCAAGAAGGCTCAGGCTGGTGTCTTTCTAGTAGTGATGAAGAGGCTGAAGATGAGGAAAAGCATGCCCACAAAGAAACAGTGAAAGAAGAAAAGTGTGATGCACCCAAAGAACATCCTCTGAGTCCTTGCAAAGATGAGGAACTCGCAGAGAATCAGAAAGCAGAGGAGTATGATGAAACACCCAGTGAAGCCCAAGATGCCTGGGATTTGTTGAATGGAGGAAACCCATTCAGGTTTTTTCTCACTAAAGTCAAAGGAATTGAACACAGCTATAATTCTGGAGCCCTGCACATAAAAGGTGAACAAGTGGCTTCTTCCAAAGTTGCCTTTTGGGAGGCTTGTTTGCAACAATGCTTATTTTTAGTTTGTGGGTATTTTTAAATACATATATTTATTGGTGTAGCTGAGGATTCAAATTCTAAATGTGCAGTTTGTAGGAATTGATTCTGTTATCTTTGAGGCTTTCTTTTAGTGTATAAAGCATTAATTTGCTGATACTGATTCTGTTGTAACTTCTGAATTAGGCTGCACAAATCTCATGTTTGTTTAGCCAAGGTAAATCACGTGGTGCTGCTTGTTGTTGCTTTCCCTGACAGTTAATCTAGGGAAAACAGCTTGCCTTCGTGGCACTTAAAGGGATACTTAAGTGCCTAACCCTGCTCCCTGACTGGTTGTTTAGCACTTCATGCTACTGGGCAGTTTGGACCTAGTAATTCACTGTTATGTGATGCAGTAGCTGTAGTGCCTCTGAAATTCCATGGCTGGGATTCATGGGGCCATTTCAATTCAGTTAGAAGTGAGTGTTAAGTCAAGATGCAGTGGAGTCTTTGGTGTACAACACTGATGCTGTAGGAACGCTGTGTAGCTGTAGTTTGATGTAAGGGGGAACAGCTCTATCCGCCTGTAAACATTATCTCATTCGGAAATGAAATCTCATACATCACAAGACAGAATCAGAAACAAGCACTACTAGGAGACTTATGCACAGAAATATAGTAAATGAGGTAGTTCTTTGAAGGAGAACAAATGTCTGAAGACCTATTCAATAAGATTCTAACTTTTCTTCAACCTCACATGCTCCCTAGGAGCATTGATTATTGGTGGTAGCCTGGTGTTAGAGACCTCAATTGCTTTACTGCTCTATGTCTTTTATCTGCTTTGTGAATTCATTGTGGCTTTTGGCTTGCTGAAAGTAGTTGGGTGATTAGTTGAGCTGGTGGAGGGACTGAGTTTTTTTGATTGTTTAACCTGAAAAACCAGATTTCTGTAGAGACAGGGCATGAAATATTTTGTTTATCTTAGAAGGTATCTGTAGGTTATGGTTTCAAGTTCAGTTATTGAGGTTATAAATGCTCAGTCAGATTTACCATGAACGAACTAAGGATATCCATATCCTGCAGTCAGTCTGCAACAGATAAGTCTTTAAGCATGAACTATGCCCTTGTTACTTCTACCCTGCCCCAGTTCTTCAAGCCCTCTCTACAGGGGAGAGATTAGTTTGATATGCTTTCTCCAGATGATCTTGGTCTTCTCCTAATGAGTTTTTAAAATTTGTTTTCTGCTTTGAGAGGATTAATCCTTTTTATAAATGTAAGACCATAAGGGTTTCACAGGGAAATCAGTCACCTGAATGTTCAAACAGTAAACTTTATTGTGAATGTCTCAGTTACACCAAGTCTGTGAACAATCTGGCACTTGTGGTAGTTATCAAACTGTTCAAGATGTGAAATGTTCACTTGAATGTTTTTTTTACTCAATTATGCTTTAATGTTTTTAATAGATATTTTATCTCCTCTTTTTGGGACTCTCATATCTTCTGCCCAGGTGAGTTTCTTGTTTGAAACTTAATTCACTTGCTTATTTCACTTCATTAACCTTGAACTTGATAATCCATATTTGTGTCATGTAGCTGATATTGTAGTAGGGAACTCTGTTAAAATGCAGAGGGAACTCTAAATGGTTTCAACTGTACAACAATTTATTTAAATATAAAAATAATTCCTTGTTCTGCTTAGAATTCAGGCAATTACAAGACTGCTTTCTCCTGTTTTGGGAGAATGGGTAGCTGAAAAATGTGTATTTATGTGCATATAAATGATTTTTTTTGAAAGAAAAAAGCCTTGCAATTTAGCAACGATGTCTTTTTCTATTGCATAGAAGCTTTTGCTGTCATTCATAGGATAAGCACGTGGCAGAGAGGTAGTTCTTGACCGAAGTTTTTACATTGTGATTCTTTTTTTACGTATATTAGATTTTATGAACACTAATACATGCTTTTGAATAACTTAAACTCATTTCTGAATTGTTAAGAGAGACGAAAGAAAGCATGTGAAATTCAAAAATACACTTGTTTTTAAAACATGCTCTGTATGATGTAAATAGTATTGAGCAATGACTATACGTAGAAAGCTTTCTTGTAGTTCGTTGTTCTGACAAACTACTTTTTAATGAGTCTGTTTTCTTTTTCTTATGTACAAGTTTAACTACTGCATAGATGTGGGATGGCTTGTGAGACAGTATCCGCAGGAATTCAGGTATGTTTATTTCATGAAGATGAGATGATACAGTTTCCAGATCATTCTGTTCATGGGAGTTGCTGTTGTAACTGAATCGTAAACGCTGGATTGCAGTTGCAAATCTTTGTTACTAATTGTGTATGTGTAGACTCTTGTACACTTATGCTTTGTAAAAATATTCAAGTTGTAGTTCTCTATTGATTTCTTGACTCTTTTCAAGACTCTTAAATGGTCATAGTTCAGTATGGCCAGTTTCTTATTTTTATTAATTAAGACTTAAGAGGTCCCATTGTGGACTATGACGACAATGCAGTAGGTGACCTATAAAGATGGAAAAATAAGCCTTTTACCATACAGTTTACTGGGCCAGAAGTCATAGATACATGGTGGTTTAGACTGATGACTAATTCACTTGATGTTTTAATAGTAGTCTCTTTTATTTAAGGAAGAAGCCATTGTTGTTAGTTCATGGTGAAAAGAGAGAATCCAAAGCTGAACTGATTGCACAAGCACGTCCTTATGAGAATATCAGCTTTTGTCAGGTAATTAACGTTTGTGTCATCTTCTGGTTGAAATTAAGCCATCTGTTGCACTCAAAAATATCATTATAGATGGAGAGGCACACCTTATATGGGAGGTCAAGACTGTATTGTTAGGCTTTAAGGAATATACTTACCAGGACTATAGGAATATGGTAACTATGTTCCTGGTCTCCTGTGATTATGGTAGACTCTCCCCTACAAAAGTTAGAACAGTTTAGTCAAAAGTCACAGAACAGCTACCTGGTTCTGAAATATTGCTGGTAAGAGACTAGAAATTCTGCTGGAGCAGTTCCAGCAGAGTTGCATTGCATTTTAAAGTTGTAACTTCTGGGGAGTACATTTAAAGGCATTGAAGGGGAAAAATAATGTGTTTTGTGATCTGTCCACTAGAGAGCAGTAAAATGAAACAAAAAGGAGGAGAGCTGCTGCTTCATTAACATTCTTGCATATAGGAATGCGCAATAGGAATTTTTAATTATCAACTTTTTAATTTTATAGGCTAAACTGGATATTGCATTTGGAACTCACCATACGTAAGTAACAGCTGTGAACCAGAGAGCTCCTACCTCTAAAGATGATCACAGAGTTGGTATATGCAGTTAATATAATTGGACTAATCACTAGTATCTTGTGTCTTAAAGTATTTAGGGGATAGGAAGGTAGATTATTACTGTTTGTGAAAACATAATTCTGAAGGCCTAATCTATATTCATGAAATTTAAAAGTAATATCTTTCATGTTCTATGTGTATCTGTTTCATGTATCTGCAAGTTATTTTAGAGCCACGAAACTGGGTTTTGTAGAAACTGCCGAGTCTTAAAGAAAAAATTCCTTAGTTACTTTGTATTTACAGATGAAAGGATTTTTCTAGTTTAAGGAAGGAAATCGGTATGAGGTAGATATGCGATGTGCGAGATGGGTGATTGAGGTCAGATTGTGGCTCTTAACTCATGCTTTAATACCAATACTGTAATGCTGACTTGATCAGTCATTGGCAGGTTGGGTTAAATTTTAATAAATTCAACTTTAAGTAAAGGCCTTTTAGTGGTCCTTAATTTTTTTTTTAACTGTCTACAAAGGAATAAGTAGCTGAAGAACATAGCAAATATAGAAAGTGTTCTGCAAGTATTCGATTTTTATTTGGGAAATCAGTTGAATGAGCTGTTAAGCTGTTCTCTGGAACATATTGTATAATGCTGTTGACAAAATAGA
>VXAK01010755.1:0-82577 GCA_013399435.1 Arenaria interpres
CCAGGTTGCTCCAAGCCCCGTCAGTATTCCCCACACGTATTTTCTGTGTGAAGAAAATGCTGTGATCTGTTCTGTCAGCCCTGACCTGTGAACGGCGGGAACGCCCGACACTGGAGGTCTTTCTGGTCTGGCAGATACAGACGTTAGAAGGGTCTCTGGCTGGAAATGAAAACTCGACCTTTTCTGGCAGAATATGGAATACACGTTCTGAAGAAGGAATAATCCCTTTAACAAATTACAGAGGTGTGGTAGCATTCTCCAATACTTAAACTCTTTAAGCCAAAGAAAAGAAGTGGGACTTTCCACGGGACTTACCATGTTCAAGTTTGTGCCCGTTCCCTCTTGTCCTGTCCCTGGGCACCACTGAAAACAGGCTGACCCCATGCTCCTGACACCCACCCTTTAAGTATTTATAGGTGTTGATCAGATCCCCCCTCAGTCTTCTCCTGACTAAACAGACCCAAGTCCCTCAGCCTTTCCTCACCAAAGAAATGTTCTAGTCCCCTCATCATTGTAGCCCTCTGCTGTACCCTCTCCAGCAGTTCCCTGACCTTCTGGAACTGGGGAGCCCAGAACTGGATCCAGTGCTCCCGATGGGTCACACTCTTCCTGATGCCCCCCAGGATGCCATTGGCCTTCTTCACCACCAGGGCACATTGCTGGCTCATGGTCATCCTCTTGTCCACCGGGACTCCCAGGTGTTTTTCTTCAGAGCTGCTCTCCAGCAGGTCAGCATTTGAACCAGTAAGTGCTGTCACTCTAATGACGGGCACCAGGCAAGCTTAACAGAAACACGAGAGCTATTTGGTGTTTGAAAACGCAAAGGAATTTCACCACCTCAGAGACCTCTGTGTCACAGTTACTAGGTCACGTGAATGGTTGGAACGTAAACGTTTGATAGTTGATCATTCTACCACACCTCATAAATTATATTTTTCAAACTGGTAATTTTTTGTAGCCACAGAGTGGCTGCACAACAGATGATGTGATCACTGTGCATAAGAACTGTGGTCATCTTTGCTTTATGCTGTCAGTGAAGTCGAACATTTTATAAAAATGATTCTAAATTCAAATTTTTGAGGTTAGTTTTTCTTTCTTTCTTTCTTTTTTTTTTTTTTAAGGCCAACAAGGTGATTGTGCAATTCCAGGAGGTGGACTGCCAGAAAGTAAAGTAAGTCTGGTTTAATCCTTGCTCTGTTTTCCTACAATTGTAAGTAATAATTTACTTTAATGCAGAACATTTCTAAGGCCAGTATTACCTGTGTTCCTAAGTGACACAAAACAACTGTCATTTGAATTCTCTGACAACCCAGAACCGTCAGGTACTGGGGCTCCCAGTCTGGGGGTCTAAAAGAGAGCAGTAGTAGCTGTGTCCTGATTAAATGCTGAATGAGGCACCCGGTATGAAATCCCATCATTATGCATTATCACATAGATACAGCAGAGGGCAGGATTTAGATAACATAAATATCTTCACAACTCACATAAATTGAATTAAGCAACTAAACGATCCTTTTGATACATTTATTGCAGTCTGATTTTAAAAAGGTGTATAAACATGGCTTTACTTACACAGTGTATGAATAGCAATGGCACTGAATTAAGATATATTTAGTATTAGGCGCAGCGGTTTTTAAAACCTGTTTAAAATATTTACTCCAAATTGCACACATCAGCGCTGTCTCCTAGCCAGAAAAAAATCTATCGTTCTTTACAGTGGCTGTTGTCGTTCTTATTGAGGGAAGGGCACATGGGGGGAAAGGTAAATTTAGGGCAGTTATTTTTGATTAATATCATTGACCAAACGGATCCACAGTGTAAGTCCTTTGACATGTTCCATTCATGTACTATAGAATAGTCACCTTATTTCTTTCATACTTTTATAGATCTGTATCACATTTGCATCTGGTTGTGGCTTTCCAAGCTGCAGAATCATAATTTACTTTGTCTGTCTTCGTACAGAGGCTGTCTCTTACCTTTGTCAGTTCTCTCTCTTTCCTTCTATTTCTTCTTTACTATTTTTGAGTTGCAGTAACGAGAATGGGAGGAAGTATTCAAGGCGGATAGGTGTCGTACCAGGAAAGAAAGCTGATATATGATATTTTTCCAGTAGAAGAGGTGACTTAGCACGAATGCAGGAAATAAAGGCTTTTTAACTTGAAATTCAACAGCAACATAAGATGAGTTTTACAGATAAAACTTTGTATTACAAGGAGAAGCTGAGGGACTTGGGTCTGTTTAGTCAGGAGAAGAGAAGGCTGAGGGGGGATCTGATCAACGCCTATAAAAACTTCAGGGGTGGGTGTCAGGAGGATGGGGCCAGTCTTTTTTCAGTGGTGCCCAGTGACAGGACAAGAGGGAACGGGCACAAACTGGAACATGGGAAGTTCCATCTAAACACGAGGAGGAACTTCTTTCCTGTGAGGGTGGCAGAGTCCTGGAAGAGGCTGCCCAGAGAGGTGGTGGAGTCTCCTTCTCTGGAGACATTCAGACCCCACCTGGATGCGTTCCTGCTCTGGGTGACCCTGCTCTGGCAGGGCGTTGGACAAGATGGTCTCCAGAGATCCCTTCCAACCCCCTGTGATTCTGCATTGCAGAGAAGAGCTTTAGTATGGTCATGTAATTAGTGCCTTTAAACAGATTCAATAGTCCTGGGAGCTGGATGTACTGAGCATCTGGTTCAGAGCATGTGGTTCAGAAGAGGCATTGAAACACTGCTGCACTCAACAGCTTAGAAAGAAGTATCACAGAATCACATGGGGTTGGAAGGGACCTCTGGAGATCATCCAGTCCAACCTCCTGCCAGAGCAGGGTCACCCAGAGCAGGTCCCGCAGGAACGTGTCCAGGTGGGGTTTGAATGTCTCCAGAGAAGGAGACTCCACCACCTCTCTGGGCAGCCTCTTCCAGGTCTCTGCCACCCTCACAGGAAAGAAGTTCCTCCTCATGTTTAGGTGGAACTTCTTATATTCAAGTTTGTGCCTATTTCCTCAGTACTGTTAAAAAGCAATGCTGTAAATCTGGAGGCATTACTTCTATCAGATTTGATTTCTAAGGGAATATAAAGCTATGAAACTATGTACTGGCAACGCTAGTGAAAAAATACTGTTCTGAATTGTACATCTACAGTCTTGTAACAGAACTGTTGAGATCCTTAATGTACTTCCAAAGCACAGTAAGCAGTGAGGAAGAGCTTAGCCTGAATGAAGGCACAGGCTTTTTAATGCTCACTACTCAGTGATGCCCTATTCTTTTTCCCCCTATTCTTTCCCCTTCACCAAGATCTCAGTGAAAACAGCAGGAAATGTGCTCTGCTTACTTAAAAGCTCGTAGTTACCATATTCCAGTGCTGTTATTTAAACACCAAATGAAAAGCAAAGCAGGCATGGTTTCTGTACCGTTTTCTGCAAGACAACTGAAAAGAGATAGAAAAATGTGATTATCTACACCGTTTTATAATGGCAATGGTTTGTGAAACATCACTTGCTTCAATGTCTGTGGCCAGGGCGATCAAACATTGCAGTAACTCTCCGATTGAGGAGAAATCCTGTCCTATAAGACATTCAACTACATCTCTGTTAGGGTCTGTAACTGTACTGAAAATAAAAAATGAGCATTCAATTAGTGAAGTTTAAGTAATTCATTCTTTTTCCTTGTATTTTTTCATACTGCGGAATTTGAAGATAATCTGAATTTTAGGATGTTCCTCTCCTCAGTAGGTTACTTCTTTCCCTCCCTGCTCATAACTCTTCTAACTTCCTTCTAAAAGAATATGACATTTGTGTGCAGATTTATGAAATGTGCCTAAAGTATGAGATCCCCATAATAAAATCTGGATCGTAGCAAGCCCTCACCCTTGTTCATGAAATTTCTTGGTCAGGAGACCAGGAATTCTCGGAGAGCAGGTATTTACATTCTGCCATGTCTGAGACATAAAATCCCAAGGTGATTTCAAGTCCAGAAAATCTGTCTTGAGAAAAATTGAAGAGTGCAACTTCTCTGGTATTTAGGCAGAATCTTTTTAAAGTTGAATGGTTAATAAACAACTGTTTATACCTTTTCAATGCTAAGTTTTTGATGAAAGAATGGACCTCAGCCAAAAAAAGCTGCTTCATGCAAAAGCATCTTTTTACCATGTGTTTATAAAATGCCCAAATTATCCATATATCACTTGAATTTGTCAATCTACAGCTGACACATTTCAGTGCTTAATCACACTGCAGATCAGGGACCTGATGCATCCCAGTGATGAAGCCCGAGTCTTCCCTCCTGCAGTAACCATGCGAAGGAGCTCTTCTCTCTGCCCTGCCACCAACATGCCAAGGGACATCCTGCCCGGTCGACGGAGCTCTTCCCTCTGCCCTGCCACCAAGGAAAGTCCCACCTGGCAGGCGATGCCTGCCTGAAGTCTGGGCACTGATCTTCTGCTGGGCATCTGCACACAACTCCCTCAAGACGCGTCATGAGACTTCCCATTGACATATTTTCTCTCACCCTGATTTTCTGCTTAACACTGTGACAATACAATTTTACTCTGCCATTAGATAGAGCAAATATAATTTGCATGCTACTCAAATGACAGCCCCCTTTTAGATATCCTGGCTGTATCTGACAGTTCAGAGGATTTAAGGAGCAGAAGGAATTTCTGAGAAAAACAGCTGAGGGTTTTTATTTATTTTTTTTAATAAGTTGTCTTTTATTATTGTAATTGCTACTGCAATGACCACCCTTGAGACGTGCTCGTGATCCTGGCAGACTCACAAATCCTTGGGTGAGAATTCAGCTCTAGCCTACAAATGGTGAGGTAGGATTCTCACATCTCTGATCTGCAAGGCTAACACGGACAAGCTGAAGGGGTGTGGCTGGCAAAGTCATGGGTAAAGATGCAAATTGTCTAGAAGTGAGTTTTTAATGTAAAAGTTCAGTTATTTAGAATGAAAAAACCCTCGTGCTGCCAGGCTGACACTGTCCCTTTAATGAAATGGCTTGGGTCTCCTGGCTTCCTGCCTGACAATCTTCATTTAAGCTTTGGCCAACTAAGCAGCAATAATGGACCATAAATGATCTAGACACAAGGTAGAGCCCTTTACGAGTGGGAAGGCTATTTATTTACAGATTGCTTTATTTTTGTAAACAAAACATATTTCCCATTATGACCTAGTGGACCTGTTTTCTGCGCTGACAGCTTATTCAACCCACAGTTTGCTTTTTGAATGCCTTCAAAGGTAAGAAACTTGGTTATTTCCTTTCTATTTTTAGAGGGCTGCACTGATGGTTTCTGTATATGTAACTGCTTGATGGAGATGAAAATAGGATTTAGGCAGGATATTTAATATTTTATCTTTGTTATTAATGATATTTAAAATGAATTATTATAAGCTCCAGGCATTCTTTGTAAATCACTTTTAACGGGGAAAAGTTTTCTCTAGAAAGATGTTGAACCCCTGATTTAAATGTTACAATGTTCATTTGATTAGCGTATGTTGTGATTATAATAGAATATTGTCGTTATGGAAAGTATTGTACACATTCTGTTACAGCCATGTAATGTTAATAATATATTCATGTATTGAATTTCATTACTAAGCCATTGTTTCTTAGAATAAGTTGTTCATACTGATGCTCCAGACCTAGGTAATACATCTGCATCCCAAAACACTCAGGTCTTTGTTTATTCCTAACAATTAGGGATCACTAGAAACAGCCATAGTCTTTGTCTTCTATAGTATTTCTGCTAATTTAATATAATTAGTTTAATAGCAAAGTATGTTAATAGCAATTTGCATTGGTAATAATTTCTTTTGCCCTTCTTTGTTAGATGTTCAAGTGAAAGCTAAAGATAGCACTGGCTTTTTTTAAGAAAGCAAAGGGAGCTCTGTGTTCTACCCTTATTTCTTCTCTAATAAAACAGGGTCTAATACACATGAGCTGCAGTTGGGATTGTAACCGCTGCTGTGCTTAAATCACCTGCCCATTGACTTTTAATAATTTTTTTAATATGTTTTCTCTAGAATTGTGCTTCCCATAGGTGTGTATTCTGTATGTAAAGTACCTGTATTTATTTATTTATTTGCATCTCTTAATGAAATATCAACAGGTGGTTTTTTACTTTTAACAGGAAGGCAAAGCCTAATTTGGGATCAAAGTCAATATGTGGAAAAATATTTTCTTTCGCTTTTTACTTCTGGCTGTGACAACAAACCAGATGGTGCTTGGGCAAAACAGAAAGAAAGGAAAAAGTTCTTACTCCATTGTGCAAAATGATGAAGGTAAAACCATTTTCTTAACATTTCTGATCGACCATGTTGTACATCTCTGCATATTTCAGGATAATTAGCTAGAAATCAACAATGTATGTATGCATTTATAAGATGTGATTTGTTTTATCAGGCCTGGACAATGCTATGGTGATATTTTCTTGGTTGTGGACTCCAGTTTGATCTATAGTTTTCACTGACACCCATATCTCTTTTAAGATAAATGATAAGGAGCCCAATTTTTTCTTTGCAATTGCATGTGGAAAAGTTTGTATACAAAATCAACTAAAATGCTAAAACAATCCCATCAAGACCCTAATTTGAAATTTTTGGCTATAGACTGTATTTAATACTGGTATGAATTGAATTGAAGTACCTTAAATTTATTTTCTTGACTTACGTAGAATTTGTTGGCATTTACAGTGAAATTTATCCTTAGAATTTTTACTGGGAAGGCGGAGGAATCCTCGGGGAAATGCTTTGAGGAGTGGAGTTGTTGCAGAGAAGTGTCTGAAATCTGTTGTGCAGGAGTGCCCATCATTCATGAGTTTAACACTCTTGTTCTGTTACAGGTGATACGTGTCTCATTGATATAGTGTTTATCTTGGACAGCTCAGAAAGTGCCAAAAATCAGTTGTTTGACTTACAGAAGAATTTTGTTCAAAATTTAAGTGAAAGCTTTTTCCAGATGAAGCCAGTTAAGTCTCAGAAGTATAACGTCAGACTAGCGAGTATGCAGTTCAGCAGCACAGTCAGAATTGACCAGCCCTTCACAGCCTGGAAAAACGTGCAGAGTTTTAAAGAGAAAATCATGTCTCTGGGCTTTATTGGCCATGGCACCTACTCCTATTACGCGCTTTCCAACGCCACTCAGCTGTTTAAAACAGAAGGTCGTAAGAGAAGCGTGAAAGTGATTTTTTTGATGACGGATGGTGTGGATCATCCGAAGAGCCCTAACGTCCAGGGTATAGCCACAGCAGCCAGGAGTCTTGGCATACATTTTTTTACTATTGGCCTTTCTAAGAAGAAAGTCCAAGAAGAAAAACTGCGGATGATATCTGGTGATTCATCTTCTAAACGCGTCTTGTGCCTGGACGATCAGAACCTGATCGTTGATGTAGCGTTGGAACTGGTGAGTAACACTGATGTTAATCTTGTCACCTCTCTATCCCCAGGAAATTTCATCTCACTTTGATGGGTGAGTCCTGAAGGCAGGGCGAAGGTTTGGCCTCAGGTTTGGAAGTTCAGGCGGTTTGTAAAGACCGTGTAGGGCATCTGCGCAAGCTGGACTCCAGCGTTGGTAGCAGAGAAGAACAGTAACTATGGGCTTGAGGATTAACTTCAAGAAAGTCTGCTGAAGCCAGCAGATATTTTTGGGATCAGGTTTCTAAAGTAGTGTAAATCTGCCACTATAGTTCTTAATTAAGGGCGCTTGGATATCTCCCCTTCTAGCGCAACATAGGGCACACATAAGAAAAGGGAAGGAATAGTAATAAGTTCATTTCTTACTTTTGAGTAGACAAAAGTGTTGCTGCGATAGAGGTGTCAGCTGGCCTTCACCTTTCTCTCTTCTGAGCCACAATGTGCGAAGCGTTGGAGTGCCCTAGGAAGTGTTTGGGATTTAAAATCCTAGACAATATTTTTTAAGACAAGACTTAGCAAATAAGAAATTGAGACAATTTGGAGGAAAATAGTTCTTAGAAAACACAACAGCTTTCATTAGGGAGTAGCCCATACAGTATTTATGTCATCTTTTTGTAGTCTCTTAAAATTGGTTAAAATAATATTTGGAGAACTTAAAATCAGAAATAGAAAGTTTCTAGTTGATATGTGTAAAAATAAACTATCTTTTGCAACTAAGCGTGTGGCCAGAGATCTCACAGGTACAGTAAGTGAAAGGCATTTCTGAAATAATTCATGTTGTCACAAGTCTATGCTTTGTACCTGTGAAGGTACATGTTTACAACAGAAAAGTTCTTCTCTGAGATCTCAGGGAACGGTGCTGTCACGAGGAATGGTTTTGCGGTGTCTCTGCCACATGAGGAGTCAGGACAGAGGAAGCTTCTTCCTCCCAATGGCTCTTGAAGGAGCTGGGTGCCTCGACAATAACAGCCTAGCTGCACTGGTCACGCGTGGAGGGATGGGGTATTTCCCAGCACACGGAGCGTGTCTCTGACACATGGATAAGGCTGATAAAATCACCGACCCCTTCCCCTATATATCGTATAAGCCTTTCATTAGGAAGCCTTTCATATCCTCCTTGTTCCTTAATATTGTCTAAATATTTGTCCCGTTACATCTCATTTGTTCTCTGATCATTGTGGGTCACGTGAAGCAACCCTCTACTCCTTCCTGAGAACTCTTTTGCATACGAGTAGTTCCGCAGGCTGGTTCTTACCACTTGAGAGGGAGGAAGGATGAAGGCATTCACATTCTTTACCATTCACCTCGGAAATTCTGTAAACTTGAGAATGGAAATGGCTAAATGAGTACTCTTATTAAATTGAATCTATATGAAAGTAATTTTCTTTTTTTCTTTTCTTTCCAGGAAGCCTTGCTTCAGAAACAGGTAGGTTTTTTGAGTTTTGTGTGTTTTGATTACTCTTATTCATACCGAATCTCTTGATACCTGCTGCTTCTATGATGCAACAATACTGTAGGATTAATCAACCTTCCTCCCCTGACGAAAGTTTCCGACCGTAGTTGCTTTTATTTTAACTTTCATCCATTTCTTCCGTCTCTTCTCCTGAGAAATGGACAACTTCTGTGCATCAGTGGGTAGTAGCAACAGTGAGACATAAGGAACTCTTCCTACCAGCATGGAGTAGGACTAATAAAACACGTGCAAGTTCATGAGTGGACTCATTAGAAAGCAATGTCAAAATTGCCCCACAATTATGTAAGATTTCACAGTACTATATGCTATGTGTATGCGACCTTAAACATTCGTAATTACGGTAGTAACATATCTATTTGTTTTTGTTATACATAAATCAAGCGACTGATTTTGATTGGTCTATACAGAAGTGTAATGTTGATTGTATAAGAAATATATATATTAGAACATCATTTATTTCCTGTTATTCCGCTTTTATTTGAAATAATGATGAATGTATTTGAAATAATACATTTGAAAAATGTTCTCCTTCATGTTTCTATTAACCTTTCAGTGTATGCGGAAGAACTGTGTGTGTGAAAAGGGAGTAAAAGGAGACAAAGGTGACTCTGTAAGTATCCATTCATATGAAAAGCCTCCAGAATTTGAGTTTTAATCGAGATCAGTGTTGCATGGTATTTTAATTGGTTACTATGTCTGTAAAAAGCAAGACATGAGCTGTGCATATGCTGCAGAAAGAAATCATGTATCATAGGGTATCACTGTGAAAGGCCACTGTTAAAAGAGCTCAGGAGAAAATCTATCCATAATCACATACTGTCTTGGAAATCCATTCTTATTATTGGGTAATAAAACTGTGGGTAAATAGGTACATGACACCAAAGCTGAAATAAAAAAGTTTTTCTTGAATCTTGCAACAGGAATGGAAAGATCCATTAGACAAAAGTTTACTTCCACCAGCAGCTTCTCTTTGTGTAAGGGACAGAGGTTCAGAGGTTGAGGGTGATGGCATAGATGAAGAAAGGTCTAAAACTCTGCCTCCTACGCTCCTTTACTCTTGTGACGCTCAACACGTAACTGTTTCTTGGCTCCTGTGAAGTGTGTGACCTCTTCGATCCCTTTTTTATTTCTGTATTCCAATTTAAAATTTAAGATCCAGGAACTTTTCAAGTTATTTCATCCAAAGTGATTAGATGTAACTGGCTATATACGTATTTTTTGACATATACACTTATAAACCAAGCTTTCTAGTCCCCACCTTCATGATCCTCCAAACAGGAATAATGGTGTAGGATTTATTTTTTTTATTTGGTGGCTGCTGAATATTGACATTAAGCTGTTCTGTGGACGGGTTTTTTTTAAACAGAGAAGATCAGGTAGTAGTGGGTAACTCTGAAAAATGGAGAATAAGAGCTGTGTGTGTTTTCTGTGACACCTTGATTTTCAAGTATTCTGTAGAAAGTGTATTTGTCATTGAATATTGATTAAAAAAAAAATCACGGATTTTTACCTTTTTTTTTAGCTCAGTGAAAGTAGTATCACACGTGCCATACCTGAATCAGTGTGGGTCGTGAGACAAATTGCAGAATTTTATCCTCGCAACGGTAGTAAAATTTTCCTGCTTTGTTTCAGGGCAGTGCTGGTAACAGAGGGGAAAGAGGTGAGCCAGGACCAAAAGGAAATAAGGTAAAGTGAATTTCAAAAAATAAAGCAGATTTCTATCTAGTTTTATTCAAACCATAGAAATGAATATAGCAGAGGAAAAGTATGTTAAAATATGATTTAAAAGACTGACTTTTGTTATGAGGGGTTTATAGTTAGCTGCTTTAGAAGTGAAAGAGAAATAATTGAAACTAAAGTGCTACCAAGTTAATACTGGTTATTGTTCCAGTTTTTCCCCTACAGCAGAGGTCTCTGAATCTAGCTGAGGGCTTTCTAAGCCTCACAGAGCTTTCTGCCAGTTCAGAATTCTCTTCAGCAGAGCAACCTGCTCTGATGACTGTGATTTCAGTCATCTAATAACAGTAGTTGAGTTTTCTATGTTAATGTTCAGGAATTGTATGTCCTTGATGGAGGAAGAAGTGTGTTCGTAGTATGTTCGTAAATAGGGCAAGCAACTTGTACTCCTGAAACAGTGCTCTTGGTTTTAGTGTAACACAGATAAATAAAAAAGCAATACCTATTTCAGCGCTATTCCTTTGCTTCCAATAGGGTGATGCTCAAAAAGGAGATCCTGGAGAAAAAGGTGAAGAGGTACGTGACTGCTACAGTAGTTTTCAGATTCTCTTCCAGATCCTGATTCACACTTTAGTTCCACTGAACTCAAAGTGTGTTTTCTATTTCCCATCTACTTTATTCAATCATTTAGAGCAGCTAAAGTAAGTTCTGGTTTAGGTTCTTGATCATCTACACCGAGAGAAGGAGTCTAACCATGTGCTTAAGTGTAGAGATGGGACGCTACTGGCAAAAGGCACTTTTGAAGCTGTGTGATTTTGTGTTGACTTCCATTAGACTTAGCCTAAAGTTAGAATTGAAAACGTCATCACTAAAAACACTTAGATAGTTCTCCAGTGGCTTCTGACATCTGATATTTCTCAGCTTGAATTCTTGTTTGATTTGCAGTAGGAAGATTAACACTTCTCCCTGCATAAAGTCAGTTTGGTTTAAAAGTCCCATTTAGGTGATAGTGTATGTGTGCTAAGAGGCTGGCAAACTGAGTGGCCTATTTACAGTCAATGTTATGAGAAAAACATACACATCTAAATTTGCAGAGAATTATATGTTAAATGATTCCAGGGAGATATTTTATTGTTGTGAATAGCTAAACTTCCGAAACATAATCCTTTACTTGTTTTTTTCCTACATAAATTAGCAGTATGTTACACTTTCTCTTTTATGATTTTTTCCCTTTTTTTTTTTTTTAATTTTCAAATAGGGAACTCCTGGCTACAAGGGAGACAAGGTAAGATTTTTACAGAATAGAAGTAGTCTGAAAATCGAGTGTCACTTGCTGACAGTGTATGTGCAAGAATGGAAAGAAGAGCCTGTTGTCTTTTTGTCATGAGAGCTCCTGAGGCCATCCCTAGAAGTAAATTCATTGTTTATATAAATGCTTGCAGACTGGCTTGTTGGAATTAAAAAATAATCATAATCAGAAAATGTAATCTAAAAAGAAAAAGAAAAATGTCAAAAAAATAAAAAGGAAAAAGAAAGTTGAGGGTTGAGTAAGAGGTTAAGTAGAAAGAATGCAAAATTATTTACTAGAAACAGAAATGGATGTGGCAATCATTAGCTTTCAAAAAACTTACCACAAGGAAGTTTACTTTTAAGTTAATCATAACTTGTCAGGGCTAATGCCTGATTAAAAAAAAATATCTCAAGATAGGCTCTCCAAGAAGCTGAAAAAAATTATACACTTCAGTGACTTGCAAGTTTCTAGAACGGAGATGTAGCATTGCAAAGTGGGCCATCATAAACAGAGCAGAACCAGATAATCCCATTTTCACTGGGTTTGGTTTGGACACTTATCTCCCTACGTCGTAAATAAAAGCAGTTTCTCTCTGAATTCATTAGAAAAATGGAAACATTTCATGGAAATGGGAAAAGTAGAGTCATATGTCTACTTTTCATATGTCTATTGATATGTTAAATCATCAGTGGAACGCATTAGTAATTCTCATCATTCCATTTGTACAATCTCACAATTGTTGCTCAGGAAAATCCCAGACATCGCAGTAATGAAATCAGAACAGAGGGAGGATCTCTGGAGGCAGTGCAGCGAGGTGGAAAAGTACAGCCAAACTTACTAGATATTAAATGTATTGTCCTCTTATAGTGTAGATTGGAAAATTTGTAGGCGTTCTCAGAGAGAAGAGGTCTCTATCTTGAGTAGAGCAGACCGTATCTGCTACAGACCCTCTCTAATGATGCCATCCTCAGCTCCTCAGAATCCACTCTTGTGCCACTGAACTCCTTGCACAGTCTGTAATGCATTTAGTGCAATCAAAGCATCTTGTTTAGCCATTAACCTTTTCATTTCTTGTAAAGGGTGAAAGAGGCGAATGTGGATCCCCAGGAATAAAAGGGGAAAGAGTAAGTATCATTTTTATTTTAACTGTTTCAAGTTGATGAAGAGACTAGAAAATCAGGTAGAAATAATATTTGTAAACATAGCTTGTAAAGATTATTGTAAATTTGGAAAATCTTATAATTCCCTGGTAGTAAAGATACATTCATAGTCAAAATATGATTCGTAGAAGCTTAACGCATAGTTTACCATAATCTTTTATTCCATTTTACAGAAGAAATGTAGCCCCTTACCTAAAACACAAGCTGTCCTGCCCAATGCTGAGCCCTTCTTACAAAGCACTGTGAGCATGTTCAGATCTCACAAGATCTTTTTTTCCCTAAAACTTTAATTTTAATTGAAGTGTATAAACTTATATTCCAATAGGAGCAGGTAGTTACACAACCTGAACAACTTTGAGGTCCACCAGCCCATCTGTGCTGGTACACGCCTCTGTCTAGTCCTCCTTTTCTTTTAATCTGAAGTGCAGAAGTTGTATGAGTGAATATAGATTTTTACCTGGTTTTCACACTCTGAAAGATGGAAGGATAAGGTACTCCTGAGCGAGGTAATCATGTATCTTGAGTTCATGTAAGCAGGTTTCTATGAGTACTCCAAACCCCTGATTTATAGAGTGTTTAAGTGCTACCAACTAGATTGCAGTTTATCATTCTATTAAAGCACATTTCTTCAGTTTTAACATCAGTTTTAACATCTTCAGTTTTAACATTCAGTTTTAAGAACCTTTATCAAAGACCAGCTTAAAAATTTTGTGTTTCCTGGAACCTGGTATTTGATGATAGATTTCAGGTAGGGATTAGGAAATATTCAAAGCACCAGAAAAAAAGAGCATTATACTATAATAACCTAAAGGCTGAGAATATCTTGTGGGATCCTGGGGTTCAAAATGACAGCGAGTCACAAAAGACTGAAATATCAGTGAAAAAGGAGAAAGAGTTGCATCTCTCAGAGGAATAAACAAAGACCGTAACTTCTTTATCCAGGCAATATGTGAGAAATAGCACAAGGTTATGTGAAATGTCTACTAAGATAAAAGGAAGCTGTTCAGAACCTGGCAAAGAACATTGTCAAAGCAGCCAAGAGCTCTGGATGTAGAAAACATATGCCGGGGTTGCCGGAAACTTGCTTGTTTCATTTCTGTTGAGGACAGCGATGGCAAAAAAAAAAAAAGTTTGGCATCTGCAGAGACTCAGAGATTATAATGGATTATGGACTTCCAGAATTTAGTGAACAAATGAAAATTGCAGTCACTTCCAGAATTCCCAGCTTCACGTTTACAAATGCAGAAGATAGAACAAAAGTCATTGAATGGAGAAATGAGAACTAATGGAATAAAAATAAATTTTACTTTCTTTGGATGCATTTTTAAATGTCAGGGTTTTTTGCAAACTGTTGGCGTGATTCTGCCGTGCTACTGATCAGCAGCTGGAGTTAGTGAGATAAAGGTACCTGAAGTTGTTCTGGTATAAGCACTACAGCATTTTTTTAAGAATTATGTATCTGATATACCTCTAGGAATTGAATGTAAAGACATATAGAAAATATCAACTAGTTAATCAAATAGCTAAGATTTTAAGTAGCCATCCATGATGTTTGGTGTATGTGAAAAAGTATTTTGACCAAATATTGAGGGTGGAATGTTACAGGCAATTACTGAATACAGGATGAGAACAGCGGACTCTGGAGAGAGAATAAACTTCCAAGAAAATGCTTGAACAGAGACATGAGACACGTACACTGTGGTTTTCAATTCTTTAAAGCAATTTTCTATTAATCTGATAATTGAATCTTATTTTTCCTCAGGGTTTGGAAGGTCCTTTTGGCCCCAGGGGACCTCGGGGACCTCAGGTAAGGGAACTAAAGGCTCCCAAATTAAAAGAAAGCACATTATATTCTGTAAGTTTCTTCTACGTACAACCTGTCAACTCTGTGGAGAGCAGTGTGTTTGGTGCGTAGGGCACCAAGAGAGGATTTTGAAGGATTTACTATAACCATTAAAGGTTAGCTGAAAGGGATTATTTTTGTTTCTTTTGGGGCAGTCATGTGTTTCCCATAGTTTAGGGAATGAACACACTCCAAGCACATTTTTGTGTCAGCGATGAAACCAATACATTTAGATTTGGACCAGTTTGTGTCTTTTTGTAAGCATAAAATTATCAATATTTGACCCAGAATTTGTACTAAGATAAACTGGAATTTTGTTGTATTGTTCTTTTGATAGCTAAAGATTTATTTTTTTCTCCAGTCACTTAAAAAAATTCATGAGACTCCAAGGAGCCGTTAATTATTTCTTTGTGTGGGGGGACACAGTGGTTGTAATAATGTCAGGGAATGAAAATTATTCTCAGCTCATCGTCAGAGGGGGATGTAGGGGAAGGGATTTCTTACAAACAGAGCTAAATAGGGTGTGACAGCTTAGTTTATTTGCTTGGGCAAAAGAGAGAATATGAAAATAAGGCAAATTCAGGAGCAGGAGGAGAAGGGAATGGAAAACTTTGGATAAAACAGATGCCATTCACGTGGAGTAGTGAGATATTCTCTCTGCCAGTGCTGGTTGTTGAATATTGACAATATTCAACAGGGTGCTTGCAGAATCATAGAATGGTTAGAGTTGGAAAAGACCTTCAAGATCATCAAGTTCCAACCCCCTGCCCTGGCCAGGGACCCCAACCACTAGACCAGGTTGCTCAAAGCCCCATCCAGCCTGGTTTTGGGCTCTCTAGGGATGGGGCAGCCACAGCTTCTCTGGGCAACCTGGGCCAGGGTCTCGCCACCCTCACAGTGAAGAATTTCATTCTAGTATCTACTCTAAATCTCCCCGTTTTCAGTTTAAACCATTACCCCTTGCCCTATCACTACATTCCCTGATAGAGTCCCTCCCCATCTCCCCCGTAGGTCCCCTACTCTTGTCCCTTAGAGCTTAGCATTGTGCTACATTTTACTGTACCCCACTGGGGTCAAATTCCAAAGAAACTTTACCTGGCTCTTCGTGTCTCTTTATATGGCAACTCATTCTATACTCTGACTTTCGTGTAGGGTATCAGTGGACCTCCAGGGGAGCCAGGCCCAAAAGGTATTCAAGGAAGCAAGGTAAGATGTCGCTGTAGATGTGTAGGTGTTATTTATAAAGGGAGAGAGGATGCAGGAACTCTGTGTTCTCCTCTACTATCCTTTTTCCTCAGTGGTTTTGTTTTTAGTGGTACCCTTCGCACAGCAATGATGTACATCTCCTACTTGGTGCACCATAGCGTTGTCACCTTGTAAGAGCTTTGCATCATTGGCACATAGAGCCACTTCTCCATCTGGGTGTCTAAGCTCGGGAGAGCACTTTGTAGGGCCACAATAGGGTGCTATCAAAGTCTTCTGCCATCACTCAGGAAGTTTTTTCTAGAATATTTGGGACTAAAATGCTTTGTGTTTAAAGTTTTGAAGTAATTCTAGATGGTGGTTATAAAATTTTTAGGTTGAGTTTTAAAAGTCAGTTTTAATTGCTTGTATACTGTAAAAACTCAAGACAACTTTGAAATTGGTAGAGGTGTAAGATTTGATGATTATTAATGCCTTAGTTATGTTTAAAATAGATTGTTTAGAGTTATTGACTACAGTTTATCAAGCAAGACCGGTTGGATAAAGTGTCTGGTTTGCAAGTCTTTGGGAAATTGCTTTATATGGACAAATTGTCTCACCCGTGGGACAGCTGTGAACATCATTGTTGGGTACAGAAAGATATTTCATGTATCAATTTGAAAATGTGGGATCTAATGACAAAGACTTTCTACGGCGGGATTATTGATAGTCTGGTTAATACAATGACATATCTGAGTTATACAAGGCAACTAAATTCACACAAAGTAATTTGCCAGAGATGCAATATTTAAGCACTCATGTTTTGTTTCTTAGGCAACAATATCATTTGAAGATTCACTGAATTAAATTTAGATATGGGAAATGTTTATGGTAGAAAGTTTGGAATACTGGCATCCATCATGATTTTCCTCTTCCTGACAAATGCTTTTTCATACTTCATGTTTCTTCATCTTCTCAACAAAATGCTTGATTAGGAAAGCTGCTACGGAATATTTCAGAATTGGAGAAAGAAAGAGGATGATGGGTCTGAAAGAAGCTATTCATACATGTGGTGGAAAAGTCATGCCTCTCTTTAACTTCAGCACAGCAAATGACAGTCATTTTTTTATCTGTCATTTCACACTGATGAGTCCAAGATAGTACTACCAAATACTTTTATTATACACTAAGCCCTATTTGTCGAATGTCATTTGTCCTCCTGTCAGTCTCTTCACACACTTTCATGTCTGTAAAATACATGCAACTCTCTCTAGAATTCATCTACCTGGATATAATATTCATGGTCTCTTGTTATACTTTAGCTGCAGATTTTCAGTAGGAATAAGAAAGGAAGTTCCCTCCTTTTTCAGCTTCCAACTCTGCAACCTGCTGTTTAAAGTCTATAGTTGAGGTTTTTCCAGGCTCAGACATCTATCATAATGACAGTATCGCCAGGCAAGTTTAATTAATACACTAATTAAAGACTATAACAGAAATATATGCATGTTTAGAGGTTCTGTCTTGTCCATACCTAGCGCCAAAACCAACTTCTGGCATTTTGGAGCTTGTTTGAGATGAGTGAAAAATTTGTTAATGATCAGTACAGATAATCAGTGGTTGTTTACAGCTTAATAAACACCCATTCAGTGAGTAAAGGTCAAGGTCTTTTTTGGTTCAGACACATAGCAGTCTTTCCAATATCTTTTGTCCATACAGAAGGATTATTCAGTTGCTCTTTTAAAATTAGTTTTCATGATACATAATACAATATCTCTGAGAAGTGGCAGTTATTTATAAGAGCCTTGGATAAAATAAATAAGTCTATTCTTAGTGCAGTTCCTTATATCCGTGGCCTTTCCGTGCTTAATACTTTCTGCTCTTTGAGCTGAACTAGTGACTTCACCCTGGTTTAGCAGAGCTAAAGGCAGTTAAATGCCATTAGCATCAATGTGACACAAGGCAGAACACCGCTGCTGGACACTGTCGTTCACTGTTAGTGGGCCGTGTTGAGGTTTGAAAGGGGAGATTCAGTTCCTCCAAATATAAACTCCAGATCAAGCTGAGTCTACAGATGGTTTAGGTCTCATTTGTGAAGTCTGCAGATCACTCAGTGTCATCTGGGTGCTCTCTGGGTGCCGCTGCCTCTGGCAGCCACCAGCAGGAGAGGGTTGGTGGCATTGCAACCTCAACTAATTTATTTTGACTTGTCTGCAGCAAGGTAGCCTGGAGTCCAGAAACATTTCCAAGAAAGTACTTAAAAGAACTTTTCATACCTTTCTACTTCTGTTATTCATATGCATTTTGTTATTCTCTCTTAAGCTGCTGGCTCCTCTGTCAGTGTGAAGTCTGACTGGCTGCACAGAACTCTGCTCCTGTATCTTTTCATGATCTTTGCTTGTCATATTGCCAGTAATGAGTTGAATCTCTCTCAAAAATGCTGCTGACCAGCTTTCCACTAACTACTGGCTGGCAGGAGCTCAACCAGCCTGTTTCCATGTAGACACCTAAGTTTAGGAGTGATCGTATGGAGCTGAGTCACATCCTAACCTCTTCCTGATGTACGTCGCAATAAGCCCTTATCTTTAATAACCTCTTTAATATACAAGCAAACTTTGTCACTTCACTTTCACCCTCTGTTCGAGTCATGTATGAATATGGGGAACAACCTATACCCTGCACAGAATGCAGCTCAGCGTGGCATTAGCTAAGACAAGGCTTTGCTATTAAGCAAACTTTTTAAAACGTTTTCTCTGTCTGCATTTCTGCAAAGCTGTAACATCTCAAAACCACCTAAATAGCATTATTACCATGTATACATATCTTTTCCGTGAAGAGGCTGAGGCACTTAAAATGACAAATTTGAATTCTGCTTCTGTAAAAATAAAAATACATGTTAGCTCATCTCCCCAGTAAGGTTCTGTAGGACTGTTTATATTCAAGGAAATTTTGGAAATGTGTTCATTAGTGAGGGGCATAATAGCGACTATTCGCAAATCTCAGTGGACAATTAACAAACATAATGCTATGGTTACAGGTTAGGAAATTGGGGCATAAAATCAGCAAGTGGGCATGGCCTGTGTCGTACAGCAGTGATAAGCAGGGAGTGCTTGTGGTTATCATCTCAGAAGTGGCATCGGGTTGGTTTGTTTAAACTCTTAGACTAGTTACTAGAATTAAAGTACACATTTCTAGAAACCATGATTTATTCATGGAAAGACTGAAAACGGCGCATTCTTCAAACCCACTGCTGGAGTAAAAGCCTCTGGAAAATTTCATATGTACAGGAAGATTCTGAATTAGAGTCTGAAGTTGTACAAACAGATGTGCATTCAAACTTTTAAGGAAAGAGTTAAGTTTGAATGTGGGTATTCAAAGCAGTTATTCCCATAAAAACCATCTTGGGATAATCCTGTGAAAAATCCATCATTGCATATTTCCCTGAAAATGTGTCCCAGAATGAACTGCTAAGGGATGCTGCTGCTTCTCTGATGACAGAAATTCTTTCCTTACTTATGTGGCCAGTTACATCTTTCCCAGGAGATTGGAAAAAAAAAATAATCCAATTTCCCTGTAAAGAAGTGCAATTCCTAGGTACCTCAGCTAGATTAGAAATGCAGAATATCAAGAATATCTGTTAGATTACCTGTATCTACTTCCATGTTGTTGCCAGTGTTCCCATTAAAGATAAAATCTTTGTATTTGAAAGATTATTTTTTACTATAGCTTAATCATTCTCCAAAATACAGAGCCTTTGTGTTCTTTCCAGTATGTAGGTGGTTTCTTAAAGAAATTATTCATATAGACACTACAGAATAAACTGGGAGGGTGGGGTGGGCAGACTGTAAAGTATGTTGCAAGCCTAAAATGGTGCAGTTTTAATATATAAAAATACTAAGCTCAGACCAAATGTAATTTCCCTTCCCATTGCTCTAGCCAGTGTTACATGCCACCTGAAGGAAAATCCCAATAGGGAGGGAAAAAAGGATTTGAACAGAGTGTTAGACAAAGATAATAATTGCAAAGAAGCTGCTTTGACAAGCAGACTTTGCCTTCTACGTGTAGAGATAATGGTATTATTGCCAGCACCTCATGGGTTTCATGAATTCCACATTACCTGTAACACCAAGACCACAGCAGATAAAAGCCAAGCTTGCTAATAGCCATGTGAAGTTTAAAATATACAGTCTTTAAAATAGATTGAATAGTTGAAGTTTCCAGGTGTTGCCTGTTCTCTGGCTTCTTTCTCCGTTAACGCTCAGGCATCCTCTGCCATCAGTGAGTGAGTGTTCAACAGAACAAAATTTTCACGCCACCCTCCGTGGTTTTTATCATAAGGGCTATTTTCCACCAGTACCTACCCCTGGTCCAGCTGCTGTCAGGCGGGTTACATGACACCAGGCACTGGAAAGAAAACTGTGAGATGTTTTTATCGTGGTTAAAAATAAGAGCTTTTGGAAAAACATTAACTTCAGTGGGACTCCCATGTGCGTTGAAGGCAGTGTGTGTATCGGCAGAGCTCTAGCACGTGAGTCAACTTGCGAAGGAGCGGATGATTTGTGAGAGGAAGCGTCCCTCGGAGTCGCCTTCCTTGGGAAGTTCTGCCAGGGGCCCTCAGAAATAGACACAAAACACCATGTCCGTTGGGACGGCACCACAAAAAAATTTGGAAAACACTTTCCAAACACAACAAAAGGGGGTTGGTTTATTGTTTCAGCTGAGAGATGAGCCTGTGTTTATCAAATGTCATTTTGCAGCATGGAACAAGTTCCTACACCATTGCAGTTTTGACACATGGAGCCAACGTGCTTCGTGGCATTTGCTGTGCCCAAAGTAGCCTAATCACACATAGTGGTGCTGCTGAATAGTGGGGGGTTTTAATATATTTTCAGCTTTGCATATCTTTTGCACTCTGGGGCACGGAGAACAGGGATCCCAGGCTGCCTTCGTCGTGAAAGAAATGAGGACTGTGAGTTTGAACAGCTAATATTTAGCACTCTGTCTGGCCTTAGGGCATCCTGTGCCAATTCCTTTCTCACTGGGGCACCTCTTGAAGTGGGGAAGTCCATCCCTCACCAGACTGTCCACAGGCCCTGGAAGTCCATGGAACTGGATGTGTTAGTGCTGCTGGTCAAGTGGAGAGCTCTTGAAGTAAAGTTGGTGGTGAGCTAAGGGAGTCTATAGGCTGAAAGGCAAAGCTTCTTAGGCACCAGGCTGGTGGGCTTGGCTTAACATTCTTCCAAAACCCATGCTTTGTGCATCTTGACCAGCTTTGCAAGAATCGTAGAATCATAGAATGGTTTGGGTTGGCAGGGCTCTTAAAGCCCCCCCAGTGCCACCCCCTGCCCTGGGCAGGGACACCTCCCACCAGACCAGGTTGCTCCAAGCCCCCTCCAACCTGCCCTTGAACCCCTCCAGGGATGGGGCAGCCACAGCTTCTCTGGGCAACCTGGGCCAGGCTCTCACCACCCTTAGCATGAAAAATTTCTATGTTTATTGCTTTTACTATATATTATTTTCTAAACAACTAGTATAAAACATACTTTCCCTGCTTCTTGTCTAAACAGAATCAGCCCCAAATCCCTGAAATTCATCTAACTGTTGGCTTAAAGGACAACAGTACTCAAACAGAGAGTTTGTAAAGAGAACTAAAGGGGAAACAAGTACAAGCTTTGGCTGTATTATTTTTGGCATTCCTTAAATTTCCTGCTGATGGGAAACAATAAAAATTATTTTTGATCAGCTGATTTTGAAAGGACAGTTTGTTCAATGCCAAATTAATCCCATGGAGGAACTGGAAGTCTAGAATATGGGCCATTTGAGGATTTTTTTGGTGTGGTTGTTGTTATTTGATCAGCTTCAAAAAAACACAGGAGGAAAAAAACAGCTATGAACTAAAAGGATCAATTTCTAATGGGCTTGATGGCAGTGAAAATTGCATCATTTACAGAAATTTGGATACACATCATCCCAGTTGTGACTCTGGTCCAAAGGCTTCATGAAAATATTGTTAGGAAACCCAAACAAACAATAAAGTCTGCCTAGGAATACAGTAAACTTCTTTGCTAAATTCTGTGTTTTGACACAGTAAATTTCATGGCTCCTCTTCAAATTATCATCACATTGTCCTGTACTGGAATGAATTTAGGACCGGGCATCAGGTTCCACTTTATTCTAGGTTTAAAGCTGTAGTGGTAGCACTCCAAGTGCATAGTGAACAGAAATTGAGCTTCAAGGATAATCTGTTTATTTACTTTCACTGTATATTCCTGCATCTTAGCTTCATTCTTCAGCAGATTGCAAAACTGGTAGATTTCTGGAGAAATATCTGGCTTTGATGTCTTTTTTTTTGACCTCTCCAGTGCAAAAAATCTCATTGGAAGGTTTCAGAACTCAGCATATAAAATCTCTTGGTATATACAAAATTTCAACACCCCAAATACGAATAACTCCCCAGAAAATAAACACGTTTTGCTAAAAAGTCTTTTGATCAATTGTGTGGTTATGTTGGCTTTGTTAGAAACATATTAAACGTGCAAGAGAATTAGGAGCTGTGGTCAAAGACAGCAGCAGGAGCACCGGTTGTGATGTGCAGTTGTTGCTGTGGGGAGAACCTGGAGTGCAACGTTTCATTTCCAAATGCCGATCTTTTTAGCAAGAAAAAAGCTGAGGAAGCACCATATTACTGGATATGGATGTTATTGGATAAAGTCAGGATCGAAGACATGACAAAGACTAAATATATTTTTTGATCTTTCCTGATGGATATGAAAGAATGGCTTTAGAACGTTATTATCTATCCCAGCAAGTTGTATGGCCAGGGTATTGACCCTGATCCTAATGTAAACACGGGTTTGGGTTTTTTCTTTGTTTTGGTGGGTTTTTTTAACTTTAAAAACATATTTCTGTATCCGTAAATGAGGTGGTGGAAAGATGCTTTGGCAGAATTTGGTTAAGGTGCTATTTGCATTATTAATTTCTTTCCTTCTTTTTTTTTTCCTGTAGGGAGAGCAAGGCCCTTTAGGTCCCTATGGTCCTCCAGGACTCCCCGGTGTTGGACAGCCAGGACCCAAGGTAACCCTCGGCAATACCTCTGTTAAACAGCCCTAACTGTGGGCTAACTAAAGTGCTTTCGTTTTGGGGATGAAAGTTCTCACCTGCTGTTCTATCCAACTCAAACTCTTATCATCTAAATGTAAAACTGACACAATATTGACTTTTTTTTGTATTTGCATTAGATGGAGATAGCAGACTTGCCTTTCCAGCAGCTTTAAGTTTTTATTTTGATCCCATTGATATTATAGAAGTCAGAAATAATGCCATTTAAAGGGGGTTAAATGTGTGAGATCATTTTCAAGCACTAGCAGGTGCTCACACTAATGAGTAAACCACATTTCAAGGCACAGAAATACATCTCAGCCACTGTGATACACAATCGAGTCACAATTTGCCTTGGTATTTCTCCACTAGGGAACAGATATTCTTATAGGTTATAAAATTCTCTCCCTCATGCAGCATTTAATTCCTCCCACCTTATTTTATTGCAAAAGACTAGAAGGTGGAATCCAGTCTTGGTAATTTGGAAAAGTAATGCCTGCCTGTATTGGCCAGCCAGATCTCCTTTTGGAAAACTGTAAAAGTATCTAATAGGAAACATAATCATATAGTTTATGAGAGTTTTGTCAGACCTACACCTGAGACTCAAACAAGAAATCTGAACTGGGCAGAGGTAGATCTCACCCTAATTCTTCTGGCTGCTGTCTTTGGTGTTGCTTTATGCCATTTTTTCCCCTATTTTTTGGAGCCAAGTGCCAGCGTCTAAAATACCTGCACTTTTTTTTTTGCTTTTACTGCTCTAATTTATACCTTCATCAAACTCCTGCCAGTTTTCTGTGCAGCGGGGCAGGTCCCAGAACACAGAGAGGGTTTATATATCTCAGAAACCAGTAATTTGCCATATAAAAGGAACAACACTGGGTCATTCCAGAAGGGAAAACAGTTTATGGAGAAGGAATGTCACTCCCAATCTCTGTACAAATCTGGGGAGAGATAAAAATCCTCTGTGCTCTTGTCCTTGAAGCACATAGTCCTCAGAAAACTGGAGGAACGGTGAAGATTATGACGCCTTATAAAAAGCTGCAGAAACTACGCGGTTCCTGCATTTTCCATGCAATCCCATGTTCCGCTGAAGCAGACTTCAATCTGAGTGCCTGGGTAGAGGCTATGGTGAGGATCCTTCACACCTGAGCACAACCTGCTTCATGGTTGGGTTGTACCACAACCAACTTTAGCTTGATTTCCCTCCCTCATCCCTGTCATCTCTCAGGTCCCGCACTTTTAAGCAGTTACCCCCACAATAACAGCCCTTTGTTGTTGGCATGGGGGCTGGAACGCAATCTAGTGCGCCAAGTATTGATAAAAAGGTACTTTCAAATGTTTCTAAATTGTTATTTATGCTTTTTTTTTTTTAAAATCCGGAGATGTTACACATTTGCTTTCAGACCTTTCTCATGACATCACTGAGTCATCTACATGTAAATATTGTGCTTTTTGAAAGTATCAAGTTGAATTAGGACTAAACTTTCTGATATTCTTTTTCCCAAGGGTGCTCAAGGTCAAGAAGGCAAAATTGGATTCCCAGGACCTCCTGGAATTGGTGAACCAGGATTACCTGTAAGTCAGTGATACACGCATTGGAAGTGAAAAGATAATAAAATAAGTCTTACTGAGTGTAATTGATTGACAACAGCTGTATTGGCTACTGATTCCATAAACCACCTTGTACCCAGTCTGCAGCAGCAAAAGTGTTTTTGGCTATTTCAGCCAGCCCAGTACCGTGGCAGTAATTGCATGGGGCTTGCCCGAGTAGGGTAATAAAGCCATGTCCAAAAAAGTTCTGGGGAAATAAAAACTTGCTTGTTCCACATGAGCAGGATTGCAGTATCCAGCTTTCAGAAAGACATAGAGTTGTATGTAAGTAGCTGTACCCCTGCTTGAGTGGAGGATAATCTATAAAAATTGTCTAAAATAAATTTTAAGAAGGTGAAAATCCAAGAGCTGAGACGTTCCTTACATCCTGTGTGCAATTTGGAGTACATCAAAACCAAAGACCCAAATTACATGCTTTTAATTATAGCCTTCTCTTCTGAATTGCAGAACTTGAGCAAGCTTTTTGTAACATTGAGTTAGCACTCACTGGCTCCTTTTTCTTCCTGAAATGTATAAAATCTATGGTTTTCTTGTGTATTCTTTTATTTCATTAAATATCTCAAAGAGGATTGTTAATTAAGGAGCCACAAATGTGGATTCTAATTATAATAGTTCTAATAATATTTTTGAAAGTCTCTTGGTGGTTGTGAAAGACTATTTTTCTCACAAAAAATGTAGAAGAAACTTTCTGTTTATTAATCAAGATAATCCTTAAAAACTTTGCTGAATTTTGTGGAAGAATAGAAAATATTACAAAAATAATTATTTCTGTACATGTTTAAAACAAAATTGGCATTCTCTAATTTTGTATGTTTAACCTGCCATTTTGTATGAAAAAGCCCTATGTTCAAATTAACGATTTTCATTACGAAAATCATTAAATTATATGAAATTCTAGGGAATAAATTTTACAGTGGTAAATGTGTTTATTATAAATTAACCTACAGGTTCATTTGAGTTTTAAGGGTTTGGGCTTTAGGCATTAATTAGGTAATTCACACCATTTCAGTATCAGCTTATTGTAATCTAAATCCTCCAATTAAGGGTTCCTGCACTTCATTTTAATTGGCTGAGCTCAGCCAAGTGTTACAGAAGGATCGGTACTTATCAGTGTTATAGGAGCAGCAAGAACCTGTTCTAGCAAGTTAGACAAAATGTTAATAAAAAATGGAATTGCTGATATATATTGAATATATATTTCTCTTTTTACAGGGACCGCGTGGCCCTGATGGTCTGCCAGGTGAGAAAGGTCTACCAGGAGAGGGCATTCAAGGCCAAAAGGTAGTTTTATGGACATTATTCTTTTTAACATTGTGGGCCAATCTGTGGTAGTGTCTAAGTTATTTAAGGACACTGATCATTCCTCTGGTGTGAAATGTCATCTGATGGATCTTGGTCTTTTGAGTCACTGCGTGCTCTGAATATCCCTCCAAGTTCCAAAGCTCTGAAGACAATTACAAAAAAGTTGGACAGTCCCTCTAACAGTATTAATTATTCTCCTATTTATGTGTTTAATGAGATACCTTATTTTGGTAGCATTAATGAGATAACTTGTCTTCTGAAAGAATACTTCGCTATTTATGTTCTGAATTGGAAGAAAACACTCAGAAACTGTTTTTATTTTGTCTTACCATTTTGGGAAACTAAAAGCAGGGGTTGTATGAGTCTCTACGGACAGTTACCTCATTAAGGGCACTTGCTAGGTTAATATATGTGAACATTCCTTTTTTTTTAAAAAAATAAGTACAAACAAGCAAAGATTTATGATTAAATCACAACTGGGCTTCCCATCAAAACGTGTCCCTCTTTTTTGGTGGCTTCAAGATTCTCAAGAGCCTTAAACTACTAAGCAAAGAAGATTTTTCTTCCTTTTATGGAAAAGATGTTAGTCATGTCCTTGCACCAGGTTCTGAACATATTATCACATTTTTCAGAAAGTAGCTTCCTTCTCCCTAGTATTTAATTTTCTCCTTTTGAAGTCCTGTGTCCAACAACACAACGAATGTAGATGAAGCAGGTTATGAGTTGTCATGGAGTCACTTTTCTCTTAATACTGATAATTCCATTGGCTATTTTCCTTGTTTGTTTGTGAAAGAATGCTTTTTTCCTCAATTATCCACATTGCAATGACCAGTTTGTCTAGGATAGTGTTCTTTATAAATATAGTTACAAAATTGTCACATATTTCTAGGGTGAAAAAGGCTCTGAAGGTGTAGCCGGTCCTCCTGGACTGCCAGGTCAACAAATCAAAGGCGACAAGGTGAGTAGAGTATTTATCTAATCGTATCTACAGTTAATTATATTTATAGTTAATGATGAATTATTCACAAATAGGCTGCACTCAATTATATGAGCAGCTGAGCCTGTTAATATTAACTGAGAGCACTGAGGACTGTATTCTATACAGCTGGGAGTATGAGGGAAGAAATTGACTTTTTTTTCCTCCTAAACGTATTTCAGAAATATTGTATCTTAAATATTTTTAATTTCATTTAAATATTTTTTAAAAAGTAAAAAACCGTTTGAGTTGTCTGATCTAACGGACCTGGAACAGGCAAAGGAACACTTTTGAAATTTGTTTGCTTATTGGTGCCAAGTCCCCCAAAGAGGAATCCAGAACAATCTTCATTCCCTTGGGCCTGGTGAGATTCCAGCCAGTATCTTGTGGATTCCCAGAGCGTGGATGATGCAACGTGCCCAGATGCCCTGTAGAGCAGAGGTAGTGATTCCAGACCTTCCTTCTCATGATTTAGTGCCATAGCCCTTGTCCCTACTGCCTGTTGGTTTCCTTCCCTCCTGTCCCCATGACTCCTGCTCTCCTCCTTGCCCCACACTCAGCTTCAGAGAAAAGAGAGGACAGCACTCCCATCCAAAGCCATTGACAGCTTGGTCATCAAGGAGTGTTTCACGGATGTTTAACTTCAACTTACTCATCTCACCGTCCAGTCAAATGGCTCCTCAGAATCTGATGTGGTGTAGTCCAGTTTGGCCTGTCCGTGAGCACCTGCCAGACCCTCTTGATCAAGGCCTTAATTAGAGGAAGATTGGTTATCCCCACAGGATTTAGGGGTCTGGTTCCCATGTCTGTACAGGAAAAATGCAGCGATGGCCAAGACAATAAACATTTGGGACCATTTCAGTAAATTAGTGTTCCTGGCATAACTGAAACTACTTATTTTTTGTTTTCTAAGGACTAATGTCACACATCCTTGACGCATTCATGGGTCTGTGCCACTTCTTCAGATACCCATGTGACCTCCCATATTCCTCTATTCCCATCATTTTCTCTGCAATAATTCTTCTGTTCCCTCCCCAAACACTGTACAAATACCATTACAACACCATGTGACAAAGATTTTTCAAAAATACTCACTAGCTGCTCGGTTTACAATTGCACGCTTTTCTTCTGAGTGTTGCGCAAGAAAATGTGTATATTTTTGTACAATAAAATGTTTAAAATTATTCTCAGTATGTGAAGATAAGCTTCTAATAATGAAGTTACAGCTCTGGTCATCTAATGTTATAAATGAGATAGAATTTGTAGGTAGGAAGGGGTATTATTTTGTTAGATCAACTGCCATAGGTAGACTTTCAGGTGTTCCAAACAGTTTTAACTCAAATAGAAGCAGCAAACTTCACAATAATGCAGCCTGGGGACTGTTGCTCTGTGTTTAGTTTAAATATTTTAATCAACTATTGCAATTTAGCTCTTGCTCTTGGAAATGCTTTTTGTACAGGGTGAACAAGGCCAAATAGGACCACAGGGCCCAGCAGGACCACCAGGAATAGGAAATCCAGGAAGCCAGGTAAGTCCACATTTTTGGGCATATGAGCTTTTGCATGTAGTTTTCATTTTCTACTCTAATAACTCTAATATAGCTCTAATTTTGATGTGAAGACATGAAAAATCTCGCAATGATTTTTCATTTTTAGAAGTATCAAACTAATCCTTAGGCAAAGATTGCAAATATGTGATTCCAGCTGATTTGAATGGTCGTAGAATCAAGCAATCAGCGATTTGGTCTAATCTGCATAATAATTTGCATAGGTGATAAATCAGATGTGTTGCTTGGATGGTAACATGTTATAGGTAAGAGTTTCACAAGGTAAGAATCTACGACTGCTGAATTTCCAGCCCTTTAAAGCTTGAACACAGCCTTTAACAGTTGGATACAGCAAAACTGAAAGATCCCAAAAGATAAAGTCATAATTAGCTGAAAGATGGGCACGTGCTGCGTTTCACATGAGGAAAAGTGTAATGCACTAACTCATTTATTTTCGTTGCAGGGTATACAGGGTCCACAAGGAAACCCTGGGGCTAAAGGATCTAAAGGTTTTGGTCTTCCAGGTCCAAAGGTAAAGGTTCAGACATTACTTTTTAAAGATATCACCAGCAAGAAACAGCAAGCAGCGTAACGTGTCCATTTCTACGTGTAAAACAGTCAGTGAAATAGTGCAAGTAATGAATGAAGCTAAATTGTGTTCCTCTGTTAAACTAAAGGGTTTTTGTTACCAGGGTCAACCAGGTGAACCTGGGCAAAAAGGGGAACCGGGACCTCCAGGAATTGGTGTGCAAGGACTTAAAGTGAGCCTATTCTTATTTTTAACTGCTCTTTACAGGGTCTTCTAGTTCTTTCACTAAGTAAAGTAATTTTTGGTATAAATTAACTATGATCAAAATAAGAAGGAATTTCAGTGACAGATATTCCATAACTGGAACAGTTTCCCCCCATCTTTTCTGAGCTAGTGAGGGGTTTCCAAGGCCTGCTGGAAACATTACTACCTTGTTCTTCTGCAATGATTTGGGGAAAAAAACCACCAGTCTGTGTGACAGTGATGGCCGTAGTGCCTACATGTCAGAAGAGTTGTTAAACACTTAAAACTTTGACTTCAGGTGCCATTTTGAAAACTGTGTAGCATGTCTTTAATGATTTAAGTAGGCACCCAAAATCTTGGGTAAGGTGACGTACTTATTTTAGATTGTATGAGTAGAAAAAATTACTGGCTCTACAGAATAAATTTAATTTACCAGCAATAACAACCTTTATTTAAGCAAAAATATTGTATATCATTGATTAATATTTTAACACACTGTTAGATCCAATTTACAGAATAAAAAGATGTATTGAAGTATGCAGATATAATTATTTATTCTTCTTAAAGGGAGATATAGGTTTGTCAGGACTCCCGGGAGAGAGAGGGGTGCAGGGAGATCCTGGGAAGTCAGGGAAAAAGGTAAGAAAATATATTTTATTGTGTGTAAAAGGTGTAGATGAAAGAAGAATAAACCATTATTTACAGGTGTGCGATTGGCAAGGAGTTGGTCCTTGAGATGGTTCCAACAAACTTTACTAATAGTAAATCTGACTCTGCATCTGGTTTAGCTGCCCTGCCTTTTGTGGGCTATTGACTACTCTTAAATTCCATCGGCTTCTTGGAGAACAGATATCTTGTGTCATTAGCCTGTTCGGATTTTTCTGGACACCAAGAAGTCGTCCCCAAATTGATGCGACTTTGGGCATCTACCGGGCTGAAACCTGTCAGGCTGGTACCGAAACCAGCTGAAACCAGGGCTCCTTGTTTCCAAGATTTGAAGAGAAGCGCTGCCACGCTGGGGAAAAAGAAGCATAAATTCAAAAACGGTGGAAAAGGAATTTAGAGGGGTTGCAGAACAGAGCGCCCAAAATAGTCAATTGAGATGTCAAGTTAAATGGAGGCTTTTAATTTTACTCTTTCCAAATGGAAGGAGCTGCTGAGCGAGCAAAACTCAGCGCTTTGGCTGACTGTTGAATTGCTGCTGAGAATTCAGGCGCCTCCAAACCCTGCTACTGTAAAGCTCAAAGACGAGGAGAGCAGCTCCCCAACGGGGAGAATTGATGAACTGAGTATGGTTCAGAGTAAGCAAATCAGCATTTTTTGCCTGCAGGTCTCTGATGAGAAAATATCTGAATAGCTGTAATAAACATCTATTAAGAATGCAGCTTCCCGTTTTTTCATCTACTGCAAATACCAGTTTGACAAGCTACAGCCTGAGGCAGTGACCCTTCCACTGTGGAAAAATATGTGGCATTTCTGTTGCTACTTCATTATTTTATTAAAAAATTGAAGTCTCCCGCTATGTAGGCCCTCAAAAATGAAGATCCCAGCGCATCAGAAGTGAAACGTCAGAATTAAGAGTAAATGTTGGGTTAAAGTTAGAGGTGGCTTTTGTATTTGGGAATGCTGGGGTGGTTTTGGTTTTTTTTTGCATATTGGCTTTATTCTGATGGTGCTCTCCCTGTTGTAATTCATTATAAGTGAAAATATTAGTGCTGAGCAGCTGGCTTGGGTGTTCAGAACGGTGCAAAGACCAGCCTGGTGCCTGCGGTGAGCAGCACGGTGGTGCCCTGGCAGTGATTTGCAGGAGTGGGTGAAGCTGTCTCACATCAATGGCAGCTTCCACCATCGTAACGCCGCTTCCATCAACAGCTTACGTCGGAAATGGATTTTTAAGCTTCATTTCAATCTACTTTTTCACTTCCTGAATTACTGACAGGCATTCTGATATACTAATCCAACCTACGTAATGCAGAAATATTTTGTACATAATGTTCTTTTATTTAGAAGTGCTTATGTGGATTCTTTGTGAGTTATTTGAAGTAATGTTTCTGGATTGACCTTTGACTACAGAGTTGCCTAAAATTACTGCTTCGTAAAAGTTGTTTTTCTTAGAATTGGTCAACTAAGACCTTTTCTGACAACTTTGCAAGTATTTCTCTTCCTCACGTGAGTACATGCGTGCGATTCTTCCAACAAAAGATGGATACAATTGCGAATTGCCCTATTACAAGTGTCTGTGAAAATAAGGAACGTGAACGCAGGAGGGGGGAAGGAGTTTAAGACGACAGGATAGTTTGGTTTTTGCTGGAAAAAAATCTCAACGGGTATTTACTGACATTTTGGGGAAAAGTGTTTATGCAAGCATTGTTCCTCATAAGTGTATTGATTCAATAAAAATAGACATTGAATGAAATTTAAATGAAAATTAATTAACCATCTAATCTCTGTCAGGGAGAAAAAGGAGATCAAGGTCCCAGAGGCCCGGAAGGAGCCCCTGGCAAAGGAGACGTAGGCCAAAAGGTACGGCTCGACATGCATGCTCCAGAAATACTGCAAACTTTTTACAAGAGTTTAAATTCTGGCCTGTTTGTTCATTCATGATATCTTAAGTAGCAGCTATGTTTTAACTGAGGATTTAAAAGGGTTTAAGAGAGAGCGATGTGTTCCTCAGCCTGAACAAGTGCAGCAAAATCAGACTATAAACATAGCCCCTAAAGTTAATTGGGCAGGAGAGATTCCCTAAAAATTCAGTAGGGAGTTTTCATTAAATCTAGGAGGAGGCAAATTATCTCAGTGTGCTGATTAGGGAGAGAGAAGGAGCTAAGAGAAATCAGGTGTCTAGTTAGATATCTAAATATTAAATTAAAGGCCTGGAAAGATGTAATAGCCAGACAGCTTTTATCTCCCACCTGGTTAAATTTTGGACATTTGGGGCGGATTCTAGAACTGAGCGGGATCTCAGTTGGGTTGAAGCATCTAAACACCTTTCTAATTGCCAGTCGTTATCCTCGTGGTTTTGGTTATTTGCCTATCTCCCAGTTGTGAATGAATCTTTGCTGTGATTTAAAAAAAAAAAAGAGGTTTGTTTTTGTCAGGGTGACCCCGGAGAAAAAGGATCCCAAGGACCGATTGGTTATAAAGGAGTACAAGGCCCAGCTGGACCAAAAGTAAGCTTCTTCCTCCAGGGTAACCCTTTAGGGTAATCCTAAAGAATCTATGAAATTTTTGTGATGGACACATTTCTCAAACATCTGATGCTTGGAGACTTAACAGGAAAAACAGAAATATTTCTGTCCTCTGTCCTGAATAACACAAAAGTGCCAAGGAGAAAAAGAACAGGTAAAGAGATTATTACAGACCTTATAGTCACGCATGAGCACCAAGAAGAGAAATTAAAGTTGCCCAAGTGATTCTAACCATAAGCATTTTGCAGATTTTTACTGTGAAACATTAACTTTCCATTAGAATATTTTGTGAGTAAGTGTTGCTCTGACTGATAAGGGAATTATTCCCTTGACTTCTAAGCTGGACACAAAAAAATTAATTAAAGTTAAATAAACAAATACACAGTTCAGCCATTAGTTATTTAAAACATGAAAACTTGGACCATCTTTCACGAGAACAATAAGTTGATTTATGTTTTTTCCCAACTATTGTCTATTTTGTAGATAGATCTATACTGTAGGTATTTTTGTAGGTATTTTTAAATTTTAGATAAAGGTTGAAAACACATTTTTCTACTTGTGAAGAGACTGAAACTGTCAGTTTAAATCTGGATGATATTGTTTTGTAACAGGGAGAACCGGGAGAGAGAGGACCACCTGGTGTCGCTGGGTCATCGATTCAGGGGCCTGCTGGACCAAAGGTGATGATCTGATCTGTGTTGGCTGGAGACCAGAGACTGGAAAACTTCTAGTGCGCCTTTCTGTCAAAATTAAAAGAATATAAGTTTAAGAAGTTGAAATTCCTTGTCGCAGTAACAAAGATGGCTAAATGGGAAAGTGTAGCTGAAATGAGTGGGACTTGTCCTGCTGAGTAAAATAAGCAGATTTAGCAACAGTAGAGCTAACTCCAAAGGTCTTAAACATTTGAAAATTCACTACTACCCCATTTTTATAAGAATAAGCAGTTACTGTTTTTTTAATATGCCAGTTCAACTTTAATTGACGCTTTTCAGCTTTGGTGATAGTTTTTTAGGGTAGAGAAGCCACTAATATACATCTTACTGCCCTGAAGTAATTTCATCCCCATTTTTCTTCTTCCTTAAAAATATATGTGCACATGTAGATGTTGTACACACAATGTACTCATCAGCCTGGCAACAGGACATCACGGAGGGCTTGGGTGTAGTTTGGACTTGTTTGTGCATGGAGGGTGAAGGAAGAAGGGAACCCAAGAATTTCAGGGTACACCTGGAATAAAGATGCAACCACACAGAAGAAAGGAAGGAGAGGGTTGTGGGGTGCTCTTATCTCTGATATTGGTTTAAAACCATAATAATGTGCCAAAGTTTGTCAGGAAAATATAGGTGGTATGTTATAAGGCACAACTTGCGTGAAGACAGGTCTCACCACACCAGTCTCCCTTCTTCACATTTTCCTGTGACATTTTTGAACAGACCAGTAGGTGAGTCAAGATTGTTTAGTCATAGAACTCATGCTGAAAAATAAGAACTTTGTAGACTTTCTTACGTTTTTCACTCTGATTTTATTCTGTTGGGTACAGTTTGTATCACTTGCACAGCAGGCTGGCCATGATCCAAAATCCACTGGATTTTATAGGAGTTTTTCCAAACTCTTTACTAAATTTTAGATCAGAGCTTTTATGTGCGGTGGCTGGTGTGAGAAAACAAGTACTTTTGGGTAATTATAAAATGCAAGTTGATTTTTTAGAAAATGTACAGAATTTTGTCTTTTTAGCTCCATAATAGTTCTTTAAAGAAAGAAATTATCTGCTGTGTTTCTGACCATTGCTTAGTGGCATAGCACAGTTCCTGCACAGGTCCTACGCTGGTCCGTTTTCTCTCTCCATTGCAGAAAGTACAACGATTAGGAGTAACTATGTTCTTGGAACATCCTGGTATCTGCAGTAGTGAAGCCAGATGTTATAAATTTCTAATGCAAGGAATCTGCATGTTTTTCAAAGCTGAGAGTTACCATGGTCTGAGGTACATCTCTAAGTGTTTGATGTAGCAGTAGGTGATTGCTAGAGGTCCTAACTCCCGGACAGCCATGGCTGTATCCACTGGAAAGTTATTTCTTTTACGCTACACCCACGTTTGGGGTGGTTTATTTCCCTTGACAATCATCATGCTGTTACTAATACGGAAGCAGTAACATTAGATAGCGGGTTTTTGGCTTTTTCTTATATTCCTTTCTCATGGTTACAGCTGCTCAGTGGCTTTGATAGAACATTTGATCTGCGTTCCCTAGTGAATGTTTCCTAAAATACCGCCTGGCCTTCTCACTAGTGTTAAAAACTGCAAAAGGTTCACTGAACATTGGAATTTTCTCTTTAAGATCCTTAATGTAAAGTAAAACAATTTGTTGCCATAGATTAAACACTAGAAGGAGCCAAATATTGCTTTGTGAAGGGATATCAGGAGGAACTTGAATTCTAAGCCTGATTGCTATCCAGGAAAGCTGCTGACAGAGCAGAGATGACCAAACAGTTGTACTGGGGAATATTTGAGGGAAAAACTCAAGTTTCTTTGTGGGTCTTCAGCCTGCGGAGCTTGCAGTTTTGAAGGGGTGCATCATCTGTAGCCTTTCTAAACACACTTGGTGTCAGCCCTTGCCTTTGAGTTCCTTTGCTGTTCTCCGTGTGCTCTGGCAGAAACAAGGTTATGCAGCCTGGTTCTTGTGGGCAAAAGCTGGCAGAAGCCACAGCTTAATCTGGCCACCGAAAGTGAATTATCATGTTCGATCTTCAGTTGAAAATTAAAGCCCTCAAGTTATTCATCAGGGCAGAACAAACTCCTCGACACAGTTGCGGAGAAGCAGAAGTGTAAGAGAGGTCAGAGTCAAGGGAGTGAAAAGTTCCTCTAGAAATACTGATTTCATATTACCTAGCTCCATAATTGTCACTGTTAGAAAGAATTGAGTACTCATTCTTTTCTGTAAATCTTCAGAAATTAAAACTGAAAATAATGAATACGCTTTTGGATTTGTTTCTTTTTGGATAGGGGGATCCAGGACCCAAGGGGCCACCGGGAGATGATGGACTTCCTGGAAATTCAATAATGGGACCAACGGTAAGAGTTTTTAGACAAAAAGTGGAAAATAAAAAAACATGAGACATATGCAAAATTCTTGTGAAAATGCAGAAACCTCTCGAACAACTTTTTCTGTAAAGTAACTGACCAATTCTTCAACTTTTTCATCATTTCAGGTTAAGTCTATTTTAAAAAATAAACTTAATGTCTTTTCAAAGTAGAAACACAAAATAGGTTAAATAACTAGTCCAGTGTATGTCATACTGCAAACTTCCCTCAGGAAGGCTTCATTAGGAAAGTGGCTCTTCCAATTCATCTCCACCTCTCATTTATCTCATGTGGTCTTTTATACCTCTATATGGGCAATATGCTCTTTACAAGTAAACTGAAGGGTGTTAGTTATTTTAATGGTGGTTTTTCAGTATTACCAACCTTGCACATTCCAAAACATAAGTAAGGCCCAACATAAAGAACTTAAAAACAAAAATAGATCTTTTGGACGTACTTATGTGCATGTCGGTTATGGAATAGGATTTACTTGGTTATATCCTTTACATTTTTAACTTCAACCCCAAGAATGGGGGGTTGAATCCCCCTGTAGCAGGATTGCTGTGCTCACTGCTCAAGCCTTCAGTGGCTTGATCTGGCAAGATCAACACACAAATGAAAGACTAGAGGTAAAACTGAGGATTCCATGGTAACACAGAGATTTCAGTCTTTGCAAAAGGGAGAGACTGAAAAATTCTCCTCTGGAATACAACGTGAGTTCACATAAGGCTGCTCAAAGAATATGGTGAGACCAAGGACCATTGTTTTGCCAGTGGGAAATACGTTAGAGGAAAAGGATATATATTGATTTTCAAAGGATGAAGTTTATGTTTTTTCATCACTGCTGAAGAGTGAAGTGACCTTTTCAAAGAATGGTTTTCTCTGTCTTGTTTCCTAAGTGGTAACACTAGTTCAGGATGACTGTGAGGTACTTAAAGTTATGCCTGCTTTTCCTCCTTGCATAATGCATCACAGTTATCAGCATGGAATTTTGTCTGTTATTTTATCACCAAGTTACTCAAATCTTTCAGTAGGGTTTTTCCCCAACTCCTTGGAATTGCCTTGCATTTAACTAATCAGAATAATGTGGTGTCATTAGAAAGCAGTGCCCCTCGCCTTTCTATGTTATTTGAGAACAAACTGAAAAGCCCGGTCCCTAGAACAGATCCCATGTCCTCTGCTGCAAGAACTGGATATATTTCCTTTTACTTTGCAGTTCTCGCCTCCTCCCTTCTAATGCATTTTATGATATCATGTTGAATTTCTATCAGTCACGATCTGGGTTGAAATTTTCTATAAGTCTTCTGCCGCTTGTAATAAGAGAGTAGTTCAGGAAGATTTCCTTCAGTGGTTGGGAAAGGTAAAATTATTGTTATTTCCTTTCCAGACTCAAATCTGGAACCTTCTTAGCAAACCTCTTTTTTTCCCACAGTTACCATGTCTGCACATAAATTGTTCCACTGTGTTACTTCTTGGGAATGTAGCTGATAGACCCAAATTCAGAGACCCATTTGTTTCTGTGTACGTGACACAGTGTAGTTCAAAATAAAGCAACAGAATGCAGTAACTTTTGTGTGATTACATCTTCGGAATATCAATAATGCTTTACTCCTGGCTTGGCAGACTTCTACCAGAGGATGTTGGAGAGCACATGGATCCACATGCACTCAGTAGCTTGTATTTTGGAATTTTGAAAACCTCTACATTTATTTACTTTGTCTATAATCTAGAATGCTACTTCACCCTGTTTTTCTTATAAAAAGAAGTGGTGAATATTAGTTAATTGTCCAGTCATATCCTTAAACATTTACATTTGGATTATGGCAATTGGGTTTTTTTCTTAACAATGACCATGGACACAAGATTTATGCTTATGTTCTGTATATCTTTTTCTTTTTTCTTTTCTTTTCTTTTTTTTTCTTTTTCCCCCACCTTGAAAGACTGTAGAAGCTTCTCTGCATCTCTGTATTACAGTTTCACAAGATGACTTTAAAACCTGCCCTGGGAAGGTTGGCAAAGGGGATGAATTAATTCAGGATGCCATCGGTTACATCAGTGGCACTTGCCTTGCCGCCAGTGCAGTGACTCAGAGCGAGTCTCTGTGATTGTCTTCTCCAGACCCCACAGAGCTGCGGGAAGCAGTAATCGCAGAAGTGCTCCTGAGCCATCTCTTGTGTATTTTCAATGCAGCTATTAAAAAAAAGTTGAGACTAAATAATCTGGACTAGACAACGGTTTCTTAGAGCATATGTGGCTGTAGGTTTGATTTAAGTAGATTTATAGCTATGTTACTAATGGCAAACCCAGCCACTTGACAAAACCCCAGCTCTTACAGAAGAGAATGTGTTAACATGCATTTGGTATTTACAATGGGCTGCTAAGATTAAATGAAAACATCTGTTTGGCCTTTTTTTACTGTAGTGGAATTAGAAGTAAAAATAGAGATGAACTCATGATCCATGGTTTCCTTTCTTGTTAAAAAAAATGTTATTAAACATTTCTAAAACATTTCTCATTTTATCCATAATTTAAGAACTATGGATACTTAAAAATAAGGAAGAGGTCAAATTTAATTTCCATTTGAAAGCTATTTAAGAACTAGAAGCACAGTCATCAATTGAATTTTCACAGAACTGGATCAGAATTCCATCATTTGAAAATTAAGAAACATGAAGAAACATCTTCCAGGGCTGATGCAATTTGAGTCTGGTGGTCGGGTCGTGTTTAGAGTCTTCCGGTGAAGAAGATTTTTAAAAAAGACTTTAAAAAATTTCCAAAACTATCCCTTTGGACTGAAGAATAGGAGAAATGCATACAGGAGTGGCCCACCATGTATGTTTTTTCTGTAACCATAAGGCATGCTCGCATCCCTATCCCAAATTCCATCTTAAAGTGATTTCAGGATTTCATCTTAACCAGAGCATTGAGTCTACCTTGTCTTTCTCTATTCACTTACCTCCTAACCTAAACCTGTGATATATATCTTTAGGAGAGCCAAAGCGACTCTTTCATTTTACCTTGAGAGTGCTAAATTGATTAAGAGGATCGGATTTCTTGTGTCTGTGGTGTGGGACAGGAAATACGGACCTGAAGTCTGTTTTTGTTGGATGTCTAACTAGCATATGAGTCGGCTTCTTTTCTGCACACCCTCCGCTGAGATCTGAGCTGCTCCTGGGTTCCTGAAGCATTATGTTACTGCAGAAATTTCCAAGCACAATGCACTGGTGAAACAGGAGTTTTAAGTCATTTGTAGTTGTTTTTTTTTTTTTTTCCCCTAGCTATTTATTTTTACTGGACTAGGCAGGGAAATACTTGCTATTTGTATTTAATTATTTTTTCAAGGTAAGTTATCTGTCTGTATATTCACAAATGACTCTCCAGCACTCTGTGGGAGAGTCCATTACATTTCATGGCTCTGTGGGACAGAGTGAAGGGTGTACGTACAGCTATACATGTACCATGATTAGGAGTGGGGTGGATGTGTCACCTACAAGCATTAATGAGCATTTCCAATTGATGATGCTGTCATGTGAGCACCTACAGTACAGATTGGTGGCGTATCTTGAGAGCTACCTCAAAGTAATGTGTTTTCTTTCTTGGTTCTGCAGAGAACAGTCTGTTGCAAGCTCAGTTAATTTTCTCAATAAATGCCAGGAAAACGATCACTAGAATGAGGGAAGAGGAAAAGATTGCTCTTTGATTCTCTTCTGGTCGTGAAAGGAAGCATTGAGGTTTTGCAAATGCACAGATCTTTAGGGGGAGTCAGTGGAAGAGTCAACAGAAGGAGTGATTGTCTCCTGATACAGAGCATTTTAGGCTAAACTAAGAGAAATTATCTTACTTATTTTCATTATTTATTTAATTTATGTTATTTCTTTTATTATGACATTATTTATTGCTTTTACTTCTTTCCCTTGCAGAGTGTGCTTCTGCTTTACTGTACGAAAGAACCGATGTGATTACCTGGAAATGCAAAATGTGCAACATATGATAACTTAAGGCTGACTTATTATTTTTCAATATTGTTAAATTCATTGTTCAAATGTCAGGACTTATCCCCAAAGCCATAAAAGTTTAACTTTTTTCAAAATAAATTTAGCTTTGTATTGGCTGAAGATAAAGTCAATGTTCTAACGATTTCTCTCTGCAACTACAAATCTAGAAATTAATAACTTCCTAATGAGAGCTTCAGTTCTTCTGAAATCTTAATTGCATCAACTGAAGCGACAATAAAAAAAACACAAAAATTTCTGAGCTTTGCGAAAAAATTGCAACAGCTGGTAACTGCTATTCTGTAATTCCAAAAGGATATTAAATAGTTTCCTTACATATTTGTTAATATTTGTTACATCATGATGATCCAGTTACCGGCACAGTGCCTGACTTACTGTTTTGTATGTAGGGTAACCGGGGACTACCTGGGCTACCTGGACCCCGTGGAGCAAAAGGCGATGGCCACAAAGGTGAAGCTGTAAGTACAATTTCAATTCTGTACTTTGTGTTCTACCAAAAAAAGTTAATTACTGTGTGATAACTCAATCTTTAGTTACTCAACTGAGTGCAATTAGTCTTCTCTTTCGTGCTTTAGCTAATTTAAATATTTCCTGTATGTTTTGAAGTCCTTTCCTGTCCTAGATGCAGTGCCAGTTCTACAGGCAGTTGGAACCAGGTCTAAACTGTTCTTATTTCAGCATCATGAAAGGGATACCATGGAATTCCATAAAAATCTTCATGGCTGCTCATACATGTTTAGTCTAATCGCTGCTTTGAATTATTTTCCTTCCCTTTTTCCCTCTCTCCCTTTTCTTTACTGTTCTTTCTTCAAGATCTCCAGTAACGTCTGCTTTGCCAAACCTTGTAGCCTTCAATTCTTTGTTTTTTTGAAGATTCCTCCCCCTGCCTTTCTTTCCTGATTATTAGCTCCAGAGGGTTTGAGTGTTTCAATTGGCACATTCTATTACATTATCATCCTAAATTTGAGTTACCCAAAGCCACACAGACATGTTTGACCGAACTTTTGCTAGAAAGTGAAAATACTGCTGCCATCTTTCAACCACCACATGTCAAACTTCCATTAGCACTATTTTCTTTATGTCTGATCCAGCTTTATTTCAAGCTACAGCCACAAAGACACCCCCAAACACACTGAGGTGGAACCTGAGTGCTTCCAAATAAGTCATGGCTTAGCTCCAATTTCCTATCGTTCAGACTGATCCTGGGAAGATCCTTCGGGATCAGAATTAGTTCAGAGGGCATTCACTCAAAATTCCTGGTGCAATTCCATGTGCCTGATGCATTTCACAGTACGTAGGGAAACTAAACCAGCTCAGGACTCCTGGGAGGGTCAGGGAGTGCTACCAACAGACCTGGACCCATTAAACAGGGGACATGCAAACAAATGAGAAGGCCCTACTGTCATCTGAAATAAAAATGAAAAGGCAATGATAAAGAAGTCAGGGATGCAAATAGATGCCTGATAAACTTTTAGTAGGCCTTAAGATACTAGGTCTACTAGTATTTTAGTCTTAGTTTTTAGTATTTTTAGTTTAGTTTTTAGTAGTATTTTAGTTCCTACTCTCATAGAACTGAAGTTTTAAGCTTTACAAGTTAAGGTATCTGTTTAAACTATATGAAAAAGAAGTATTAGCAGATACAGAATCAAAGAGGTCAGTGGGAAGCTGAAAACTTTTCATTTCTAATTAAACAATTCAAGAGAAGCCTGGTTTGGTGACCATTGATTAATAAAACTCTACAAATGCTGGTTGTGGTCTGCCCAGTAACAGGATGGCAAACTTATGTGTATGTGCATTTCTATTAGTGACTAGACCACCAAAAAGAAAAAGAGCTTTGCTCTCCAGTCATATTCAGCCATATTCCTGCAATCATGCCTATTCTGGGATTTCCATCTGCAACTGCCATCAAGCTTCAGTAAAAGCTGGTTGTGTTTCTCCCTGCTGCATGAATACACATCCTTGAAGTGTGTGAAGGTTCTATTGGGCTGTATCGTGCATCTTTCCCCTTCTCGGGCCACCTTTCTGTGCCCCATGATCTGGAAAGACCAACTTCATCACCCACTGGCAGACATGGACAAGATTTACGTAGCTGAAGTCTCTGTAGCATGATGGGGCAGAGACCTGAGGAGGCCTCCAACAGTATGAAGAGCAGCTGAAGGGACTGTGACGGATTGTGCGGGGTGTTCAGGAGAACAGACTATGCAACACAAACACACCAAAGTATGTCAGGGTGACCCAATCTCCAAATTTTGATGGCTTAGCTCTGGTGTACCAGATGGGTAATGTCAGCAGTGCGCGATCATGGAGCAATGTCTGCTTTCTCATTGGTTTCTCTGAGCTGGGAAGAGCTCTGATGTTCTTAAGTTCAGAGCTGGACAACTTTTCCACCACTCTGATCGTCTTTTCAGGTTTCTAGTTGGGGACTGAGGATGACTGTTACTCAGTACACATCAGAAATGTGAAGAATTTCACAAAATACAGCAAAACCAAAGAGATTAGTAGCTATTGCTTAAATTCTCTTCGTTGATGAAGAAAACAAGTACTCTTCCGTTAGGACAGCTACTGACATGCTTTATTCCTCTGCTTTACCAGGGACCTCCAGGACCAGCAGGACCCCCAGGACCACCAGGCCCAAAAGGCGTGGGAGATGCTGGACCAAAGGTACTTGTAGAAGGGTAGTACGTGCGTTTGACTAGTAGACAAGGCAGCCAAACATCTTCTGAAAAATTAGATTAGAACGGCATATATATGACAAAATGCTGCCACCTCATCTCCCGCTTTCCATTTCAGTTAGAAGACAAGCTTGCAATAGACTTTTCTGCCATGACAGGTACAAAACAGTGCTTGCTCTGTCCCCAGATTGGATGCAAATGTGCAGCTTTTCCATGCATCCAGAGACCCAGAATGTTTCTAGATGCTGGAGTTTCCATGTGGCAGTCAGAATCCAACACAGGCAGAGTATTGCCTAAAAATTATGCACTTTCTTTCTTCTACAGAAGAAGACTTCTCCCCCAGAGAAGTAAGGGGGGGAATGTTGGTTACACGGAACTATAGTGAGATATTTTTAAAGTTCCTAGAAATATATTCCTAAGAGAAGACTGCAAACCTTCATCTAAAATTAATATTAGTTTAGAGGCAACACTCGGCAGCAAAAATAAAACCAAAACGAAAGTGATAAAGGAATTTGAAATACAACACTGAAACACTTCCAAGTTTTTTTCACAAAACACAGAATAGCTACAGTGCTACAAAGTTCTAAGCAGCATTTAATTCATCTAAAAAGTCACATTGTAACTACTTTATTATAAAAAAATTGGAAAAAATAGATGTAAGACTAAAATCATACAAGAAATTGCTGTAAGATATCCCGCAGAGTGGTTTTATTAATGATGTCCTCATTACATATGTGAAGTAGAAAGCAGGCAGCCCGTTGCAGGAGAAAGCAAAATAAATATCGCCCAAACAAGTTTTTTTCCCAAACAGAAGGAACTTTCAACTTCAGTTCCCAGAACATGAGAATTCCCATTTAAAATAAACAACAACAATAGCCTCTTAAAAACCTATCCACAATAAAGGAAAAACTGAAGGACATTGATCCTTAGAATGACCCGACCTTAGAATGACCAAAGAATGGCCTGACAATGGGATCTGGGAAACCTGACTTGATGCTCCTGTTCTGAACTGGTGCTTACCAGTTAAGACACTTCACATAAAGTAATGCTGGGTCTGGCCCAGGACGCAAACTACTGAAGAAATAAAAGTAATTTCAATTATGTTATTCAGTGTAGACTTACAGAAAACACATGTGGCTAAACTAATTAGGTGGGGTTTTTTTATATGAGATTGTATCTTTGCCAAATAGAGATATCAGGCTTGATATAATACAGTTTTATAAGAGATTTGTCTTGGTACTACAGGAAAACATTTCATTAAAACCCTAGAATCTTGTATGAGATTTTTAAGGCAGATATTGTTAAAAATGTAGCTTAGGACTACAGAATGTCTGGGGGTATCATTGTGTCAGGAATTCCCTCTTGCTTCCTAAATGCATAATTCTGGAAAGTAGTGTTTCCCCAAGAAAAGGAGTTGGAAGGTCATGTCAGGTAATCCAATGAAATCATCTCCCACTGTGATGCCATGGTTAAAAGGTTACAAACCCCAGAAACATAAAATCAGAATTTCAGTGGGAATATTGGGGCTCAATATAAAGAAATTTGAGTTAAATCTAAAATGGAAATAAAAGATTTTATTATTTTTTTAAGTGAAACGAAAACACTAGAATAATGGCAGTGAAATTTCTCACAACTGGATTTTTAAAATCAATGTTTGTTGGGCCTGCTGTAGTTTTGGGAGCTCGAGGAGCGAGGGCACGGAATGTGTGGTCCCTCTGGAGGTCCCTACTCATAATAACCAGGCGTGGGATAGATTCAGAATGCACTGTATCCATGGGTTATGGGGAAGTGGCATCTTGTTCCAGGAGGAGTTGTGTTGCAGAGAACCCTGTGGAGGAGCTGTCTTTGCAAGTAACGCAACACAACTGGGGCAAATCACGCTCACGCCAAATTGCACGTGGAAAGTTCTGCGGGGATCCTCAGGTTTGATTGTGTTGCGGTGTCAAGCTGCCCATCAACTCTGGCTGCTCAGAGCAGTGCTTATCTCACAGCCTCTGGCAGAAAATTAGAAGGATCAAGAGCTAGAAACATTTGATGATTGCATTTGTATTTTTGACTTGAAAACAGGTACGTTTCTTTTTTTATGATGCACCTAGATTCATGCGTTAGTCCTATGAGGGAAAATACATATTGTCTGTAAATGATGAACAGCTGTAGCTTCTGCAGGGTGTGACGGCTGCCCCGAAGCATGTGTTACCCAGATAGATAGATACATCTGGGATTTAATTATTTGCATCCTCACATGGACAGGGTGTAGGGTACACTGGAAAAAAAAGAAAAGAAGTTTATGAGCATCTCTTCTCCCTCCCTGATTTTTTTACCCCTGTCTGCTTACACCAAGTTTTGAAACTTTTGTGTCTACACGACTTTCCAGTAGCAAAGGTGCCGCGAGGAAAAACAATTCACTTGAGTTGCAAGAATTCCCCCAGAACTTAGTCCGTTAAATGGACAGTTGGCTTTTTTTCAAGTAAAATGCAAGTGCACTGGCTGCCTCCCATCCCTTCCACATGAAAAATGAGTATAAGAACAGCAACCATCTCTGTGTATAGAAAAGAACATTTATTTGATAAAAGAGACTCATAAATTTACACACTGGTTAATTTGAAAATTCCTTTGAGTATCATTATATCGGAATGTTCCACTCAGCTGAATCAGAGCTCTGTTCTCCCCACTTTCAGAAATGGCTCACATGTGTGCCGGCTGCTCCATAGGAATTTGATGTATCAGAGGTCAAATTCACATGAAAACAGAACTGGAACATGTGGGACGCATTCAATCCTGGCAGCACCCTGTTTTCTGTAGCATTAAAACAGAAGCACGTAAAGTCAGAATATAATAAAAAAAGAAAAAGATATGATTTACAAGCCCTCTTGCCAACTAGGAGGTGGGCTACAGACATTCAAGAGCAAGAAATAAAGCAAGTAAGGGGGAGAGCAGGAGGATTATTAAAACCCCGAGCGTAGTCCCTCGTGCATGAACATTTGGGCTGGATCCAGTTGCAATATAAATAACTTTGGCAGCTTGGGCCCTGTCTGTTTGAACTAAAATGTGGAAAGTAGAGATGCAATGGCTGTTTTTTAAAAAATACATTCTTCTCCCCAGTACCGCTTATACCCACTGGCGCTCACGGAAGAGAGTATTGCAGTGTCTGCTGTATGTTTCAGTGTCAAATATGCATGCTTCATAAATTATGTTTTTATATTTCGAAGCCAAGATTTATTTTTCAGGTGACCACTAGGTCATTTAATGAGTTTTCTTGAGGAAATGGTATGGAATAGACGTTGGAATGCCAGACTTTACACTGTCTTGACTCAGCTCTTTATTTCTCGCTTCGGTGGTGTTTTTCTAGTTTGCTGTTTTGCTGACGGTGACAAGCTTGTCTACGAGTGCAGTACAGGAAATAAATTAGACTTCATCAAAGAACAGTACTAATCCTTCTTGAAGTGAATTCCCTGGAGGACAGTTTAGTCTCACACCTTAGAAAAAAAGAACTGCTCCACTTTGCAACTCATAAAGCAGAAAAAAAAAAAAATAGTCTTTTTCTCTAAGCCAAGAAATACAGAAACTTTGAGGATTACTATAAAGCTCTACAAAAGAGCTTTTCAGGGAGACATCTGGTATTAACTAAGCATGTGAGGCCAAAATTCGATCCTTCACCTGCAACGACCCTGCGTAAGAATGTGTTACCCGTGGGAGGAAGGGGCAGATGACTTCAGGTCACCCTCACGCTCCTTTTGGACAGGGCTGGGCCAAGAGCAGGTTCTTGGTCTATTGGATATTGGACCATAAGGAATCGTTTCCTTGTTTGGTAACCTCTCATTCATCTTCCATCACAGCAATTTAGGGGCTGTTTCACAGGCCACAGCAGCCCAGGGTCTCCTCAAAAAAACCCCTTATAAAGCGAAGTTTTGTCTTTATATACACCTCTGAGCTCTGGCACCTCTGGTGGGTTTCAGGGGGAGGCTCAGACAGGGAAAGCTTTGCCTGCACAACTTCTGCTCATGAAGAGTTCTCCTACAAACAGCTTAAGGTTGTGTTATGGTTTGTGAGGACGCTGAGGGCCAATAATTATTCCTTTGATAATAGGTGGGACTAAATAGGAAGATGACTACGTTTGCCTAGATTCAGTATTTCCTGTAATAGGACAATCTCAAGCTGATTGCAAGAAAACACATTGCAGGAGGAATTGAGAAACCAGGCGTGTTTTAAAAGGTCAGGAATATCTGCCATTCTTCCCACTGCAGAGGGGTGTTTCGCAGCACCACGTACCAGACTTCAGTGCTACAATCTTTAACTACTTAAGATTGTAATATTTTAGAGTTTATAGCTAGAATTTGGAAAAGAAAAAAGAAAGAAGAGAGGAGAGGAGAGGGAGAGGAGAGCTCAAGGGCACTGCCTTTAAATATCTTGGCTCTTTGCATTAGCAGGGGAGGTGTGATCATCTCAAGATGCCTTGGGTCATCTCCAGAAGAGGAACACTGGTGAAGAGAGTAGCTCTCTCTTCAGTTCCCTTTTCCAAACCAGACTAGATGAAAACAACAAATTCCCTTTTCTGATCAAATCTGAGGAAGACATTTCCTCCTGACTGAACACGGCAATCGGTTTAACCCAATCAGCTGGACGCACTAATTTAAAGCTGTGAGCATCCGTGTACCGTGCCAGTGTCCTGACTCAAACTGTCTCCAGTGCTGTGGAATTGAAAATAAATTCACAAGCCAAATTTTACATCAAGAAGGAAAGCATTATAAGCTCAATTTAAGCCTCAGCCTTTGGATTCAGAGTTTCCATCGCTCCAAATCCTTCAAACCTGAGTTTGGGCCGTAATATATTGACATAAATAACACATACGTTGGCACTTTGCATGAGAGCATCATAAGCATCTATAAAAACCACAGGTTGGAGTGATCTCTCGCTATAGATTGAACCTTGGGCGTTTCACCTAAAAGCAGTTATTATAATGACTGCCCACATTCCTCCTGGAAAGTAAAGGAAGTCAGTAAAAGATTCTGTACTTTTCTTTCCTCTTTTTTTTAATCGGTTGGAGGTGTTGTTTCTTCTCACCTACCACAATCCAGTGTCATCTGTGGTTTGTGTGGTTGATACTTAGACCTTTCTCCTAGTTCCAATGCTCCCTCTGCAGGCACAGCCGTTTCTACAGCTCTTCCGAGTGCAAAACCAAGGACAACCAAGAGGTTTTATCATTACTTTTTTTTTATTTTGTCAAGAAACACAATTTCTTCTTGGCTGTGTTGTTAATATATTGGATGATGACTAGCTTATCAGAATGTTTATTTCTCTTGCACTTGCCTGCCCAGGCATAGGTTTAGGGACATTCGCTGAACCCCATTCAGAATTTTCTGCATTTATAGCTTATTGGTTATAGATTCCTTTTTTCTTTTCGGACTGATTGGAGTTTTCTAGTGATTGTGCATTTCATTTGTACAATTATGGACTGAGGGAAACAAAGCTGCCCCTTAGGTCTCTGTGCCTTCCCCCTCCCAGTAATGTCCCCTGACCCCCACCTCCTTGGCTGGGCACGAGGAGCAGCACGGGCACAGCGTTACCCTCATTCCCCCCCCTTGCTGCCCCTCTGTCTCCCTCCTGCTTAAGGGATGAGCCCCCTCTGGGTTTATTTTCCCCCACTAAAAGCATAAATCGATGCTTTACCCAGCCTCCAATTGTCACCAAAACTGTCAAAAATGTATGTGCTCTACGTTTCCAATTAATTTGGCTGAAATGAGCTCAAAATATACCAGGAGAAGAAAGAGGGGTAACACAGACAAGCAGAAATGCGGGCAGAGTCATCACTTAAACATCATTTCCTTAAGAAATAAAGCTAAATATATATGCATTAAGGGTTTTTAAGAAAACAAAGTAAGGGCTGTTCTTTTTGTTCTTCTATGTCAATGCTGTTAAAATTCTTTTAATTTTCAGAAACACATTTGTTTGACAGTTCTGGAAATTAAATGTCTCTGAGTTTCAGAACAAGCACGGTGTCAGCAAAGGGCAGGATCACCCTTGTGTCCCACTGTGAGCTCCCTGCCCGTCCTGGCAAGCCCCTGCAGAACCTGATGGAGAAATGGTGTTATTTCCAAATCTGTTTGCTTTCCTTTTTCATAGAGTCACAGAACGGTTTGGGTTGGAAGGGACCTTAAAGTCCCCCCAGTGCCACCCCCTGCCCTGGGCAGGGACACCTCCCACCAGACCAGGTTGCTCCAAGCCCAGTCCAACCCAGCCTTGAACCCCTTCAGGGATGGGTTCCAAATCAGTTTGCTTTCTTTTTACTTCTGTAGCTGATCAGTTTGCAAATTAGAGTCCTGACTCTGTTGGTGATTTTGATCATGTGGACCATGGCTTGGGGAATATAGTCTTCACCTAGAGCTTAAATAAGGTGGATGCCTGCATTTGGGGCTTTTTTTAGTGTCTAGCGATAAAGCAACTGTTTATGACATTTGTTTGGTTTGTTTTTTAAACTCAGTAGTTGGGGGCTATTTAATAAGTGGATGAAAAATGTAACAGTGAGTAGGTGATAAATTACTGACATTTCTGTGACTGTTTCCAGGGAGACCGTGGGATGAGAGGGTATCCTGGGCCACCGGGGCCACGGGGAAGCGGGACAGTTGGTCCCAAGGTTGGTACGATGCTGTGTCAAAGCTTTTGAGCTCTTTTGTGACGCTGTGACTGCCAGACCCTGGTCTCTCAGACACCAAAATACCTTCCTCCACCATTTACATTGGTGCAACTGCAGGAGAAATCAAGCGCAAAAACACGGGCACTGACCATACGCTTCTACCAACTGGATTAGGAAGGAAAAATTAGGATGAAAATCACATTTGCATCTACACTTTCTGAGATTACAGCTGGAAATCGAACAGAACTGTCAGGCTGATAAATTAGTTAAATGATGCGTTTCTTCTGTTTGCATCTATTCTCTTTCCAAGAGGTTCTTTTGTGGTGGAAAATATGTTAAATGTGAATTTTATGTTTGCAAGTTTTGCTCAACGAAATTGAATCCAATCAATTTCATTAGGAAAGAAATATGAAAACAAGAAGTTAATTCTGTAAGCAGCCATCGGGGTGGTTTTATCCTCCCTCCACTGAAGTGATTGATAATTCAAAAAAGACTTCCTGCTGAGAAAAGAAATTCAATGCATGCCTGGATTTCTTTATTATAGATGTATCCATCAAGTATTTTTACAAAGGCAATGAGGAGAATTCTTGAGATAAGCTATTTAGCACAATGTTTTGTGTGAATCCCTCTTATAAATATATAGATTAAATTGTGTATTTTTCACAGGAGATTCTGTCAAAGTTTGTGGCAAATATTTGTCTACACGGCTGAGAATGATGACTTTTCAAACATTACTAATATGTAGAAGTTAAATTTTTAAAGTTATATATTTCTGTTTAATAATAATCAGGTTTTGATATACTTCTGCCAAAATATGCTACATATGCAAAATGTAGGTAATTTACATAGCACTGAATGAATTCCATTTACTGTTATTGGAGCACGGTGATTATTTATTATAAGGCAGTAATCTAAAATCCAACCTGAACTCTACAAAAACTCTTATTGTTTGAATTGTTGAAGATCAATAAGATCTTCAATCTTATTGAAGCTTGGTCAAATTTCAAGAGCTTTTTTTTCAACTAAAAATAAAGAAAAAGAAAAAAAAAGGAAAATGAAACCTTTAATTTGATGCAATCAAAGGGTTTTATTGCTCTGGTCCTTTGTGCCTTCACTGTTGGTTGCCCTGGCGCGGCGTGATTGCACGAAGCTGTCATGTAAAGATGGTTAGATATTTTGGCCAGTTTTTCCCATGTAGAAACCAACAGAAACTATCTTTATATGACAGCTTCTTACCAGAAATAGAGTTTACGTCCTAATTCTTCTTTTTTTTGCCGCGCTGACTGTTACAGGGTGTTATGGGGCAGAAAGGCTTGCCTGGTCCACCTGGCCCCCCTGGCGACAGCATACAGGGAAGCAAGGTAATCCCGTTTAACGTGGTATCTGTCCGGTTTCTTCTCAAAACTGCCTCTTGAGAGGCAGCAAATCTGCTGCCTGCTTTTCTCTTTGCTTCTGAGTCAGTGAACTCCTGCAAATATTCATTGTATATTTAAGTTTCATGTTCATAAGGTATGTAATATTTAACTGTCGAGTTTTCAGTATTGCTGGCACCTGATTTCTCTCCTATTATTCTTGCCAGTATAAATACATTTAACCTGGAAAAATAGTCTCATCTCTGCCACATCTTACTGATTTACTTAGAATTGAAGGATGCTCCAAAGTGAAAACAGCCAGGTTTTTCTCTGGATGCCAGACAGTAACAGAGACTTACCATGACAAAATAAGTCAAACAACACATATAGGAATATAAAAAAAATTATCCTGTCTCTCATTACTCACCCAGTTCCAGCCATAACTTCAACTTAGAGTCATAGAATGGTTAGAGTTGGAAGGGACCTTAAAAATCATCAAGTTCCAACCCCCTGCCCTGGGCAGGGACACCTCCCACCAGACCAGCTTGCTCAAAGCCCCGTCCAGCCTGGCCTTGAACACTCCCAGGGAGTTGTGTAGGTACAGTCTTGTCATTGAAACTGTCTCCCCTTAACAATCGCTTCTTTTTTAACTATGATTATTTGTATATCATTTTTCGGAACAGCTTTTTTCCCGAACAACTTTGGCAGCTCTCTTGCCCCTCTAGTGCTGGTTTCCTCCGTACGCTGATGCTCATTGAGCTTCTCTCTGTCTCTTCCGTCCTTCTGTCTCTTCGCAGCCATGTCAAGCTTCATTCCTTTTGGCCACTCTTCATCAGCTTAAAGCTACCATACTTCTGGACTTCAATTATCAATATCACTCCAAGTATTTTATATATATATGTATACATAGAGCTCGGTCTGCATATGGTAAGAAAGGAATGTCAAAAATGAGATGGTTTTCGAGTAACTTTCTGTTGATAGCTACATTCATAGCTTTTTTTTCATTCTTCTTTTTTTAGGCTTGGTTTCCTTTCAAAACCACAGTCTAGACATTCTCAGATCTGCCCTCGGTTCATGGAATGACATTTTTACGTAGAATTCTGCTTATTGATCAGTAATCTAGCAGGATATTAGGGTCAGGGATTGAAGGGTCTGGGTTTTTACATGCATACCACTTTGGTTTTTATGGTAAGACTGATGGTCAACTTTGAATTTAATTTCGTACGTGGATTGAACTGGCAAAGCAATAAATATTTTTAGATTAACACATCATACTTCTTGGTTTTTACTAAAGGTTCAGGTATGGTATCTATGATAAATCCTTCTTATATTGATTGATTGCATGAGTAGGGGAAGGAGGATTTGGTTCTGCAGTTGAGGTTTTAAAGGATAAAACTCAGATGTGTGCCTGGGAGAAATACCGGCTGTACGGGTCGGAGATTTTTTGAATGGTAGGTTTCATTCAGTTTTCTGAATTGGGTGTGTTTGGTGAAAGCTGGAGTCCTGATAAATTCAGAAACATTTTTGTATTTCGCTACCCGTTATGAGCAGAATAGCCGCTTTTGGCCCATTTCTGAGTAAGCCCATGACTAACAAAGGTAGTAGCAGAAGATGCTTTAGTGAGACAATCTGAGAGCTCTTGGCTGAACAATAAAACTGACTAAGCTTGTACTTGCCTCCCGGAGGCTGGGTTTGGTACAGGTGATGACAGCTCCTGATCTCATCAGCATTCTGGGGCCAGTTGTGGTGTCTGCCCTGGGCAGTGCCGTTACATGAATTACGTATGTAATGTGAATTATGATGAAGCATTTATGTACCAGGGGAAAAAAATATTTGTATTGCCCTATGAAACAAAGCAGGAGAGTTTCTGGAAGGCAGAGGCTGTGAGGTATTTTCTGTGTGTATTTTGTAAGAGCTGTGTTTTATAACCTGTTGTGTGCCCACGGTGCTGGCACCGACACGCTCGCCCAGCCTGTGCACCTAAAACAGTCACCATAAACAAATCTGGGCTTTGTAGCTGGGCTGATAGTGCATTTTGAAGTATCAGCAGAAGGATGTTCTGCTCTCCACGTTGTGAAAAACAGAGATGTCATTTTATTTATTTAAGATCAGAAAAACTCAACCCTGCAGAGATCCTGGGGGGAGTTCTAGAGAACCTTTGTGTTGGACCTCGTTGTGCTGCTTGTAGACAGGATGTAGACCTTCTGAGCCTCAGAGGGGTTACTTCTGTCTCTCATCTGATTCAGTGAAATCACAATATTTTATTTAATTAATCAGGAATAAATTCTTCATTATATATGTTATAAAGGCTTCGTGTGTGTTCTGAATCATACCCGATTGCTTATTTCTCCAGCTACAGACCACTTCTGGCTTGAAAATTATGTCCTTCATAGTATAATACAAATATCTGGCTTTCTCCACGATGCAGAATGTTATAAAGTGAATAGATACAACATAGATTTTGCTTTGATTTTCAGTTAAACTTACTTTCTGTATTCTGTTCAGGGAGAAAAAGGAAATCAAGGTTTTCCTGGCCTAAAGGGATCGATAGGAATTGGCCTTCCTGGACCAAAGGTAAATCCTAGGCTTGCGGTAAGGAAAAAAAGGTAATTTTTTTCTTCCTTTATTGGTTATTTGATGTGACTGGTCTTTGAGGTTTAAAGTTTCAAGAGAAATGCAAGGTGGTGAGTAACTTCCAGAGAGAAGTAAAAACCTGTCCTGCACCATACCCTTCTGGAGGAAACGTCTGATTTAGAACCTGAATCTTTTGATAGTACATTTCATAGCTGCAGTAGGTGAAGACCGATGCTTGAAATACCATAATATTGAACCCTTTTTGTTTTTTAAATCAAAAGGTCTAGTCAGTTGAGGAAAAAATGTGCAAAAGTGCATCTAAATGTGAAATCATATATTTTCCAATGGATTTCACAGTCCAAGAATGCTTTTTCCCCTGGTCTTTGCAAGGTCCCAGTTTTTCCTGTGGGTTCTGTACAAAGCTGAATTTCAGTACAGTGGCTGATCTGAAGCAGTTACGTCTCTCCATAGGTCAGAGTTAACATATGGCCAGTATAAACTTTGTTCTAGAGTTCAAGAACGTCAGAGTAAAAAATTACATATCTTCAATATTTTCATAAAGATGTCTTTACCCCTCACTCCTGAATTAAGGTAATTTTTCACAGAAATTTCCATGGTTTTTTCTGCCCATCTTGCTTTCTCTGCGAGCCCGCTTTCAGGCGTTTGTTTCATAATGCACACACGATAAACCAGCCACACAAATAAAACCATCAGAAAATTTATCTTAAAAGCTTATTGAACCATGAAACCAGCTCTGACTATGGACAGGAATTGAGGTAGTGATTGTGTTTACGGTTGTTTTAAATTAGGGAGACTATGGAGATAAGGGTGATCCAGGAAGCAAAGGTGCCAAAGGAGAGATTGGAGACCCAGGACCTCCAGGGCCAAAGGTAAAACACGTTTTCATATTCCTTAATTTTACACAATAGAAATTAGACAAATTTGGCTTTAGTTAATTATCTCACTGTATGTGTTTCCAGGGAATTTGGGGAAGAAAAGGTGAACCTGGTCTTTCGGTAAGCATGTACATGAATTAATTTAAAAGATAGAAGTTTATTTTGGGAAAATAGTTAAAGGTTATGTGATGTTACACAAGATTGTTTATGAGGCATTGCATTGCCCGAGTTTCTGTAAATAAACAGAATCATAGAATGATAGAACTGTCGAGGTTGGAAGGGACCTTTAAGATCACCTAGTCCAACCATCAACCTAACTCTGATAAAAACCATCACTAACCCATGTCTCTAAGCACTATGTCAACCCTTAAATCCCTCCAGGGATGGTGACATACCACTTCCCTGGGCAGCCCATTCCAAGGCTTAATAACCCTTTCAGGGTAAAAATTGTTCCTAATTTCCAATTGAAACCTCCCCTGGTGCAACTTGAGGCCATTTCCTCTTGTCCCATCGCCTGTTCCTGGGGAGAAGAGACCGACCCCCCCTGGCTACACCCTCCTTTCAGGGAGTTGGAGAGAGCGAGAAGGTCTCCCCTCAGCCTCCTTTTCTCCAGGCTGAAGATAAACAGATTCCAGCACTCTTAAAACTAGAACACATGGCAAATTAATTACTACTCTTTTTCAGAGAGAAGAAGTTATCAGACTTATCAGTGAAATATGTGGTAAGCATTCCAGTATGGAAAAAAAATAGTTCTAACGAAACACGTGGAATTTATATTGTCTGAGGGGGTTTGTCCTCTGCATGTTTGTGTGTAAGGATAGCATTGGTGTGAAGATGACAGTCACTGGAAGTAATTTGGTCCAGCTCTGTTCCTATTTATCAGTACCAGTAACTATAAATTAATTAATAGACCTTCAGCTGATATATGAGTTCAACTCATTCTTCTGAAGGCGGTTTCTCATAAAACTTCTGACATGGTTTATTCTTCTAGGGTGTGGTATCCGATGTAGGATAACACCACTGGAACTAGTGTTTGTCATCGACAGCTCAGAAAGCGTTGGGCCAGATAACTTCGGTATCATCAAAACTTTTATGAAAACGGTCATTGACAAGGTGTCGGCCAACCACGCCACGACCCGCATCGGCATTATCAACTTCAGCCATAAAGTGGAGCTGGTGTCTTCTCTGAAGCAATACTCCACCAAAGAACTCCTGAAATCGGCTGTCGACAAAATGCCCTACTTGGGAGAAGGCACCTACACGGCTTCCGCTGTCCAAGAAGCCATTCGGCTGTTCCAGGCCGCGCGCCCGGCGGTCAGAAAAGTGGCCGTTGTGATAACAGATGGACAAGCAGACGCTCGGGATGAGGTCCGGCTGGATACTGTCGTCAGGGAGGCCCACGCTACCAATATCGAGATATTTGTCATCGGGATCGTTCAAAGGACCGATCCTCATTATGATGATTTCCTGAGAGAAATGCAGCTCATTGCAACCGACCCTGATGAAGAACATGTTTACCAGATAGATGACTTCATGACGCTTTCAGGTAAAATAAGCTATTTTAGTATGAGGAACCTTGAAATGAGCGCCTGAGAGAGTTTGGCCTTTGCCATAGCAAGGCAGGGCAGCCCGCTGAGTGTCCGCTTTCTCTTTTGGATGCAGCTCTCTCTTCTGCTTCTCTTCCTTTTTGGCCAAATTAAACCTTGCCAGATTTTCACCTCTTGCAGAAATAATAAAACACAATGAACATCAGCTTTCTGAGCCAAGGCCTTCCTTGGGGGCACCCATCTTTTTGGGGGCTTGCATCCGGCCTTCCCTCACCATCCTTTTGTGCTCGGCCATGGTTTCATCCCAGAGAGGTGCAGATTTCCTTCCACCTTGCTGCAACATCTCCCTCTCTTTCCCTATTTCACATGGCTCTTGTCAGTCTTGGAGCCCCTCCACCATCTCTTACGACCCATAGGGGAACCTACGCTTTCATCGTGGTTCCAGGGGAAAAGTGGTGGAGGGAATGGGGGAATGGAGGCTGAGAGTACATCCTATATTTATTTCAAACTGTGGCTTGAAAAAATCACGGCTGGAATCAGGAGAAAATCCTGAGGAACTCTATAGTGACCTATGAAAAAAGCAGGTACATTGATCTAGACTAAGCACAGACTCGCCTTATAAATTATATTTTTCTTGACCTTTTTTTGCTGTGGTGAGGCTGTGGGTGGAGTTAAGTCTGGATTTAAGGCATTACTGGTGAGAAAAGAGTCCAAGCCAAGGTTCTGGGGTAAAGCTTAAGGCTCTGACTCAGGCTCCAGCATTCCACCTAAAAGTCACTGACGTTTTTCGTGCAAGGAAGTAGAATTTCTCACGCAGTTTTTCTTTTCCTTCTTACAAATAAACAGTTTATTTCCTTCACTCTGGGTCTTTTTTCTTCACTGGTGAGCTATGACTTCTGCATAAAAAAGGGACTTTATATTTTTATCTGTTTCTTCTTAAAAGAGCAAAATGGCCTTAAAATCAAAAAGTTCAGAGAGTGCATTACCTTGTTACTTCTCATTTGCATTTTGACATAACTTTCGAAGATGGTCTTTCCCAAGTCGCTGTCATTAACGATTTAGAGTTAATAATGCACTAAAAGCTGGTGGTGAATCATTATGACTACTCTTGATCACCCTCAATAAATGTCATCATTTTGTTAATCTTTTCAGCTCTTGAAAATAAACTGATCACAAAAATCTGTGAGAATGTGTCTGAAATCTACGCCAGAAAAGAGAATGTTTTGTCTCCGTCTCCAAGCCCAGAAACTGAAATTGCTAATGAAGATACCACTAATAGCCAATTTCCTAAAATTACTACTTCAGAGATTTATCCGCTCCCTACAGAAGGAATTGGTTTTCCAGTAAGTAAAGAAGTAAGTTATCAAACGGCTTTAAAAGATGTATGTCTTCATTTGAATTCAAATACACTTTATTTCAGCATTCACCAGTCTTTTAATATACAAATAACGTGTCTTTTGGCTACACCAAAAGGTTTGAACAAAACTTTTAGAGTTTTGTTGGACTGGATGATCTCCAGAGGTCCCTTCCAACCCCATGTCATTTTGTGATTTGTCACTTGGCTCGATGCAGACAAGGACACGTCTATGAGACAATCTTATTAACAGGATGTGCTTGCCATAACACAAGTTTTGGAAATTTTTGCTATATTCAAGGGATTCCACACCTAAAAAGGTCTTTGGAGGAGCATAACGTACATGTGTTTTTCTACCAATAGCAAGTACCCTGTTCCTCCCACCTCCCATTTTCCGTTTCTTGACAGACTGAAAATGTGAGATTGTTTGCACTGAGAGCACTAGATATTAAGAAACACTGATTTATCCCAAAGTTATAGAATAATAGAATCATAGAATGGTTTGGGTTGGAAGGGACATTAAGGATCATCCAGTGCCACCCCCTGCCCTGGGCAGGGACACCTCCCACCAGAGCAGGTTGCTCCAAGCGCCCTCCAACCTGGCCTTGAACCCCTCCAGGGATGGGGCAGCCACAGCTTCTCTGGGCAACCTGGGCCAGGCTCTCACCACCCTCACACCAAAGAACTTATTCCCCACATCTCACCTCAATCTCCCCTCTTTCAGTTTAAAACCATTACCCCTTGTCCTGTCACTGTACTCCCTGGCCAAGAGCCCCTCCCCATCTTTCCTGGAGCCCCTTCAGGTACTGTAAGACCACTATAAGGCCTCCCTGGAGCCTTCTCTTCTCCAGTTCCTTCCTTTTTTTTTTTTGTTTTATTTATATTACAGACTAAGTGGTGACTGAAATTTTGCTTCAGTGAATTAATTTGGCTCAGTGACTAAATGGAAGGCATTACTTTGCCTTTTCATTCAGCTCTCACTGTCATTTGTTAAAATGACGGTCACGTCCTGAGTAATCACTAGAAGGAAGGTCAAACCCACCAGCTCTTAATGGTGTTTTTCCACCTGTTATTTAGCAATAGTTTCCTGTGTAATTCCTCTCCGTTTTCTCTCTTGGCCCCTGAGCCCAGAGAGAATTTTAATTTGCAGCTGAGCCCACCAAGGACCAGGGGTATGAGGCCGCTGCCGCCTGCTTGGGATCGCGCCACGACCACCTCTGCTCACAGAGAGGGGGGGGTTCCCCCGCTCTACGACATACCTGACGTCAGACCCGAGAGGCCGGTTGTCCATCCTTGGGTCAATGTAACTGAAAATCACCACCCAACTGTGTGGCAAACACAGGTAGAAACAGCCCAAAAAGGTAAGTCATAAATACTGTCCTCAGATACTCAGATAAAAGTGGAATTTGGCTACAAATTTGAGAGAAGCACATCTACTCCCAGGCACCGCAAGAAAAGAAAGGGGTTCTCTTCTTTCTGAAGGAGGCACTTCTGGGATAATGTCTCTTACGCGCCAATCCCAAGCTAATTTTCACTGATAAACTTTCAGATCCGAGCTGCTCCGAGCCCATGAACCCAGGGGATTGCCGGGACTACGTGGTGAAATGGTATTACGACAGGAACGGCAATTCCTGTGGCCAGTTCTGGTACGGAGGTTGTGGTGGCACCAACAATAGGTTTGAAACAGAAAAAGAATGTCGAGAAACCTGCATTGACTGATAAGTAAGTTATCTCCATCTCCTTCAATCACTTCTTTTCCACGCTAAAAAGACTGAGGGTATTGTAATGTCTCCCGTGCTATACATACATCTCATGTCGTATTTTATACCTTTGATCAACCTCGATACGTTTTGCTGAAGCTTTTTGAGATGGTGGGACCTGAAGTGCACGTCGTGCTCATGGATTTATACACAGGGAGGTTTTCTACTTTGATCTCTGTTCCTCACTTTCTAGCTTCTGACATCATGTTTGATTGTTTTACCATTTCTGAGGCTGGAGGTGGTGTTTCCATCGAACATAATTCCAAGGCTTCACCTATAGGATGAGCTGAGAGACCATTAGATTATATGTGAATTTAGGATTGGTTTTCCCTTTGGGTGTTATTTCACGTTATCAAAACTCAGTTTTGCTTTGCCATGCTCAGCCTACACAGTATCACAAGGTCCTTCTGCAGCTTCTTGCAGTCAGTCCTTTTCTTTACTCTTCAGAGCAAAACAACATTGTCACAAATTTGTCCCATCGCTTTTTACTCCCTTCTCTGGATCCCTCATGACTGAATAGAGCAGGACAGACCGTAGCACACATCCTCCAGTGGATTCTCTCCACTGACAATCTATTCCCTTTCCTTTGTTTCCTTCTTTTCACCATTATAAACGAGGAGACGGTCCCTCTCACACCAGTATAACTTTCTTTTGGGGAGAGAGAGACCTTACATTTCTGGAATCCAAGCAGACTTTTAACTGCCTTAGGCCCACGTGCTCCATGAGCGAGGCCTGGACATCAGAGAGCTGGCTTATCCGTAGGGCACAACGTCCTTCACAGCACGCATAGAGCTCAGCCCCAGTAAATCGTATTAAATCCTTTATTTCATCTTGCAGTACAGGAAAAGGCTGTTGAACTTCAGCATGTTATTTTTTTAAACACTTCAGAGAAATTAACCAATTCCTTTTTTTTTTTCTAGAGCTGACTGCTCTTTGGTGTTTTCAAAGCCAGAAGTTCGTGTCTATGGAGGAAGAAATGACTGAGAAGAATCCAGAAGGACGTGTTAACATGAATATATAACTGCCACGCTCTGCTGCTTTCCCCACTCTGGTATTCCCATTAACCAAATTCCTCTATAACCTATGTTATCTGCAACACCACGGCAATAACTTCCAACCGCACACACACACTCAGGAACAGACCTTTTCCCTCCAAATTTATATTAACTTGTTACTACTGCATGTGGGAACGATGGAATTCTCTTTTTAAGGACTAAAATGTTGAAAGTGTTAAACATTCAATGACAGAGGTCTCTTATTCTCTTGGAAGAATAAAATGTGCTCTAGTTTTAAACATGAGTAAGTGGTTCCTGAAATTAGCACTCTTAATACAGCATTTAGAGACATAAATTAAGATTTCCATTAATTAGAGTACCTCTTTGGAATGTAAATACCACAGCTATAAGTAATTACAGGCCTTTCCCTCCCTCCTCCCCCTCATTAAAGCACATGTGGATTAACTTTTCAATTATAAAGGTGGGATTTGCCTTCAGAATTATATTAAAACCAGGATTCTTTATGTCCTTTACGCTCGGTACAATCCCATTTCTCAGGGCCTCTGTGTTAAATAAATAAAGTCCTTTCACTCTAATATCTGCTATTAAATTGAAAAAAGGGAAAAGCGCTGAAAAATGTATATAAATGTCTAGTTACAGCCTTTCTACTTTTAGCCGTGAGCCTGTACGAACATACTGTGTTGTTAAAACTGAAAATGGACGATTTCCAGTCTGATTAAAAGGGGAAGCGACACCCGCTGAAGAGTCCCCCGTTGTCACCCCTCTGCCAGCAAACCCCCCGTGTCCGCCCAGGCAGCACCGACCCTTCCTCATGTGTTTAAACAATTAGCAAATTTAACTCGAGGGAAGGATGTGCCAGAAGCACAGTTTAAAACTGCTTAATTTTTCTTCCAAAAACCTGGCCCTGTTAGCGAGTTTCAAAAAATGACAGCAGATCTTATATCCCCAAAAAATCCTGCTCTTATTATACTCACAACTGATGCAGTGATCGCTCAAAAACCCCACCCACCGGAGGGGCACAATTAATTTCTGTGTGACGTGGAGCAGGAGAACTCAAGGACGTTTCCTCCTGCTGCGTGTCCGGTGACACCCTGAAAATGAAGGGACTCGGTAGCGTAGAACAAAAATTGAGCTGTTGAAATCAAGAACTAATTTCCTTTCAGAGAAAAGGAAAATAAATCAGAAAGTAAAATGTGACGCAACTTGTAATAAGTCTGTTAAGGTTTTTTTGCATCAGAAAAATAAACTGCTTCAGTGTCTACTACAAGCCCTATAGACGGACTCTTGTGAGGAATGAAATTAGCGCCGTATAAAGCTGGATGTGAGCAGCAAATAAAAGAAAAGGTCAAATAAAAGATGGCAAGCAAACAAACTGCCTACTTGAGGCACAAAAAGATCACGGAAAAAAAATCAAGCTCCTGTTTGAGTACTCAAAGCACTGTTCAGTGGCACAGCCAGTGCCATCATACCAGGAATATCTATGCTTAATAGTGAACGTACGTCCGCAACAAGAGAGGAGAAAACAGAAAGTTTAGGGAAAAAGGGAGAGACCCCAGCTCTGCTGCAAGTCGAGTGACTTTTCTAAGGTCTCCTGAGACACGGGATGCTGTAGGTCCAGCGCTGAGATCTTCCACATCCTCGTTATCTCCTGTTATTCCTCCTGCAGCTTCTTATCAGTCCTTATTTATCATCATTTCAGTCTCCTCAGACTTGTTTTTTACCTCCCAGGTTGCAGAGCTCTTTCAGCTGCACCACATGAAGGTTTGGGAATCGCAGGGGCAAACATGCCCAGGAGTCTCAGCTCTCACACTGGGTCACCGGGCAAAGAAACACAAATTATATTTATTTACTACATTTTTCACTTGAGACAGCCTTAAATAGAAGTGTCTTCACTTCTGGGAGAATTATCATGTCTTTTAGTCAGGACAGAAAGAGGGATAATTGAAACGCAGATTTTGAGCCAATTTCTACTTAAGCTCTCCTTTTTTTTGGGTTTTTTTTTTCCCCTAACCAGGAATATGTAGAAATTCAGCCAAATGGGTAAGGCTTTTAAAATGTCATCCATAAAGACTGTATTTTGGCTTTCTAACAGTACGTAAGACCTATTTTAAGACAATTTTCTAAGACAAAAGGAAGAACCCATGAGCTCTCCTCGTCTCACAGCCTCTGCTTTCAGCCCCGGAGCCTCCCTGCGTGTGGACGGGGAGGCAGGAGGGAGAGATTTCCATCTTACTGGGATGGCAAAGGGAATCTCTCCAACATCTGGCATGGCCTGGACACAAAGAAAACCATTACTTCTTGTAAAAATAACAGTAGAGAAGAGTTTTGACAAGTTTGGGCAACCACAAGGCTCAACGTATGAGTTGAGCCCCCAGAAGAGTTTGGGATGAGCTTTGAAATTGCTGCAAGCTCAGCTGAGGAGCTGCTGGGAGCGTTGGGGCTGATGCTCCTCCCTCAGCAGCTTAAAGCTCTCTGAATAGAGAAAAATAACCTGCCAGAGCAGTAAATAAATGAGAAATAATTCATAAAAAGCCACAGGGTATGAGGCTGGGGACAGTTAGTAGCGATTTTTCCATGGCAAGCAAATGGCTGGGAATTCTTCGCAATTACCATCGGGACATAATCGGCAGTTTCAGTTACTTCTTATTTCATTCAGGGCAACTCCCAAGTGCGCGGTGTTTTCTCAAAGGAGGGCTTCCACCGGCTTTAACTACACTGTAAATTAATAGGTAAAATAGATTTCTGCCGACCAGAAAGGCAGTATTTTCCAATTAATTCAAGTATAATGAGATTCACGTACAAAATCCAGTTGTGAAAATTAATATTCCCTGCGCGATGACCCCCAGAGAGGCTGAGGGACTTGGGTCTGTTTAGTCTGGAGAAGAGAAGGCTGAGGGGGGATCTGATCAACACCTATAAATACTGACAGGGTGGGTGTCAGGAGGATGGGGCCAGCCTTTTTTCAGTGGTGCCCAGGGACAGGACAAGAGGAAATGGGCACAAACTGGAACACAGAAAGTTCCATCTCAACATGAGGAGGAACTTCTTTCCTGTGCGGGTGGCAGAGCCCTGGCAGAGGCTGCCCAGAGAGGTGGTGGAGTCTCCTTCTCTGGAGACATTCAAATCCCCCTGGACACGTTCCTGTGGGACCTACTCTGGCAGGGGGTTGGACTGGGTGATCTCCAGAGGTCCCTTCCGACCCCATAGCATTCTGGGAATCTGTGTAATTTAGTAGTCATATGTCAGGCTTTTTTTTCACCTTTTTTTGGCACGCTCAGCGATGCACTGGATTAGTTCACAGTTCATAAATGGGTTGAAACTTTGCTTTTTAGAGGAGAAAAGTCACCTGAGGAAAGTGCCCGGAAATAAGTTAACGTCCACATCAGTGATTTAGGTTGAACACAGAGTGAGGTGGTTGGTCTGGTCCCCGAGTCAAGCGTCACAGATCTTGTCACGGCACCGTCCCGTCTGCAGAAAGAAATCCCAGCTGCAGGAGAGAACCCTGAGGACCACGGCTTTGTCCTGCAGTGCCACCAGCAGGAAAACAACCAAACACCCCTAGAAAACAAACCCAGCGAGAAATCAACAGGTTGTTGTTTTGTTTTTTTTTTTAAATCACATGGAATTAACAACTTGCAAAACTCAGCAGCAGGAGCTGGTTGAGGGCTTTTCAGTCCCCTCTTGGTTTGTCTCACAACAATGCCATTTTTCTGCTGGCCACCAGGGCTACCTCCTGCTCCTCGGGCTCTCCAACACCTTTATAAGTTCTCGCAGGGCTGATGATTAAACAGTACGCTGTGTAAACAGGATGTTGAGCAAACCAGATAGGGAGCGTTGCGGGGATAAGGTATTTACACCAAAGCAGGAACATGGCTATAAAAAGGGCCTTTGTGCTCTATCCTGCCATTTAAAAGCCAAAGAGCAATGTACCCTGTAACCAAGGACCCCCTCGCAGCGCTCCCGCTGCGTCTGTAACCCTTGCAACGCTGCTGAAACGGCACATTTATAGCAGTAAATATCAACCCCAGGAGCGTTTTCTGGAAAGCCAAGCTCCCAGGGAAGTCAGGGCTCAGTCTAAACAGCAGCGGCAGAGAACAAGAGTCCCTGGGCCCGAGGCGTATCATCTCCAGTACAAAAACAGGGGGAGAACGTGTCCTGCTGGAAATGAAGCTATTGCACAGAAGCAGGTTTTACTGGGAGCTGGATCACTCACCCCGGTGACCTGAGGGCTCCAAAGCTCCTGAGCAGGGAGGTGCGGATGGGCTGAGAATGGAGTCAAGGGGTCCAGCGTTGGCGCTTTCGCTGCAGGAGGGACACTGAGATGCTGGAGTGTGTCCAGGGAAGGGTGACGGAGCTGGTGAGGGGTCTGGAGCACAAGTCTTCAAGAAAGGGAACTGGGGTGTTCAGCCTGGAGAAAAGGAGGCTGAGGGGAGACCTTCTCGCTCTCTACAACTCCCTGAAAGGAGGGTGTAGCCAGGGGGGGTCGGGCTCTTCTCCCCAGGAACAGGCAACAGGACAAGAGGAAACGGCCTCAAGTTGTGTCAGGGGAGGTTTAAAGTGGAAGTTAGGAACAATTTTTTACACTGAAGGGGTTATTGAGCCTTGGCAGAGGCTGCCCAGGGCAGTGGTGGAGTCACCATCCCTGGAGGGATTTACAAGCCGGGCAGACTTGGTGCTGAGGGACATGTCAGTGTGGGGGTTGATGGTTGGACTCGATGTGAAAGGTCCCTTCCAACCCGGGCAATTCTGTGATTTTGGTCTCTGCTTTTGGATGGTGCTTTTCGAACAGCCCCAGTGGCAGAGGGCAGCATCGGATCTACAAGTTATTTGTGATATAAAACTCATTCCAGCCGCGGCGTCGGGGTGGTTCTGGCTCTCAGGCGTGTGCTGAATCTCGCACTCGCTGGCAGCACCCGGGGCTCCTTCTCCACCCGCTCTTGGGCGCTCGCCAGCTGGTTCTCGGTGGGTGACAAGCCTTTGCGGTGACATCTCCTCCCGCGGGTGCCAGCGTAAGGCTTTTAGATACCAGCTGCGTTTCTGTAACTGCTTTCTTCACCCAGCTTCTTCGTCCTCCAACACGGAACAGATGGATTTGTGGAGCAGGGGCGAGACACTGAATATCGGCGTAACGCGGAACTGAGCATCGAGGAAAGCCTTTCCTGCCTCGTTGCACTTGTTTCCTGTTCTTCAAGTATTCGCCTTCTAAGCATTATTTAATTTTTAGGAATTAAGTAATTCCTAAGCCTGGGGCTTAAGCGAAGCGCAGGTGGCGCAGGCAGCACAGCCTCCCCTTTATTGCTTCCGCATGGGAAAATCCGTTTGGGATCCTGTGATTGCCTATAATCATTTTTTATGGCATTTTTAACAGCAGCTACCTGTCGGCTACAGGAGATTAGAAGCTTTTGTAACAGAGAAGGGAACCGTGCCAAGGGCAGAGTTAATCTTCCAGCTCTGCAAACCAAGGAAACCCGATCTCCGAGTTCAGGAGGAAACAGGCACAGCCATTGCACGGGGAGGGGGAGAGAAGGGAACCTTTGTATCCATAAAACCCGGCAGGCTCAGCCTACAGTCAGTCACTTATAGGATATATACTTAAATGATACGAATAGTCCCTTCCCTACCTGATGGAAACGGTACACATTAGTCCTGACATGAAACAGGAGAGTCTTAGCTACCCTTCTAGAAAACGGGACACAAAAGAGACGGCTGCGTGTAACACCACTCAGAATGAAAAGCAGAACTTCCACAGGGAAGCAGAACTTCTCTGGAAGGAAAAGGGAGAAGGTGAAGAGGCAAGAAGGATGAGATGGGCACGATCCGGCCCTGCCAGCGGCCAGCCAGGGGCCCTGCGGGCTACAAAGCAGCAGCAGGGACCAAGGGGACCCGGAGGAGCCGAAGGGAAAGCATCTCCCTGCAAAGCTGACAGAACGCTTTAGGGTTGTGGGATAATTCCGGTAGGAAAAGACCACAGGAGTTGTGGAGTCCATCCAGGATTCCCGCTCGGAGGATAGTCAGCCCCAAGGTGGCATTGGGTTACTTGAGCCTCTGCACTCCCACGTACAGACCAATATCGCAGGGAAGTTCAAACACCAGGTGATCCAGCTGAACATGGATAATTAACCTTTGTCTAATTGCAAAAGCCATGGGAGCAGCTAACATTATGGGTTCATTTATAGGCTGCAAGAGCTTTCTCTCTCCTGGGCCCAGACATCCAGCTCACAAACATATTTGGCTGACAGGGCACAGCAAATACTTCCTTTTCCCAACCACGCTTTCATTTTTTCCATGCTGTTAAACATTTGTCACAGTTTCTTCATTTTACGGTGATTTCAGGGGTAAACCCCCCAGACGCTACCCGTACGAGTAACTCGTGCTCCCTCCGCTCCTTCGAGGCTGATGAGGACGGAGCGTCGGGGGCAGCAGCTTGATAGGGATCTTTAAAATGCTTTGCTGAAAATATACCTGAAATCCATGACTCGGGACTCCCCAAAAAACCATTCAGCAATCCCAGAACTCTTTGCTGCGGGACTGATGAGTGCGGGGAAGCCCAGATCTGACCAGAGAGCCCCCTCCATCTGTAAGGTACTGGTTTTCACCGGGTATTGCCAAAAACTCTGTGAACCAGAAGCTCTGACCAAAGCCTGGAGTGGTGTAACCACATTTACAGAGGGACTTTTCGGCAATTACAACAGGATTATATGAAATAATAAAGGGTCTGTGAATCCCATTCTCCTGGAGAAAGTATGAGTAGTTGTACAGTGACTCATAAGACCCAAAAGCAACGATGGTTTTAAAGGCAGAAGGTCCAGGTGGTGCCTGAGACCTCTCCTGCTGGGATCGGTGCGAATTTGCAGACATTCAGATCCACGTTTGATAAAAACAACCTCTGCATTTAGAGATCGGGAAACCCACCTCAAGTGAAAACACGGCCAATGCCTTTCAAGAAATATTGACTCGAATGAGTCTGAAGAAGACACGTGAAAGGCAGCTTGGGGAGCTGGCAGAGCTAAGGCTGAGACAGGCCAAGGCGGCTGATGGGGAAATACTTCAGCAGCAGGATGCTGTTGATCCGACTGACAAACCATGTTCTAATCCGGGTAAACAGACACCGCCCGCTCCCAGCTAAAAATCGGGGTAACGTGGACAAACGGGGACAAAGGCTTCATTGTTCAGGTGGCAGCACTGCCAGGTTCTCAACAGGAGGGTTTGCTTTTCTCAACGGTGTTTGAGAACTGGTTTTAGACACCATTACCCTCCCCATCCTTCAAACACGAATTATATTTCAGATTTTACAGCGCAATCTGCAAAACCCGGTGTTTTCAACAGTAAATACGCAAACTGCTGGCGCTGGTGAGGAACTCTTCTGTGCCGGGGCAAACTTCAGACCCTCGGGGGTGATTTTCATACCATTTATGATTAATCCCTGCAGAGTGCCCAGCTGGGCTACAAATCCAGGACAGATACGGGCTCTGCTTTACAGCCACGTGAGATGAAATAGCCTGAGAATAGACATTTACCAACACTGTCCTACTCCCAAATAGAGTAGAACTAGGAGACTGGACACACCATTCATTTCAAAAAAATGATAATTACGGAGACATATCTATTTGTTTTGATTTTTACCAAGTACTCAGGATTTGGCCCTAAATTAACGTTTGACTTAAACATGATGTTCTGCATCTCCAGGGAGAGGGGGCAGGAAGCCAGCACTTAACAGTGCAACACTCGAATTCTTCACCAGGAATCAGCCACGTGGGACAGCGGAAGGAAAAAGACAATCATCACCCAAAGTTCTAAAGGTTGCACATTAATTTCTAAGCCTTTTTGGTTGGTTCTTAGAAAAAGAAGTCAGGATCTTGACTACCTGTGACCCTGCAGGATCCAGAGCCGCTGGGGAACACGGAAAACGCAGGGTGGAAGCAGGAAGCAGCAGCAGCAGGAGGCTGGTCCGGTTCCTCGAGTGACTGAAGTTGCTGACAGAGCTCTTTTCCTCACAGCGAGTTGGGATTTTGTCCCAGGACAGGAAAGAGATCGGCAGAGGGCAAAGAGCTCCTGGAACCTTAGAAATTCAAAGGTAAGACATTCAAAGCAACAAACCAGCCTTTTTTGACTCCAAGATGCCACAGTGATGGGTTCCTACATGCCACGGTTTGGGTTTGTCCAACTGAAGAACTGGGTTGCAAACGTAGGCATCTGCGCAAGTTTTAGGGTTGAGATGAAAGGGAATGAGCAAGATGCCATGTCAGCTTTTTATTTAACATTCATAGAATGGTTAGATTTGGAAGAGACCCTAAAGATGATCTAATTCCAACCCCCCTGCCCTGGGCAGGGACACCTCCCACCAGACCAGGTTGCTCCAAGCCCCCTCCAACCTGGCCTTGAACCCCTCCAGGGATGGGGCAGCCACAGCTTCTCTGGGCAACCTGGGCCAGGCTCTCACCACCCTCACACCAAAGAACTTCTTCCCCACATCTCATCTCCATCTCCCCTCTTTCAGTGTCAAACCCTTCCCCCTCATCCTATGGCTCCCCTCCCTGATCCAGAGTCCCTCCCCATCTCTCCTGGAGCCCCTTGAGGGACTGGAAGGGGCTCTAAGGTCTCCCCGGAGCCTTCTCTTCTCCAGGCTGAACCCCCCAACTCTCTCAGCCTGTCTTCATTCCTGTCAAACTCCCCAAAGAGATGGGAGGAAATTCCCATTCCTCCCATCTCGTTTCAGATCTAAATTTGAAACCGTTGCCACTCAGCTTTGCAAAAGGCTGTTCACCTCTCTGTGCAGAAGTGAAAAATAAGAGAAGTTTCCTTTATAAATGCCAAATACCAGCCTAACCAGTTCGCACCAGTGCAGAGAGAACTGTAGGAAAATCCCCACGAGACAGTGAAGCTTTCCAAAAGCGAGCAGGTTAGCAGAGCTTACCTTCATTTGACGCTATTCCACCTGTATTTAGAACTTCTGGTAATCAAATACGCAGAGTCTGTTTAAAAAAAAAAAGGCAAGGAAAGCAAACCCCCACTTACAAAATGATTTTTCTCCAAAGTAGTGGCTGGAGTCTTTGTCCCGCTCGTCCAGCAAATCGCAGGGCGATGCAAGGATCCCGTTTGATCCCGACAGTGGGGAGTTACAGCAGCATCTCGTAAAAGGGTATCCTCTGCCTGAAGCTTCAGAGAAGAGCTCTTCTCGGCTGGTCAGTCGGCTGTTACTCCTTAGCTAAACCAGTCTGCCTGCAGAGCACGCTTAGATGGGCTGTCACACACTGCCTGCGCTTGGAAATGAAAGAGTTAATTAGTGCAGGTTAATACCAGCAGGGACTTTTGCCTTACTTAAGCTAATGAAACACAGCTGTGCCCTGCTTGTGCCTACCACCAACCAGCATTCCCAAGGTAAAGACACCTCCCACCTGCCTAGGTGGGATATTCTTTACTGCTGAATATTATTCTGCAGGAACAGCAGAAAGCCGGGTTAGAAAGCACAACATCGAAATCTTAAAGGCCGGGGGGTGGGTGGATTGCAGAAGTAAGAGTTTCACTGAAGTGAAACTCTTTGCTTTATCTCTGAGGTGTCAGCCACAGTCAGGTCACTCCGGACTCTGGGACGAGGTGGAGACACTGAAAAATCAGGACAACGTAGAAATGAGAAGCTGCTTGTGTGGATCTAGCGCTTAGGATTGATTTTACACTTAAAAAAAAATACCACCTTCGTTTTCCAAGTAGCTTGCTAGTTGCTGAGAGCATAAATGAAACAACATAAACCACAGCAAGTGTGAGAATGCTTTTGACTTTCCTGTACCCACCCAAGAAAAAAGTACAAATGTTTTTATTACATTAAATTGCGCCTCTCTGCTCCTCTGCTGGCACACAGGAGGGGTCAATGAAGACAGACATGAACTGGGTATGAGATAACTTATTTTATTTATTCAATTCTCAACTCAATTTTGATGCTAAAAATTGGTCAAAGGCACTTTAAAGAAGGTATTTAAGAAACAAATCCTTATGGTGATCATTCCAGACAAGTCACCAGCTCATACCTGCCATGAGGGACACGACTAGCTATAACTGCAGCGAACCGTTCCCAGGTTGGAAGTGGAACACACTGTCCAGCAGCAACAGGCAATTCTCTTACAGCATTAATGACATTTGTGGAGTATTTTAAATACAACATGGTAAAACAAAGCAAGTTACACTTGTTGAGTTCCACAGAAGTTTCTCTTGGCAGAAAAAGGCCAAAATTGCCTTTCCGAGTGGTCCTGTACCACGGGATCTATGTTCACCATCAACATCAGTAGTGGGGGCGTCAGAGAAGTAACCCCCGCTTTGCTGTCGTACAAAGACAAATCCACCTGCTCAGAGGGCAAACTGTTATAAGAGGTCTATCCACCACTCACTGAACTCGATACTTCCGGAAGCCTAACAGAACAAATGGCAACACGTGAAGAAAAAGTGATTTTTAATATATACCCTGACCAAAGGAAACCAAAGAAAGTGTCCTTAAAGGCAACAGGTACTGGGAAGAGAGCTTCTGCAAGACGAGGGATGGTGCTGACATCACCAGCGTTTCACCGCTTCAATAAGACCAGTATCGACTGCAAAAAATTAACTGGCACGAAAGCAGATTCAAATTGGACTTTTTCCGCAAAGATTAATACTACCGTCTGATTAGGAGCGGTGATCAGAAGGTACCTTCTTGGCATTTCTCATTCTCTCTGAACTAAAAACCAGTTAACCCAAGGTTCAAATGGTACTCTTATACAAAGAGACGTTCCCACACCCAAGAGCAAACAACCGCTGCTGAGTACTTCCAAGAAAACTAGTTCAAAATTTGTAGGTGCGTCACCTAAATCACTCCAGCGCCAACGGAAGCTTTAAGGTTTTATATAATTAAGAAACCTCTTTTAGAAGCAAACCCCAAACCCAGCAAGCAATACGGGTACAGCCTCAGAGAGCCCGTGTCGCTGTGCTTCAGAAAAGTCCACCCACCCGAAACAGGGCAGCCTCCTCGGGCTGCAGAAATACTCAAAAGCCAATAAATACTTTCTCAAAGCTCAAAGGCCTGAGAGTGAAATAACCAACTACTGACAGTAGTGTCATATTGGACACGAAAACGATACCAACTGTTCACATTCCCATCTTGTCTGCTGAAGCTTTGGAAGGGAGCGAGACACAAACCGAGTATTTCTGAGGTATCAGCTCATTGTTATGGCAACACAATGAAACGGAGACCGACAGTCCTCTGTTATAATCACACAATGTAAAAACCAACACCTTTCTAGCTTGTCTGGAAGGAAAAAAAGAATTTCTTTGCAGTGCTGTTAAAAGGCAAAAGAAATAGATTCAGAGGCCTAAGAACAAGGACACTTGAAAACAAAGCGAGAACAGATACTTGAAGAAAAGGCTATTCTTATTTCTCCAGACAGGCCACCTACTTATCACATGGTGGTATGTTCTCAGCCTTACTCCCTCCAGAAATGGAACTTGGCCCTTTCTTTCTCCACTCCCTGTGAGGTGCTGCATGTTTTGTGAACAGGTACATTCCTGATGGGCTCTGCTAAACCCACCAGCCCCAGCTGGGCACCGGAGAACAACAAGAGCCGCTGCTGAGAAAAGGCTTCACCCTGAGCCCAGCGGAGGCTGGTTTGATTTCCCACCTCAGCCACCAACCCGTGGAGGAGCAAAAACATCTCACCTCCTGCCTCTCCTCCACCCAAGGCTTATGCATGACTAAATCAAAAACCCGCAGACGGTATAGGCAAGACAGTAAAGAACATGAAGAGGAAATGATGTTACTTCACAGGGCAAGCACAGGACACAAATCTGCAGAAAATAGGCAGGATTAGTTCTGCCTATTGGGGTAGAAAAATCTTTCAATCCCCCCGGATGAAGTGAGGAACAAAGCAGGAATAAAGGAACAGCCCAGTAGTTCAGTTCATCCTCTACATGGGCTCAATTTACAAAGAGATTAAGCTGGGATCTTGACTGCATTTTATAAACTTCCTGAAGTATTCCAGAAAATTTTAATTGCGTGTTTGAACAATGCCGCTGGAGTTATCAATACCATATGGGTTTCCCAATTATCACTGGGTTATGTTGCACATGGGACAAGCATTTAGGTCAGAGAAGGAAGCGCCTCTCAGCATGGTCCGTTCTCCGCTGGACGAGCATCCCTCTGACTACAGCAAACTGGAGACTTTCTCCTTTTTTGGGCAAATACAGGTATAATTTTCTACGTAAGTCAATGAACATGAAATAAAGCTCATGTCCATTTCAATACTTGAGACAGTCTTGCTCATAAAAGACCAGCAGATTTAACCCTGCAGAAACTATTCCTTTAACTAACACCTGATCTATGAACCCAGCCTATATCCGGGCAGAGAAGATGCGAGTTATATGTCAGCCCCGTGAGATGTTTCAGCAATTGCCATCACGCCACAGAGCAACGGTCAGAAAGGAAGTCAGGACTCTTTCCTGTTGGACAACAGCTAGAACCCCAATCTGTACACAAACTATCTTTGGGAAAAAAAAATTCCAGTACTTTATGGTAACACCCTCGCTCAGGAACATCCTGAAGGACAGCAGCAGTAAATCAGGCTGTCGGCTACCAGTATGTGCCCTTTCCAAAACAATGACTGGAGGTAATTAGGTTACGTCCAAATTCATCAATATGATGAAGGTGAAAAGCAATAAAAAGATGAAGAACCTTTTGTTCAAAGTGTGGAATAAAGACACACTCTGTCTCGGGCTTAACCCCATCCCCCCATGCTGCTACTCACTCCATTTGAAAAAGAGAAAACCAGAAAGTTTTACATTAAGCCATATAAAACACAGGCTTGGCTCTGAAAATTGTTCAGTAATTAAAACACCTATTTTGTCCCACACCAAGAAAGTGTTTTCAGTTAAGAGGCAGAAATACCCATAAAGCAGCAGAGCAATTAATGCACTTGAAAGATTCCTGCATTCAGGCTGGCTTACCTGAATAACTACATACTTCAGCTTCAAAAAGAATGAAATAAGGATCGTTTAACACCTTGTTCTGAAACAGGTAACAAGAAGCAGATACAGAAGAAATTTTAGGAGTGGAATTAAAAAAAAAAAAATCCAGAAAAGTGAAATGAAGTACTTTAGGTGTGTGTGGAAGCAGTCAAATTGGCTTTGCTGCAGTTTTAAAACAAGACTTGTTTGTATCTGTAAAATTCTAAGGAATAAAGTAACTCCACAATCTCAAAGTACAGCGATGTGAAAACTGCATGGTAACAAACTAATCAGAACACTGGCCATAACCAAGTTACTACAATGCCATTGTAACTTCGCCGACGTACTATTCTTTCTGGTTTACATGGAAGGTACGATAGAAGAGAGAGTTCTGTTTCAAAAAGCATCTGCCTTATCTTATGCTGAGAAATTCCGAGATGAATTTTTATATCCATTCCACCAACAGGGTAAGTTACTACCAAAAAAAAAAAAGCCACAGGCAAATATATAAGCAGCTTGTATGACCTCAGCCATTTAAACCTATTTCTGGGTTTCTCCCTAAAACAGTAGTGATCCAACTTCATATTGTTTTGTACAATAGAGACTTAAAAAAATTTCAAATAATTCATAGCAGTGAATTCCATTTCCAAAACAATTCACGTGAATCTTTTGGGCGGATCTCTGCCTATTCAGAATAACCACTCTGTCATTAAGGCAAAGCACATTTGAGACTATTTTCACGCCTCGCCCTTCCTTAAAGGGCGAAGCACAGACAGGAACTTCAAGATACTGAGAATATTAGAGAAAGCCATCGTGAAGCATCTGACTGCGCAGCATCCAACTGCTAATATTCAAACTGACCCAACAGAACATCTGGAAGGAACTAGAGAACAGAAACAGGAACAGAAATGCTGTATGATTATCTTTGAACGCGTCAAGTATGGTTTTTTTTTTTTAACGCAAATTCTTCCAGATATTAGTGTACCAGAATGACCTCCTATTTCACAGCTTTAGGGCCCCAAATCCTCATGAGCAGGGCTGCAAGGTCACGCTACCCCAAACAGTCCGAGCCAGCACTGGGCTCTGGTGGACACAGACAGTGACAGGAAGTACTGCCAACGTGATTTTGAAAATAAGAATCTCCACGAGTAATATTAGTCCACAAGCTTCATGCAGGAGTTTGAGGAGACTCTTATTCTTTGTACTGGCTTCTTGTAGTTTTCTTCAAAGTCCAATTAATTCTCAGAAATTTTCTGCTTTAGCTTTTGATTACCCTCCAGTGCTTCGTTTTTGCTCTGTTCTTCTGGATTCTTTGCCAAATCAGGATTGTAGCGATACAAATACCCATATGGACGGAGATGATAAATCAAATATTCCAAATGATACATAGTCACTGGATCAACGTAGTGGAATGAAACTGCAAGATCGGAGCAGCATCCGGGACCCTAAAAGGCAAAACAAGTCAAAATAATCAGCAAGAATTGCAAAGCATGACCTGGATTATAGATCCCGGAAGAATTCAAACACATACTTGATGTCATGGTAAGAAATTCACTATCATCACTCAGTCATATACTGCAAAACTTAATGTTGGCAAGCAAAAAGTATAAGGCATATCTGCCAAAGCATCTTTAAATAAAGTTGGACAAAGTCTTTTGCTTCTGCAGTCAAGCCTGTGAAAAAACTAGCTGCCCTCATTAATGTCAGAGGTTTTTTGCTTTTCCATTCTTCTTTTTTTTATGTTGGTGCTTAAACAAAACCAAGAAACAGCAAGCAAATCTAAATGCATTGCATTTACATACATTTACATATTGTTCTTCTTTCAATACTTAATAAGTTTTACCAACATAGCTTACTTTGGATACCAAGAAGTCTCTCTCCAAACACCAGTACGATAGGACAGGATCAAGTGTGCGATTTCCATTACGGATCCCCACCACCACGGCGTCCATTATGGAGATAACCATCCACAGCTCATCCACCCATGAACTGCAGCCCTACCTACAGCTGCTGCATCCTGACACTAATTAATACAGTATCGTAGCTGGTTTAAGCTACAGAAATGCTCTAGCTGCTGAATACAAATATAAAATAGATGCTTCAAAATGAAAAGAGTCTATCAAAGAACTAAAGTTTAGGGTTTTTTTCCAGCTTTACTGTGTAAAAAAATCCCACATGCTATCCTTGATTTCGGCCACTTACGCTGATCTCAAAGCTTGCTGAAAAATAATACCTTTAAAAATGAGATTATAATCCTAACAAAGAAGCCACATCACAGATCATATGAGTATCAAATGCAGAATACCTTCAGATCGCTTTAATTTCAAGCAGCGCCCTGCTTCCCCCTCCCCACGTTTTTTCTTTTTTTTTTTCAAACTGGAGATTTCAGATGTGAAACACGAAGGACAAACTAAAGTTCTCGTAGTAAGAATGTTTCAGCTTGTAAATGCTCTTTTTCATTGCTAAAAAAAAGTAATTTTAAAAAAATTAGCTTTGCCAGCTCTCGTGCTTTGCCTCCACTTCTACAGAAGGTAGGCAAAACAACTACAGAAGGAAATCTAATCATATTTCCGTGTTTGGGTCAGGCTTTTATTTCACTTCTAGGCAACGTTCATTCTTCTATAATCTTTTCAACGCAATTCATTTACACGTACATTTTAACAACCTTCAACACAGAAGTGAGGGCAGGGCAGCTATCAGGTGACACTGCACACAGTTATCAGTGATAAGGGAAATATATTGCAGCACATTTCCACAGTTGCAAGGAAACAAGATCAGCAGACAGCCAGGGGCACGTACCAACACCCAGCAGCCCCTTCAGGAACTCAGGAATCTCTTAGGTGTGATTTGGGAATCATTTGTGATTGGGGAATCACAAAATCTTCTTTTCTAAAATATATTGAGCTGTTATGAAACTGCTAATTCACACATCATGCATCATATATACTCTATAAAATAGGTACCAGGTTCCTAAGGACTTACCTCTACAGCAGGATAATAATTGTAATTCCAGTACCAGAATGTTTTCGGAAGGTATCCTCTGATTAAATGATGTTCTGGAACAAAGGGATGAAAGGTTTCTCTACCACTTGTATCCCTAGAATCTCCTGCTTCCACATTAATGATCTCCATGCATTTTCCGAGTGCGAGGTCTTCAATAGAGGAGCTGTGAGAGCATTTGTTCGTTTTAAATGCAGCAACAAATCTCTTCAGAGCTTCTTTGCTCAGAACGTATCCTGCTCCACCACTCATGTAGCCCTGTTTCACGTAAGGCTTAAACCTTCTTCCAAAGTATATTGGCTGTTCAGGACTGTACTTTGAAAGAAGCCACCTCAAATTGTCCAATATAACATATGTATCATCGTCTGCTTTCATAAACCAATCAGCATCATCAAAATAATGGTCATATACATATTGAAAAGCTTTAATAGTCTTCCAGTACAGTTGGTCTCTGCCTTCTTTGGTTTCTAGGCCCACAGTTGGGAAGTCTTTATTTTCCTCAGAGCTCATAAAAAGTACCTTATTACAACGTTGGGCCCAAGTGGCCTTAACGTGCTTGGCTTTCTTTTCAAGATTTTGAGGTCCAGTCATGACCCAACACAGTATTTTCACCTTCTGATACAGTTCCTCTGCAATATTTTTATTCTCATCTAAAAAAAGAGTAAAGTTCAAAAAAAAAATTAGACTTGATTGCGAAACAAACCTAGGAGCAACTTCTCCCCAGACATTCCGTTTCTAGATCAGAGAGGAAAAAAGGCATTCTCTTCCAAATGTACCAGTTAATGAAACTGATGTTAGGTTTAGGAAGAAAACAAACAAGACTCCCAAAACCAAGACACCAAAATTCTTAAAGCTACTCCAACTTCACAGGATAAAGGAGAGCATAAGAGCCGTATCAAAATGGTTATCTGTTTAGGGAAGTAGGGCTTTAAAAAAACCTCGATTTGAGTATAAAACCTGTTTGGAGGCAACTTCTTTATGGTCTTGGAGGACTAATGAAAATTTAAAAGCTGAAGATTTTTGCCATTCACAATGAACACAATTTAAAAGCTAACAGGCTCTGTTGTATATATATTGTTAACTAATAAAACTTAATAAATATTTCTAAAACAGCAATGTATTTTTGAAAGAAAGAAGCTAGATCAAAAGTTAGAATTGGTCCAAAATTAGCTTCTTGAAGCTAAAAAGCATTTCAGCAACACCTACAGTGCCAGAAAATATCCCTGCTTAGCAAAACCACCATTAGACGTCAATACTTCATTTGAGAAGTTCCTACTCCAAACAAGTCTGGATACAAAAGCTGGACAAACACTTGGGCTCTAAGGAAAAAAATCATTACTGTAATAAAAATGTAAAAGAAAACTACCATTCAGTAGGCCTCAGGAGAAATAAAGTTATTTAGATGTAACCTGAACACGGGGAAAGTGAAATAAAAGGATTCATACAAATTCTTGGCAGTGAAGAAAGCAGCATTTTGCAATGCATGAAAAGGGAGGATATTAATTAATTAGTCAGGCATAACAAAATACCTTTATGCTGTCCGGAGTCTGCATTGAAATTCATTTGTCCTTGCAGCTGATTGTTATCGATATCTGCCGAGTGCTGACCGTGTGGATCATTGTGAAGGATGCGAGGCTGGATCTTAACCTGCTCTTCTAGTATAATGCTGAACAGAAGATAGCATACGAAAAATCCTATCGCTGATCCAAAAGTGAAGGTTAGAAGGTTCATCCAAGACTTAGAGGCGGCCATCTCCTGGAGGTGATACACTGTCAAAACCAAATGGAAAACGCCTTAAGCTTAAAGCCGATTAACACAGAAATCAAATCTATAGGAAGAAATCAAGGACTAAGTCTCTGGAAGTAGAGATCTCCGTTCTAGCTCAGATTCGGCTCCCCTGGGCTTGCACGGAAGTTTAAGTACAAGGGCAATACAAATATCCATATAAAACTGTACGACCATTGATAAATTTAGTGAAAAAGGGCTATCATATATTCTTTCAGCTTAAATTATAAAGGACAGTCATAAATCACAACAGTGACTGTACATACAAAAAGCATTAATTATAGTTATACAATATTTATAAAAGAATGGTTACATTTAAAGTGCAATACCTTAATCATAAAATTGTAATATATGTTCACTTGGTTCTCTTCATCCCAAGTAATACGTGCTTTAAAACGTAATACCTAAGCCTTTTACAACGCTAAAAGATGATGATCAAAGGACAATCTACAGGCCTAGATACAATATGGCCATGAGATGGACCTAAACTCCAGGAGTAAGTATATTACAGCAATTCTTCAACAGATGTCAAACACAAGCAGATTTTTAAGAATTATAAAAGCAATTCTACTCTCAAAGTAGGGCAGTTTTCTTCCACTTTTAGGAAATACTGAAGGTAAACTTGCAGAAGAAAGAGTAAGACAACATCTGAATTTTCATACAGAAACACCCAATTTTAAAAGGCATTTGGAGGAAGAGGAGAAGAAAACACATTAGCCTCAAGGCCTCTTCTACACATCAGAAACCTTGTATTTCAGGAATAAAAAACACCCTTCACTTCAGCCACACCCTTGCTCCTCAAAAACTGAAGGATTTGGCTGACCATTTTTATAAAATTAAACAAAACCAGCATCTACGCCTGAAAAAAGTGAGCTTTATACATCCGAAACAAGCATGAATTTTTATATATTAAACCCTTGCAAACCAATTTCAGGCTGTTGAAGCTCGAGGCCTTTCCGTCTTTGCAAAGGGTTGAGACATTTTCTAATAATTCATGACTAAACTACAAAAACATTGAGCATGAAAATATATACTGGATTCGAGCCAGAGTCTTACAAACAAGTTGATGATGTTCCCTCCATTAGGATCATTCTTAACGTCACTGGGCAGGACCCAGTTTAGTTAGTTAGGGAGCCAAAAAAAGAAAATTATGGAATGTAGGGGAGCATCAATGAAAACCATCGATCAGGAAAGAGCTGCAGCCACCAAAACAACTCATTTAGCCTGAACCCACTTCCCTCATTGGCTGTGCAGAACCTATTGGAAATCGAGTGTCTCCAAGCAAACTAATCACTTTGCAGCAACACGTGCTCCAAATACCAGTTTTCTCTCTGAGTGCTCTTCAGCACTTTAATATGAAAAAGCACATTATACAATTTTCAAATCATACACTGTATTCCCTCAATTCAGCACTACATCTTGGTGGAGACTAACGATTGCCTTTAGCTATCCCACCTTGGAGTATAAAATTGACTGTCATCAATTGTGACCCAGGCCTTGGAAAAATGACTCGGTTTCCAGCTTTATTTCTATTGTCTTATAAGCCACTAATTTGGGAAGAAAATACGAGGACTTAGAGGAGGTGCCTTCCAAATAAAATAAAGCTAAACTCCAAAATTTTTAAGGACAAGTCTATATGCACAAGCAGCCTGTGACACTGAAAAGTACCCGTTGTACTAAAATGATCAGTTTTGTTTTCACTTTCCTCATCTATCACCAGAAAGTCCCCTAAAATTTGCAATACACAAAGAGAGAGGGCCAGAATAAAACAATGCCTTCCTTCAGCATATTAAGAGGGGAAAATATAAAAATCCATGCACGCACAGAGCATAGCTACAGCACCTTCTAGAAGAAAAAGTCTCCATTGTTCCACTTACCAATTTTAGTTCTCTCTGCCATACAATTTCAGTTATCTGCTCTAACAGCTGTTAAAATTACTCTTGCTTGCAGAGAAAAAAAGAAAACCACTTGAAAATAACTGCTGCTTATTAAACTACGGAATTACGTTCAGTTAGATTCTTTAGGAAAAAACCCTTAAGGGTATTGGAAATGTTAAAAAGATAAAGTGCATTCATCACATTTGGAAATCAGAAGTTGATTTGCCAGTATTCCACAAGCAAAGAGGATTTCTGGGAGCAGGTAGGGACAGATGCACTTCATATTTGATATGAAATGGCCCCAGTTACAGTTTTCAATCTAAAGTAATCTGCTCATCGTTCTATCAATTTTATATCAACAGACTGGACCACTATATACTGATGGAGTTTATAAACATATTGATACACATGTAAACAGACAGAAATCTTCATTTTTTACATTATCTTGATATTTGACATAAGTACAGTCTTTTAACTTGCCAGCAAAAATAATGGAATTCTACAGCATTAGACTAGAACCAGAAAATGTCTAAAAGGAAGGTCAGTTCTGATTATGACAAGCATCCCCACTTGGTTGACATTCTTTTCTATGCATGGATTTATTCAGGGGCAAGACAAGCAAAACATTTAAGTGCTGAGCAACCTGATCTAGTAAAAGATGCTCCTGCTCATGGCAGGGGGTCAGACTAGATCACCTGTAAGGGTCCCTTCCAACGCAAACTATTCTGTGACGCTATGATTCTGTGACATATAGAGAGGGAAAAGGCAAGTGCACAACCTACCAGGTCACTAAAAGATTCCTGGATTTATTTCTATTTTTACATCTATTGAGTTAAAAACCAAACACTACTTTAAAAAAAAAAATCGCCTACAATTTAAGTCATGCTCCACTGCTCTATCATGGCAGCTTAAACAAACAGATCCATTTAGATATTCACGAAGGTAGTCCTACTCACATCAACAAGACCAACCAATGTTTTAAAATTATATCACAACAATCATTGTAGATTTGGCTATAAATTTACATTTTGAGAGTCGATTTCTGCATCTTCAAACTTTTAGAAAAAGTAATTTTCCTCTGTTAGGGGCTGCCGAACCCAGCAGCCCAATGGAGACAAAGCTGCTGCGATTCCACAACCCCAGGTCCAGACACACACACGCAGCTCCCCACAGGCATATCCTGATCCCCCAGTAAATCACCTTAAACACTCAGTTTACTCAGTAACCAGCCCTTGGATCTTTTTGTCTCCAATTGCCTCCCTCAGAGCCTCCAAAATGACTCACAGATCTTGCAGTCCCTCCAGTAGCTGGCCTGGACCTCCTGAACTCTCCTATTGCCAAACTGAAGACCCTCTGATCTCACTAGTACCTGTCCCACGCCTAAAGCTGCCTCAAAACCTGGCTCCAAAGCCTCTTGTCCTACTCGCTGGCTAGTCCTGCATGATATCACCGGCCACCACACACTGGCATACTTGCCAAGACAATACACATGCTCTCTGGTCTCCCCAGTTACTGGCACCGCAGACATAGAGCCTCGATGACTCATGGTCTCCACTCTGGTTGCTGATATTTTAGACCCTCAGTCACTCCAGTTTCTCCAGTTGTTGGCACACCAGACACAGAGGTCCCTATAACTTATGGTATCACCCCAGTTGCTGGCACTTAGACCTCACTATGCACACAGGAATACAGCAGAGAGTCCCCTCTTCCAGAAAAACAGTTAGGACTTGAGCTTACTGAGAAAAGAGTACAGGCTGTAGTAATCTGGCACAAATCATGGCCAAACATACTGACCAGCCATTTGTTCACAAGTCACCAGGCCCTTTCATCCCTCCCCATTCCTCCCTTTGGTCCCTCCCCTGAGAATCCCATAATAGATTTTGTACAATCACAGGACGCTTTTCTCCTGCACCCCATAATATGTCCCATATTCTGTAGGTAGTTACCCCCCTCAATCTTGTAAACTGTCCCAGAGAACAGCTTTCTGCTGACTTATGATGCCTGTCACAGCCAGGCAATGGGGCTGATGGCTCCCCAGTGACAGAAGCGGGGGCTGCTTCCTCTGACGAGATTAATGGGGTCCCCCCACCCCGCTGTGCGGTCCTGGTGATGAGCCTTTTAACACATCATCTAAAACACTGGTCTCACTTTGCTGGCTGATCCAACAAGGTTTAAGGTCACCTTCCTAATCCAAAGAAAATTTAGGGAACCCCCACGCAATAGGAATATATGATACTGGACCTTGCCTCTACCCTCAGAAAAACCAAACCCAACCGCCTTTAAAACTGATACTTTTAAACAAACTCAGACCACATACCTTTCTGAACTTATTTCAAGAGGAAAGACGTTCAACAACAACAACCAAAAAACCCAGCAAACCTAAACCTGGGATTTTGAAATTTATGGAATGCAGGACAGAACTCTAGATATTTTTTGTACCTGTTTAATCCCAGTATCATTGCACAATCATTTAAGATTTGATAAATTAACTATGAGAAATATGGCTAGCCTACCCACACAGCTGGCTCTCCCTTGTATCCCTTACTTACGAAGCGAGTAAGGGATTCATGCGCTGAGGCCCCAGCGTGAAACAGAATGTAAATGTCCTTTGAGAGCTGCATAATTAGCAATGAAATTGATCTCCGCTACCACATACTTAACAGTTGAGCAACACATCAGAATAATTAAAGTCAAAATGTATAAAACATAGCTAGCTGTGCAATGCCCAACAAAGGCCTTCTGCTCACTAAATCCCGTTATTTCTAGAAGCTTTATATGCACATATTCATACGCTTCTAAAATGAAGCTATATTCAAAACAGCTGCACACTCGCTAACGTTGCCTATATCACGGATTACTGTGAACTGCTGCAGTTTCCTATCAACTAAGCACAGATTGTATTTTTTCCCTTTTAAAAATGCATTGTTTTGTTGTTTTTTTTTTAAATCTAAGGTTGTACGCATTTCTTTGGAGAAACCAAAACCTCTTGGTTGTTCTATCCAAAAGCTCTCGACACCGGCAGCACGGGATGCCGTACAGGTGGCCAGCATGGGCACCGATGTGAGACGGGAGAAGGATCCTGGCGACCTCCTTCCTCATTCCAGCCGCTGACACCCTCTCTCAGCAACAAGTCACCACGTCCAAAGCACGTAGAGGCTCTCCAGACCTCTACTAACTTACTAAAGAGGACTGCGACGTCAGTCCAGGAAGTCCCCGTTAGGAGAAGCAGAAGGCGACGGCTGGGGAGCACCGGGCGACTCCCCCCCCCTCCCCAGAAGGCACCTTCCTTCCTCCCTCCGCTGCGGCTCCGAGGGACTCACCGTCTCCCGAGGAGACACCCCCCCACTTCGGAGCTTCTCCTGACAGCCCAGCCACCTGCTGTCCCCGCCAACCGCGGCTCCCGCGGGCACCTTTCTCGCCGCCGCCGGGCTGACACGCACGGCCCCGGCCACCTCCCTCCCGCCTCATCACCGCAGGGAGGCACCTGCCTTCACCTCGCTTCCCCAGACGGGGCGATGCCCTTCAGGGGCCTGTCTGCCTCCCCCTAC
>VXAK01010755.1:82993-93893 GCA_013399435.1 Arenaria interpres
GTGTGTGGTGGGAAAACGGTACAGGGAGGAAAGGGGAGAGCATGAGGGAAGAGCATCGCCGCCCCTGGAGCACCCTGAGGTTTGTTAATGAGGTGTTGGGGCCGTGGTGCCACCTGGGGCTCTGTCCCCCCACACACCCCCCCTGCGATGGCCTTACCTGGCTGGCGTCTGCTTCTTGTCGCCTGTTCCCTAGGGTCGGGCCGGGCTCCGCCGCTTCCCAGCCCCTGGTTCCCTTCCCCTCAGCCGGTCTGGAGCCTCTGCACTTCCAAAATACCATTAGGCAACTGGAGGGGACGTTGCTAGGTAACTGCACCCTCGGAAATCACTCCTTCTCTCCCTCTGCTAATGCTGCCTACCTTTTGAACATCCCTGACGTTGCTCTCTCCATAGCTTTCCTCGGGAAAAAAACCCAACCCTATTAAATATGAAAAGGGATTATATATTTTAAAGGTGTTTTCCATTACAGTGTAACCAAGGGATAGCGTTTTGCAAACAGTGGGTAGTTAATGCAGCTCTGTAGCTAATACAGGCTTATTTTTTCTTATTTTTTTAAAGGACTGGGGTGCAGGTACATGCAAACAGGAGCTGGTTCATGCTGAGGGCCACCAGCGGCTCTGTAAATGGCGGTCACTGCACACACTGCTCTCGAAGTCTCACCACATCTTCCCCCTCCCTCTGTTTCTCCTTCCTTCCTCCAGCCTCTCCAGAGGTTCAGTCCAAGCCACAGATTTGTCTCTTCACGGCTATAGATTGTTTGCTTTCTGCCTTCCCTCTCTCCAAAACAGTTCATCCCTCGGTAGTGTGCCCTTTCGTCCTCTATTTTCAGTTCTTTTTCTCTGGATGATTGGTCATGCAGGAGATGCTGGCTTTTTGAAGAAGCTCCCGTGTCCCACATGGCTCCAGGTCATAGCTTCTCAGTCCTGCCCCAGCCCACAGTTTGCTGCCCCCCCAAAAATAAATATTACAAGCAACTTGGTGAATGGTATCTCCTTGAGATAGTTTAATTATAGAAGAAAGGGTACGCTTGTTGTAGGGGTTTGACATGAAGAAATGCAACTATAAACAATATCAAAGACAATGGAAATCACAAAAGCATCTGAAAAAATAGAGGTGTCTTGTTTTCTCATTTCCTTTCCTTCCCAGATTTTGATAGTTCTGTCTACCCATGTACAGGGCATGCCTTAAAATTCTGAAATAGATTAAGTTGAAGTTTTCAAAATGTCTCGTAGTGCGGATAACGCAGTATGGTCGAGCTGAATGTGAAACTTGGTGTTGCTTGGTGAACTCAAAAGCATCATGGTAGTTCTGCTGTCGAGGGCTGTGGCCCCTGTGTGTGACATACGTGTATGTCCATGCATGAAGTGCTGTGCTTTTTCATACCCGGGTGGTTATGGAGCCGTTTCACTCTTTGTTAGGCTAGTTTGGAAGGAAGATTTCCAAAAGAGAGAGGGTGGAATGTACTGTCATTTGACAGAAGTCTATAATTATTGGTGTACACAAAGTTTGCTTTAACAAATGTGACTGGTCTGGCTGCACTGTAATGGCTGTTTAACACTTTATGGAGACATTCACATACCGTGCATACAAACAGTTGTGGTGTGTTGTTTTTTTTTTAAACTCTGGGATAGATGAGCAGTCTCTGGCCGTTCAGAGTCAGGGAAGGTGCCCCTTCGTGGGAGCAAACACACTTCCACCCCTTCTGCTGTGCAGCGCTGCTTTGCATAACAAACTCGCTCTGGGTGGCCACCCAGAGGGAAAAAGCCATTCTCCTGCTCAGGGTCAGAAAGGGGGAGCAGGCTCGGTGCGTCTCTCGTGCTTGCAAAGTCTGCAGATCTGCTTCTCCATTGTCCCACTCCATATCAATGTGCCACGTCGATAGGAGACTCTCCTCTGTTCCTGAGAAAGCCCAGGGGACATGCTGGTGTCACAGTAATGAGACAATGAGACTCACATCACTTAACTTCTGGCGTGTCTGGCTGGGAACAAATTAGAGAGAAAAAGATGTGGGAGTCCTGGTGGGCAACAGGATGCCCATGAGCTCGTAACGTGCCCTCATGGCCAAGAAGGCCAATGGCATCCTGGGGTGCATCAGGAAGAGCGTGGCCAGCAGGTCAAGGGAGGTCATCCTGCCCCTCTGCTCTGGGGAGGCCCCATCGGGAGCACTGGCTCCAGTTCTGGGCTCCCCAGTTCCAGAAGGAGAGGAAGCTGCTGGAGAGGGTACAGCAGAGGGCTACAAAGATGATGAGGGGGCTAGGACATCTCTCTGATGAGGAAAGGCTGAGGGACTTGGGTCTGTTTACCCTGGAGAAGAGAAGACTGAGGGGGCATCTGATCAACGCCTATAAATACTTAAAGGGGGGTGTCAGGAGGATGGGGCCAGTCTTTTTTCAGTGGTGCCCAGGGACAGGACAAGAGGGAACAGGCACAAACTTTAACATATGAAGTTCCATCTATACATGAGGCGGAACTTCTTTCCTGTGAGGGTGGCAGAGCCCTGGAAGAGGCTGGCCAGGGAGGGGGTGGAGTCTCCTTCTCTGGAGACATTCAAACCCCCATGGACACGTTCCTGTGGGACCTGCTCTGGGTGACCCTGCTCTGGCAGGGAGTTGGACTGGGTGATCTCCAGAGGTCCCTTCCAACCCCATAGCATTCTGGGATTCTCTGAGAGGGAAATTAAAATTTTAGTCATTTAATTTAAAAGGAAATAAATCACTTTGGTCTTCATGTCAGTATACAGCAAAGAACGAGATCTTCCTATGGTGAAGCTGAGGAAATTACGCTGATTTTCAGGGCTGTGGGATGCGGTGGGAGGGCAGGTGGGAGAACTGAGGGGTTAGGAATTCTGCTGGGATTCTCTTGGAGGACTCTACCGTAGACAGGGTGAAACCTCAGCCGTGTCCATGCTGCTCTTTAGAATCAGCTCTTGGCGGGTGTTAGTCAGTAAACTGTGCCCAGAGGTTTTTCTCAAGGAATGCTACTTGGCATGGACATAAATCACACCGATGAGTCTGTTAATAATTAGCCTCTCCCGTACTTAAATGTACTTTCTGGCCCTGATTTATTTATAGAAATGGCCTGGCAAAACCTACTTAAGCACTTAAGAAAAATGCATCTTTCTTATTTGTGTTACTGATATATTTCTGTATAGATAAGTATATTTCCGTTTATTTTCCATATATGTGCACCTTAAAAGTTAGACAGGGCAAGCGTGCAAATATTTTCTCTGTCAAAGCCTACAATAATAGTAAAATAATAAATTCTGGAATAAATAAAAAAGATGCATTTCAGAACAGTTTGAGGTGTAGCCAACACTTGTGGATAAATGCTTTTGTTCGCCTATCTCGTACCTGTTCCTGGCAAAAGCAAAGAGGTTCAGGGGATTGTTGTCAGCTAAAAAAAAAACCACCAAAAAAAAGCTTAATAAAAATGTTGGAATTAACATTGGAAATTATCCTGTTAAATATGCCCAGGGAGGCGGTTGAGTCACCATCCCTGGAGGGATTTAAAAGCCAGGCAGAGTTGGTGCTGAGGGACATGGGTCAGTGGTGGGTTTGTCAGTGCTGGGTTAATGGTTGGACTCGATGAGCTGAAAGGTCCCTTCCAAATTAGAAAATTCTATGATTATTATCTGGCATCTGTGACAAGAGATGAGGTATTGTTCAGTATGAATTAGAATGCAGAACTAACTCTTCTTCTACTTTGCAATCATTAATAGTTTAATTCTTCTAATCCTTTTGAATTGACACTGCATTTTGAGTTCCTTTAGAATTGTTTTTCTTCTCTTTAGGTTTTCTCCTCTTTTTCTAATTAGAATTCCCTTTCTTCTCTTTATATGTAAAGACAAAAGGCTATTTTTACAAGGTCTGTGGTTCGATTTCCTAACTAGGGAAGAATAGGGAGGAAAGGCATTCCATTTTACTGTTATATTATATATCATGGCAGTACCAACAACAGTTTACCTCTCGTACAGAATTCAGAATTAATTCCTAGGAAAAAAGCAGAGTAGGTATCTATGATAATGAAACAAGGCGATCATTTGAAGGGTTGAGTGCTACTTGACTTAACAGAATTAGAAAGAAGTCAATACATCCTGTGAAGTGAACTGTATTTCAGTGTGTACTTCTGTGAGAAAATGGGAGAAAATTACTTTCGCTATCACATTTTTTTCTTTTAAAGCAAATAATTGACTTAGGGTGTGTGATAGCACAGTTGTTTATTTTCCACGCTGCAAAGTGTTACATTTTCCAGTCTAGTTATTTCATTGCAGACCTTTGTTCTATTTGTTCTACACCTCTGTTTCTGATAACATCAGGGCTGGCAGGGTGACGGTTTCTCATTTTGAGGTAATAGCTCGACCTAGTGATGGGAAAGAGCAGATGCAGTGATATGTTTTAGAATAGTTTCTCAGTCTTTTATAAACCAAAGACCTTCTAACTTCCTTTAAAAAAAAATAAATAGATCCTCTTGCAGTGTTCCATAATTGTTATTCTTCTTCCTCTTGTTCTTAATTGTATTTAGGAGAGCATATATATGTTTTTAAGCACATTTAACTGGCCGCTTTTGATGTCTTCCAGACACAAATCACAAAATTAAAGACAGTGCTTTAAAAGACTAAAGCATCACAACTGGTATGTGTCAAAATAACTTTCTTAGAATGATGTCCAGTTATTCCAGCTGAAAAATACATTCCAATGTATTTTAAGTTTGTTACATATATTCAAGCATGGATTTAGCTGTTGCAGCTTTATACCAGCCAACCATGTCTCTTCCAGCTGAATTTAGCTGTATTCTAGATGAAAAGAATCTTGTTTGTATTAAACAAAACACCTAATGAACTGGGTAAAATCTCACAATGGATGAATCACAATGGAAAAGTGAACTGGAGATTGTAATTTGCAGTTAATCCTGCTATATTGACTGCAACGGTTAGTTTAAATGCTAATTCAGCTGACACCTAATCTTTCTTACTGTTTGAAAAAGAATCAGAATTTAAATTATTTCTACCATTACGGCTCAAGAAAACCTCTAGAGAATTATTCCGCTTTCTGTTATAGAACCAATATCAGACTGACTAATTTTTCTTTCGTATTCCGCACATGGTTAAAAAAAGCGTATGTAATAGTTCTTTGGGTTTTGCGGTTTGTTTCCCACCCCTTCTCCCCAGGAGGAGAGAATAAATTACCCTGGATTCCTTCTCATTAGCCAAGACCACTATTCAGTTAGAAGTCAGCAATGTTTCATTCCTCTGTGCCCTTGGGCCCAGTGACAATAGAGCCATTGGTGTGCCATATGCCGGGCCTGCCATGTGCGCCGGGCGGCCAACAGCTCTTTCAACACCCCTTTCTCCTCTGGGCTAACAAACACGGGGGATGATGGAAGGGCTGGGATGGTTTAAAGTTAAAAGAAAAAAATAGGATGCAGCAGTCTTCTGTGCGGGGAATAACAAATCGCCTTACTCCATGTTCTCCCTTGCTGCTGCGCTAGACGTGCCTTCCTCCTGCTCTACTGAAGTTCTCAATGCCCGGGCTCTAGAAAAGATTTTCTTTTAGCGCTGTAACCTCTAACTCCGAGGTCAGAGGGAGTCTTATTTGTTTTGAAGCTTAACATAATGAAGCAGAAAGAAAAGAAAAAAGGATTAAGTAAGAGAGGCTATAAGCAATAGGAACTCCCAGGGGGAGAGCCAACTACTTTTCATACCATGAGAGAGAGGATTTTGTCTGGAGGAGAGATGAGGAGTCCGCGTGTCCTTTAAATGTCTTCCAAAAGGAAGGAAAAGAACAGAGAGGAAAAAGAAAAATAAACATACTCAAAATTATAGGAACAAACAGCTCTGTTAGCTCAGTAAATTCTTTAAAAGCTCGGGGCTCTCTGGCATGTGGTGTGGTCCCAGTGGGCAAAAGGCAGAGTAGGAGACACAAACGTGAGCCTCCCGCGCCTCAAGCTACAGATCTCCAAACAGCTTTTGAATTTGACAGTTTCTCTTCTCGCTTTTGTTTCCCCACTCAGATACGGGGATTAAAGCATGGATCTGCCTGAGACTTCGAGAGCAAGCACTCAAACTTTAAGAGCACATCGTGTTACTGTTCTCCCGGGGAAGGAGAACCAAAATAGGAAAAGGCTCTCTGCATATGCGTATCCCTGAGATAGAACTCTACATTTCAGATGCCGGACGTGGTACCAGAACGCTTGGCACTGCAGCAGTAAATGTAAATGTACAGGTATCCAACATGCCTTTATTTTTATAAAGATAGCCAGGGTAGCAGATGGGTTATTTATTGTCAGCCCACGTGACCGGGGAGGAGGAACTGATCCCCACCTTCCCCCAAGTCCTGCCCACCATCAATCTCTCCCAGTGTATAATGGGCTGCCAGTGCCACCGCGGCACGAGGATGCTGCTGTGGGGCTCCATTAGGAGAAACAATCTTCTGCTTTCAGGCTTATCCCCTGTCCCAGAAAATTTACCAGGCTGCTGCCAGAAAGAACATTTGCCAACTGATTTTCTGTTATTGCTACAATGCTGAGTCATGAAGCAACGTCTGTCTGAAGTCACTCTTTCCTGGCAGAAATGAAGCTGTCCGCTAACTCCCAGCCCCAAGAACGGCATTAAATTATTATTAGGGTGCATTCAGGAACAGAAGATGTAAACGCATGAAGGATGCTACACAGGCTTCAACACCAAAGTCATTTGTAGACGCTGACAAACACAAACATCAATAACAGCACATCCCATTCAGCTGGGCCTGTGATGACGGGTGGTGACATTTTGTGTAGCAAATACATCAAGTTAAAAAAAATCAAGCTGGAAAATACAGGCTTTTTGGTGATCTGTGCCCAGCTCACACTGTGAACATTCGGACACCAAGAGCTGAGAAAAGGATAGTTTGAAGCATCTGGAAACTTGAAGCCGCCTGTTCCCAGGACTCTGTTACGACACAAGTTAGGACTGGAGAAGGAAAAAACAAAAAGCATGGCTGTTGCAATTCAGGATGCTGTCAAGGCCAGATGGAAAGTACTGGGCCTGAGCTAAAAATGGATACTGGATGCAAAGGGAGTCATGAGAGTGTAGACAAGATACATCCCCCTCCTTCCCGCAGCCAAAACCTCCCATTTTTCAATGGAAATTTCACCATTACCCTAATTATCCCTCAAATTGTTGGTGCTGAAGCATCTTTAGTGGTCCATGACTGTGTAGATGGGCCAGCTGGGTGCAAGGTGCTTGTGTTCTGCTGCTGCTCACTAGCAATTGTGCAAAGGGCTGGTGCAAGGCTGAGCTGAGGCACATGGATAGAATTCCTGATGCTTGGATGTCCTGCCCATCATAACGACCTGGCCCATGAATCCACTCATGGAACACAAAGGGTGTTCAGTTCCTGTCTGAGAAACTGCAGGCTACATGCATTTGATTCTGACAGAAGAAAAAAGGAAAGTCTTTCTCTAATATTTGAGTCTGGCTGTTGGTTTCTACTTCAGACCTTGTTTTCTTGCACAGCTCCGGTGAGAGCAAAGGATGAGAACAGAGAGCGGGGAGAGCCCCCGTCACAAAACCAGCTGAGTCGTGTTCTCTCAGGCAAAAAGCCAGAAATCATAAGAGACACCTTTAGGAGGCTACTTCCTCCCTGTGCACCCCCTAGGTACTACAGGTTGTTAACTTGTTAGCCATCACTGTGACAGCAAAAGACTTTCACTGTTTGTCTCTCTTCACCACAGCCTCTGACTTCTCCACTTTCCCCTCATTTCTGCCTCCTCGCCAAACAGATTTCACAAAACTCGCAGGTTTCCAGTCTTCCAGGATGGATGCAGCAAAGATACTCATCTTTAGTGGGAAAAAGTGAGTAACGCAGACTTCAGCTATGAGCAAGGGTCAACTGAAAGCTGAGCTGCCAGCGACCAGCTTGGTGTAAGAATCGTCCACCTCCAACAGTTCATTCCACGTTGTGTTCATTTACCTGTTCTCTTTGACCTTTTATTTACCTGCTGCCCTCAGAGAACCCTCATAGCCTTTCATTTCAGCTGCTGAGAAGCACTTCTTAAGTAATTAATCAGGAACTTTCTTACAGTGTCATTCTGCCATTCTTAAATGGTTTTAGCCTGTGGCCAGATGGTTACTCAAAGTGGAAAGTCTCTTAGATACTCAGGGCACCTGGTATTTACATCCAAACCTGTTCTCTCCACCCAGCTGGCATCAACTGCAGTTCCTCTCAACAAAAATGGAGGGAAAACAGGAATATGGTGGGAAAGAAAATGCTTTGGAGAAACTATTACGCGTGGTAATGTCTGCAGAAAGGAGAAAAAACCACAAGGGGAGATGTGACTAACAGAGCTGCGGGACTGGGGCGTAATTACATCTAGTGCTGTCTGTGAATATGCTGGAAGAAAAGACTGGATATCGAAGAATGACACTTAACGTGAAGGGACTGTACCGGGAAAAGGACAGCGACATATCGGTTATTACCTGCACTATTGTAACTACCAAACAGGAGCACTGCCAATGTTTAAAAACAGATCGTGCATGGCATTTCTGCCATTAGTCCCATATATAAAACCCCATTAAAATAGGGGATTAAACATGCAAGACATCGTAAAATGCAGCAGCTATCCCTGGTTTTGAAAAGTGGTAGTAAAGGGGAGGATACATATGTGGCTGTTAACCAGTGTGCCCTAAGGGTGCAGACATTAAGGAGGGTTTAGAATCATAAAATCATAGAATTGTCTGGGTTGGAAGGGACCTTTAAGATCATCGAGTCCAACCATCAACCTAACTCTGATAAAAAACATCACTAAACCATGGCTCTAAGCGCTATGTCAACCCGGCTTTTAAAATACCCCCAGGGATAGTGCCTCAACCCCTTCCATGGGCAGCTGTTCCAACACTTGATAACCCTTTCAGTGTAAAAATGTTTCCTAATATCCAATCTGAACCTCCCCTGGCACAACTTGAGGCCGTTTCCTCTTGTCCCATCGCCTGTGACTTGGGAGAAGAGACCGACCCCCCCTGGCTACATCCTCCTTTCAGGGAGTTGGAGAGAGCAAGAAGGTCTCCCCTCAGCCTCCTTTTCTCCAGCTGAACACCCCCAGCTCCCTCAGCCGCTCCTCACACGACTTGTGCTCCAGACCCCTCACCAGCTCCACTGCCGTTCTCTCAACCCGTTCCAGCACCTCAATGTCTGTTCTGTGGCAAGGAGCCCGAAACTGGACACAGCACTCGAGGTTTTAGGCGGTTTTGCTCTTCCCTGGCTGTGTTTGCCCAACTTTACCGAGCTGCTTTCTGCAAGTTGCTTCCCTCTGCTCTTCCAGGCGGTGGGCAGCTCAGAGCGCTGTACTCATGGCACCTGCAGCTGCCCAAAGCAAGCCTGGGTTGGCCAAGGTGTTCAGGTGAAGCTTGCTCAGCAGAAACCTCCCACCTCTATTCCCAACCAGCGCCAGAGTCTACTTCTCGTAAGTGTCCTAAGTAGGACACTTAACACATTTTTCTTTCTCAAGCCTAAAAATATCCTTTTAGCGGCTTCTTAGAGGCCATTTTTAAATTCTTCACACAGACCACACTTACTGCTGACGGTCTGCACAACCTGAAGAACTTTATGCACAGGACAGCGGTTTTACACCAAGCCCACTGAAGCTGGCTATGAAAGTGCATTGCATGCAAATTACTACTAATGGCTCTCTTGAAGTATGTGTGGAGAATGAAGGTTTATATTTAGCACTTCACATCTAAGTCTTCAGAACTCAATTTCATTTACTTTAGGGCTCTCAAAGGCAGAACTGTCCAATGGTGAAGTCCGGGCAGGCATCAAAATCCCTTTCCACCTGTACCATCTATTATTCAGAACTAAGTTTTGCACAGCCAAGTCCTCAGTAAACACTTCCAAAGGTGCAAGCGCTCCCTTCCGAATCACATAAAGCTGCTTGAGGGCAACCACGATTAAGAGAGTCACATGGGGTTGGAAAGGACCTCTGGAGATCACCCAGTCCAACTGCCTGCCAGAGCAGGGTCACCCAGAGCAGGTCCCACAGGAACGTGTCCAGGGGGGTTTGAATGTCTCCAGAGAAGGAGACTCCAGCACCTCTCTGGGCAGCCTCTGCCAGGGCTCTGCCACCCTCACAGGAAAGAAGTTCCTCCTCAGGTTTAGGTGGAACTTTTACATTGAAGTTTGTGCCCGTTGCCTCTTGTCCTGTCCCTGGGCACCACTGGAAAAAAGACCGGCCGTGTCCTCTTGACACCCACCCTTTAAGTATTTATAAGCATTGATCAGAGTCCCCCTCAGTCTTCACCCGCGATGTGGGTATCTGAGCTCTTCAGGTGACAACAGGCCAAAATGCCAGGGTTTCTGATGGCTGCAGGTTGCCCACCCGAGCCCAGCAACGCTCCCGGGGAGGCGGCAGACCCCGCACTTCCTGGCCTGAGAAGGGCCCCCCGTAGGGAAAGGCCGCGGCGCCCACCGGGCCCGACGGCCCTCACGACCAGGACAGGCCGCGGCCCCAGGCCCAGCCCCAGCCCCAGGCCCCGCGGCCCGACCCCCGGGGAGGCGCATGATGAAACTTCGCGGCGGGTTTCAACAGCAGCCGCCGGTGGCGGGGGAGGAGCCGGCACCGGCGGGAGCCGNGGGGCGCGCTGCGGCCGCGGGGAGGAGAGCCCCGGGGTGGCGGGCGCCGAGGGAACCTGCCCCGGTCGGCTGTTAGAGGAGCCCCGGAGAGCGTGAGGGCAGCCCAGCTGGAGGGAGGGAGGGAGAGGCCGGCTCCATGTGCTCAGGCGGAGCTCCCCAGCGCCATCGCTTGTCCAGGTGGGAAAGAAAGGTGTGGAGGGAGCGATGGCGGTGCGGGGCCGTGCTGCCCTTGGCGTGCCTTCCCCAGCCCCAGCGTCCCTGGAGCTGTAGGCTTTGTGGCTCGCCGCACCCCGGCGCCC
>VXAK01010755.1:94050-125601 GCA_013399435.1 Arenaria interpres
GGGGGGGTGTGTGTGTTTCCCGTCAATGCTGATCAATATCTAAAGGGCCTTAAAGATCTGCCCACTGTGTTCTGCTCCGTTGTTCCTGGGGGCAGTTTCCACAATGTTACTTCAGCAGATCATAACCCTACGCCCAGTAACTATTTTGTTTGTGCGCTGTTATAAAAAAATCATAGACAACCTTGATGTATGTAAAGGTAAACTTAAGCCTAATTCCTTGCTGGCCAAAGTTCGCGTGTCATATTTGGGGCAAATTGTATTTTTTCCTCACGTTAGTCAAGTCTGCCATCATCCTGATCAATCCTCTTGATAGTTAAGGATTAATAGGCTACATTTGTTATCTGTGTTTTCTAGGTGTCAGCTCCTGCTTATAACGTTCATGTTCTTATTGAACAGGTTCTCCGCTGCCAGGTAGACCAGCAGCCTCACCATGTGTGGTATCTGGGCCCTGTTTGGGAGCGACGAATGCCTTTCTGTCCAGTGTCTAAGCGCCATGAAGATAGCCCACAGGGGTCCTGATGCCTTTCGTTTCGAGAACGTCAATGGATTTACCAACTGCTGCTTTGGTTTCCACCGCCTTGCGGTTGTCGATCAGCTATATGGCATGCAGCCTATCCGGGTGAAGAAATTCCCCTATCTGTGGCTCTGTTACAATGGAGAAATCTACAATTTCAAACAGGTATGTGTTGCATGGATCTTGCAGTATTTTCCTTTTTTGTTGATTTTGAAACCAGCCAATATTCAGAAAATGTTTAAAACACGGTGGAATATTAGGGAAACAAAAAGTTATCAAATAACTAGTATTTAATAGAAAGTAAATTGTCTGGGTGAGCTGTGTATCTTAGGTGGCTTAGACTATAACATACTTAGTCTTTAGTACTGAAAAATCACTTTTTGATTGACAGGAAGGGGAACATGCATATCTTCAGGTTTGATCAATTTAAAATAAAGATACATTCTTTATTTTTCCCTTGGGGAGGGTAACTCCAAGCCTCTTTCTCTACCTTCTCTCTCGATAATGCAAATACTTTACACCCACCCTTTAGATATTGATAATCATTGATGAGGTCCCCTCTCAGTCTTCTCGAGGTTGAATAGACCCAGGTCTCTCAGTCTTTTCCTCAGCAGAGAGATGCTCCAGTCCCTTGATCATCTTTGTAGCCTCCGCTGGAATCTCCAGCAGTCCCCTGTCCTTCTTGAACTGGGGAGCCCAGAACTGGTCCCAGTGCTCCAGATGTGACCTCACCAGGGCAGAGCAGAGGGGGAGGATGACCTCCTTCCACCTGCTGGCCACGCTCTTTTTAATGCCCTGCATGATGTCTGTGCCGCCTGCGTTACTTGTAAAGGAAAGTGATTCAAATAATCCAAATTTGGCATATAAAGCAGCTTACGATTCTGACTGTTTCTGAATCATGCTGAAAGTGAGTGTTTAAAATGAATCACAGATGAGCATGGTAGTATCAAAAATGTATGAATAATCTGAATTGACGTAGTACTTCTAATACCACATTTTTGAAGTCGGAGTTAGGCTGCTGTTAGTGATGTCAGTGATATCAGCAACATCATTGGGAAATTCTTTTTTCCAGCCATTAAGTGTCTGTTTGAAATGTAAGATATGCTTTTTCCTGCAATCCATGTGAAATGTATTGAACCAACAATCTGTAATATTTCCTGTTTTGCGTTTTGTTGTTTCTGCTGTTGGAAGCAGTAGGAATTCCTCACGGTTCTGCTACACGCACAACCCTAAGGGGAGTTTAATTACGCAAAAACTTGCATTGCCATCAACAGGAATTTGTTTGGTTGTTCTCACCACATTTTGTACCCTCTTTCTTTACAAAGAGATTTTTCTTTTAGGCTTGTGGCTGAAACCTGCCTGGGAAAGGACTGTTGGTGAAACAGGTGTCTTGTTTAGGGCAGTGACTTAATTATTTTAATATTAACTCAACTTGATCCAAGTCATTGCCCCATAAATAACAAGTAAAACCAAATAACTTCTTAACATGCTAAAGCATTGGGTTTGTGGGGTTTCTTGGCTTTTTAGTGTTTTATTGAAACCCCGTCTTTACCCCTTTCTGGTAGACATTGAAAGAACTTTAAGAATATTGAAGAATATTTGGTCTGACTTAAGTCTGGCAGCTAATTTCTTCCTCCCCCACTCCATCTGCACAGGCAGAGTGTAAAGGTTAATTTAAGGAATGGAGGAAGATTAGGCAGAAGGAAATTCTCTGTGCTTTAAAAAAAAAAAAGCCCCAAGGAATTGCAGTGGCTGCTTAAGTAAAGCAAAGTTTATTTCTGATGTGTTTTACTCTCCAGAGATGCTGCCAAAGTCTATGTGGTTTGGGGCGGGGTGTGTTACTTAAATGTCATTATTATCTGATAAGAAAGTGGCGCCGAGTGGTTTGAGACTGCAATTAAATGATGTCTTTCGTTTTCTGGTCCTGTTTTGAGTTGGTTTTTTGGAAGCTGTGGTTCCCTGCTTCAGCCCTTTGGCTGTGGGCGATGGGGAGGCTCATGCTTCTGAGGACTGGGGTCGTGCGTTTGCAGTTTCACATCAACAGATAGAAATGTGTCCCTGAAAGCTTGCTGTAATGTGAGTTGCTTAAGGCTGCAGAGGCAGTCTGCATTGTCTGAGAGATGACCCTGGGTAATATTTTGGACGCAAAAGTATAATATTCTTCTTTGACAGAACTTTTGGACTATGATTTTACAGAGAACCCCTTAGTTTCCTTACTAAACAATTACATAAATGGCATTGTTGTTGGTTTTTTGTTTTTTTTTCAATTAATAAGCAGTCAATGTTTGCAAATGCTTATCCATGTTTTTCTTTTTATTTTTTTCTTAGTTGCAGAAGCAGTTTGGATTTGAATATCAGACGTTAGTGGACGGTGAGGTTATCCTTCATCTTTACAACCGAGGAGGAATAGAGCAAACAGCGTCCATGCTGGATGGGGTATTTTCTTTCATCCTTCTGGACACTGCAAACAGAAAAGTGTTTCTGGCGAGAGATACCTACGGGGTCAGACCACTGTTCAAGGTGCTGACTGATGATGGATTTTTGGGTGTCTGTTCTGAGGCAAAAGGTAAAACCGGTTTGTGTTCAGTGCCTAATTAATCTTAAGCATTTTTGTCAGAGACAAAACTTCTTTGTCAGGCTTTTCCTCTAAGCGTGAAGAGAAAGTGAACTGTAAGTTCAGTAATAAATTAATTGTATTTAGTAGTATAAGAACTACACATCATTAAAACAAAAACCACAGACAGTAAACCTCTAAGGTGCTTAGTTGTCTTTAATATCTCTAAAATAACTTGCTTATTTAATTCTGTAATTCTTTGTGTTCTGGAATCGTAGTAGTATTGAGCCCAAGATGTTTTATGTTACTGCAAAGTTAAACATAGTCTGTAAAGCTTGTTTAGATTTATGCTATGATAAATTATATTAGAATTTGTTCCTGGTGTTCCATGGTGAACTGGGAAAGAATGCCACAAGAACTGCTGATCTGTAAAAACAAAGAACTTTTAAACCCTACTGAAATTTCCTGCAGCATTGAGTAATTTTCTAGTGACACTCATTTTATTTGATGATGGTCTTTCTCCTTTGAGATGACACATTCATTACCCTGGTTTTGGGGTTTTTTTCTTTAGCAATTATCTCTAGTCTTGACCTTGCAGAAAAAAATTCAAACAGTGGCAAAAGGGCATTAATTGCCAAAAATACACTTTGGCTAAAACTGACTTTCACAATTACTTAATGCTCATGGGAATAAATTGCTACTTGCCAATTAGTAAAATGTGCTGGCTCCCTTTTTCTGCTCTCTGCCCCAGCTTGAAATGGCTCAGATCTGTGGGCGCAACTTGCCAGGAGCAGAACCATGCTCTAGCCAGGGCAGACTCAGACTCAAAATGATATTTTTTAATACAAAACTTAGGATCTGGAGAAAATATTTGTGTATAGTTTTAGTACAGAGGCTGTTGAGCGATGTATAACTCAGCCATCCTATGTTAAAAACTGACCTTTTTTTTTTTTTCCACGTTTTATCTGTAGGACTTATCAACTTAAAGCATTCAACATCCTTATGTTCTAAAGTGGAACCGTTTCTCCCGGGTCACTATGAAGTGTTGGATTTAAAGCCCTCTGGCAAGGTTGCATCAGTGGAACTAGTAAAATTTCATAGCTATAAAGATGAACCGCTCCATGCCGCGTGTGATACAGTGGAAACTCTGCCTTCAGGTAGTACAGCAAAGCATTTGCTACTTACTCGGTTAAAAAAGTAAAAAAAATAATCTTTTAATATAAAATTTGCATTGTTTGGTTAAAAAAAGCATCATTAAAAAAAAAAAAAATGGAAGAACCTTTGTAATGTAGGAACTTGAGAATTGTTTTTGTAGGCAGTCCTGCACGAAGATAGTTGAAATCAATGCCCTCATTATCAAAGGAAATTGAGACAAATATCTTTGTTTTCCTAATTGCATAATCCAGCAAAGTCGAAGTAATACTTTTTGGGGCTTGGGGGGTTTCTTCTTCCTCTTCTTTTCTGCACAGGCTTTGATCTTGAAACGGTGAAAAGCAACATCCGTATTCTGTTTGAAAACGCTGTTAGAAAGCGTTTGATGGCCCACAGAAGGATTGGTTGTCTTTTGTCCGGTAAGTAGCAAGAATCACAATTCTCATGTTTTCTCTCTCTTTCATAGAGTCAGAGGAATGTACGCTGGCTCTTCTGCTGTGATGTACCTGAAGCGATCTGAATCTTCATTTGCTTTTTAGTTCCAGAGACCTTGTTAGTTTGTGATAAAGTTCTTAAGTTTATAAGTATCTTGAAAGTGTTGCACTTTTAAAGTTTACTCTGGCATGGTACGTTGGCTTGTTGAGACACTGAGCATTTCTGAGTAAGAAAGAAATACAATTCTTTTACTGGAAAATCACGCAATATACTCTTAAACATATTAAATTTATGCTTAGGCTGGTGTCTAAGAAGAAAATGTAATTTTTACATTCACTGGGCACTGAGTGAAGATACAAAAAGGCCTTGGTGCATTCAGCTTGCAGGAGGAACTGAAGTTCTTACTTCTCACCTCCTTTGCTTTACCCTCTGTCCTAGGCTGCCCTTGATTTACCAGATTACAGGGCAAAATTGTTTGCTATGCTTTTTTTCAGGCCACGTAATGGCTTGTGATAGAGGAAGTTGTTCTGATGAGTCTGGTGGTTACCAGCTCAGTGCTTCACGGAAGTAAAGTTTTGCAGCCATGGGACTGGAGTCTTATTTACTGTGGTTTTTGGAGCACTTTGTGCTCGTGGTTGGAGTTCTGATATGCATTGAACATCAGTAATTACATTCATTTATCATGAACCCTATTAAATGTGTATTTGAATGAGAGAGAGTTGACTAGGAGATACTGTTGGACCGTGGCATCGTAAAAAGCAGGAGGGTGGTAAATGAAACTGGGAGATATGCAGAGTTGGGAGATCCCAGCCCCAGTAAAAAGCCTGTTCAAAACCCAAATTTCATATATCAAATTGAAGGCAGTTGGCAGCTCCTCAGATGCACATGCGGAATGTATTATTACCAAAACCAAGTGCCCGTGCTGGTATAATACCAGATTATCTCAGTGCTTCACAATTTTGGGTATGCTTGGAGCATTGCTGCTGGAGAAATGCTTTTGTTTCCAGCCACGGTGGGAGTACTGCAGCTTCACAGTGGAAGCTCAGGTCTTGATTTCCCTGATTTCTGCATCCTAAGCACTCCGTTTGGTTTCTGGGCTCTGCTTTTCTCAGACTCTGTGTGTGATGTCTACAAAAGGAGATTTTTCTATGGGTAGCATACCCACAGAGGGGATGGGGGTGGGGTGGATGCTAATGCAGTCAACTGAAAAACCACATGCAGGATGTAGTAAAGAGAAGAGGATTTGCCTCACACTTGTCAGAACTGCAGGTGTGGGAGAACAGGTACTATGCTTTGCTCGGTGCTTCAAAGGGCAACAGCAACTAGAACTCATCAAGGGTTAGCAAAACTAGCTCATGAGAATAAAAAGGTGGAGACTTAGAGTGCATCTGGGCACCTTGGGCATCTTTTGGTTTTGTTTTGGTTTTTTTTTTTTAATTTTTTTTTCCACTGTTCAAATCCTTCCACTGTCCTCTGAGACAGAAGGGGGGGCAGGGGGAGAAAGAACGTCACTAATGTGAGCCTTTTCGCTTTGAAGTGATATTTAAACAATTAATTCCACTCAAAATGTGTGAAACACAGTTTTGAAAAATGGCTGGGGAAGAGTGGAATCCTTACACTAAAAGTTCCATTCTTCTACTTATTCTCTTTTTATTCAAACAGCAAACCACAAAAATGTACCTAGTTTTGTCAGTAGAGTATCAAATGTGTAGGTAAGAAGAGGGTAGGGAACAGTTCTGAAATGGAGAATAAATCCTGTTATAATGGAGTTGAGAAGGGGCATGTTCTGTAGTGGCACTGTGTTTTCAGAACATTTTCTGTGTAGCTTAAAGAAGGATTTCCACTGATGCTTCTTGCACCAAAAGCACTAGTAGCTGTTACTGAAGATGTTCCACTGAAGCTGCCCGATTCTCTTGTTAAGCAGGGGTAAAGCACTTGTAGAAGTACCTTGGATTCACACGGCTTAAAAATGAAGCCTGCTCATGAGATTCTGCTTTCTAGATTCAGTGCCCTTAAATAAAATAACTGGTCCAACTGGAAATAACTGGAAATAAAAAAACTGGCCTAACACCTAACCAAATAATCCGTTTTGTGGGCAGGGGGCTTAGATTCCAGCCTGGTTGCAGCGGTTCTTCTGAAGCTGATGAAAGAAATCAACGTCAGTTATCCCTTACAAACCTTCGCAATTGGAATGGAAAACAGCCCCGACTTAGTGGCTGCCAGAAAGGTACGGTCAGTGTTGCTTTCAGTTCATTCTCGGCTGCTGAATGCTAAACAGTCTGTATTAACAGTGCTAAATTTCACGGTATGGTATTAATAGTGGTACTGAATATTCATGCATTGCTATGAAGTCAATCAGTTTGCAGTAAATCATTTAGTACAGCGTTTGCTGCTTAGTCAAATCCTACGAACAAGATAATTGAGCCTTACCTGTCTTCACGTGCGTTCGGAAGGTATTCATGACAGACTCCTGTTGCTTTGTGACCAAAAGGATGGTACTTTGGAGTTGTCTCAATTCTGCCTCTGGGTTTCAGGGTAAATCTCCATGCTACAGTTGCTATGTTGTGGCATTTGTATATATGTTAAATATTGTAAGTTAATCGTTAGTTTACTGAGTTAAGAGCCTCGTACAAACTGTTTGGTGTCTGGGGTGCCCTTTAGGTATCCAGGCTGTCATGGCTTTTGAGCTGCTTTTTCTCTTCAGGGCAAATATCTGGAGTATTTAGAGCCTCTGCAGATTTTGTTATGCTTTGGGCAAGCAGCTGGATGGTCTGTTGTAATCATGATTGAAGGCTGTAATTAGGGAGACTGTGTTCCCTCTGGTGGCTGCACCACTGCAAGTCAGGGGGGCTGCTTTGGTATCATCTTTTCTTGGCCTAATGTCATATAATTCTCAGTGTGGCAGAAGGGAGCTGGTGCTTTCACTCAATGTGTGTGGTTTAAACACACATTGTATGTTTAAAAGATGTTTTAATCAAAAAGCAATACATTATTGTGACTCTTTACAAACAGGTGGCGGCACATATAGGCAGCGAACATCATGAAGTGATATTTAATTCTGAGGAGGGAATTCAGGCAATAGAGGAGGTTATCTTCTCTTTGGAAACCTACGATATAACGACAGTAAGAGCTTCAATTGGTAAGATTTTTTTTAATAGCAATTTTTGCTTGATATATAAACTTCTATGCAAAGTCATGTGCTTATCTGCTAGATCCTTTAGCTGTCACAGAACCTGGGAACTGTGACTCCCAAGTTCTGCTCGCTGCTCTTGTCTGGGATACCACACTGAGGCAAACCCAGTTAGTAGCTTCAAAGTCACTGACTGTAGAAAGTGATTGTCAAAAGCTGAAGCTTTGGGACAAAAAACAAAAGTTGTGTGAAGACGAAACGTTAGATCGACAGGTCTAGGTTTTCTGCTCTAAGTCTGAACCTTGGAGGAAAGGGGGAATTTAGAGCTTATCTGGGAACTGAATGTTCTGGTGGCAAAGCAGTTGTGATGACTCTATTCCTTGCATAATTTTAATACTGAAGTATTTATTGTCATCCTGTAGTAACACACGTACACTCAGGCCAGGTGGCTTCTTTGTTTGATTCTGAGAAATGAAGGAACTCGCCATCAGCTTCTCACAAAGTGTTGCCAGACTGATAAGAGCGAAAAACGCTAATCCAGTGTGACCTTCTGTGCAACACCAGCTACATTTCACCCAGTTAATCTTGTGTCAGCCTAAAACATTGCAAAAAGTGTTAACAAGCCAAACGGCCCATGGCAATGGGAAATATTGGAAGTGTTTCTTTAAAAAATGAAGCCAACTTTTCCTCTGTCATCTTCTTTTGAGATTGCTGCTTTAGTTTCTGAAATAACAAACTAGATCCTTTTCATTAGATCTCTTAATGCTTTTGTTATAAAAGCATATTGTTTGGAAAGATATAATGAGGGGAAGGCATAGTTCTGATTAATTAATAATTCTTATTAAAAAAAGATCGAGAAAAGGGCTTCATCCAGTTCAACCCACAGTGGCAGAGAGTGAAGCGGAAACTTTTGCTGGTGGTTTTGTTCTCCAAAGCTAGAAGGTTTGTTCAGGACTGTGCTGGAATTAATCATGTGATTAATTTTGAACTGAGTCAGAACAACTCCTGTACCTGTTCCCACGGGAATCCTCCAGCATTCCCAGGATCTGGTATTTTGAGGGCTAAGTGTAAGTACACAGTTTAGATGTATTTGCAGCACTTAGTTTGTGTGGTTGTTGATAGCTTTGAATAACAATGAGATGTTATTTTAGCATATGTTTTCTAGAAGAAAGTAGTGTAGGAGAGAAACATCTAAGATGCTACATTTACAACTTTACCAGCTGTCTAATAACTTCTTTTTTTTTTTAAGGTATGTATCTTGTCTCCAAATATATACGGAAGAAAACGGACAGTGTGGTCATTTTTTCAGGAGAAGGATCAGATGAGCTGACACAAGGATATATATATTTCCACAAGGTAAATATATTCCCTATACAGAGAGCCCTTGAGCTGCTTGTTTTCCCCTTCAACTGAAAAATCTCAAGGAATGATATTTGACAGTTGCCACAGCTGTATATTTGCTGAGACTTTCTTCTGAGGCGGCATGAAACGCAAGGGATTTCATTTAATCACCTTAAAAAATAATGTTTTTAAACTTCAGAAATTCCCAAGACTGTTAAGTCCTTTATGTAGTCTTTGAGATGACTCAGTCATCACTACAACTCAAACACAGGACAGCAGGTAGCGGTTCCCTCTGCGCCGCTGTGTGATGTCTGTGTGCTGCACGTGTGTGTCTGGTTACAGGCGCCGTCTCCCGAAGAAGCCGCAGAAGAGAGCGAGAGGCTCCTGAAGGAGCTCTACCTGTTCGATGTACTTCGTGCGGACAGAACTACTGCAGCACACGGGTAAAACCTAGTCTCTTGGATGCTGAGGACTCGTGATTTAAATCCTAAGAAGATCTTACAAGTTCTGCTGCTGAGGAAATTCCAGCAGTTGTTAGAATCATAGAATTGCCTGGGTTGGAAGAGACCTTTAAGATCATAGAGTCCAACCATCAACCCAACACTGACAAAAACCATCACTAAACCATATTTCTGAGCACTATGTTAACCTGTCTTTTAAATCCCTCCAGGGATGGTGCCTCCACCACTTCCCTGGGCAGTCTGTTCCAAGGCTTAATAACCCTTGCAGTGTAACAATGTTTCCTAATACCCAATCTGAACCTCCCCTGGTGCAACTTGAGGCCCTTTCCTCTTGTCCCGTGGCCTGTTCCTTGAGAGAAGAGACCGACCCCCCCTGGCTACACCGTCCTTTCAGGGAGTTGGAGAGAGCGAGAAGGTCTCCCCTCAGCCTCCTTTTCTCCAGGTTAAACACCCACAGCTCCCTTGAATTGTTGACATGTTGTTACCATTTGAATTACTAAGTGATTCAGAATATTGTGATGCAGGATAATTTTATTCCTACTGTCGGTCGGGGTCTAAACTTCTCTCATCGATTCTCCTAGTAGTAGTAGCAGCAAATGGGATGCACCAGCTGTCCTGCAGATGGCATTGTAAGTCATCAGGATCTTTATTTAATATGTGCAGACCATATACTTTCCAAATTGATGAATTAAATGCAGATAGTCATGAATATGCAAGTGACATTTCTTCAAAGTAAAAGCGGAAGGCCTTGTGTTTACTAAAAGACAGGGAAAGCTTAACTGTTACGGAGTTTGTAAGTAGATGATTTGTTGGATTAATTCAGTATCTTTTCTGTTTATTTCCCCTGTTTAGTCTTGAACTGAGAGTCCCATTTTTGGATCATCGATTTACTTCTTATTATTTATCTCTACCAGCAGAACTGCGAATCCCAAAGGTACGTAGAACTGGAGTTGGACTCAAGTATAAGCTTAAAAATACATGTTCTAAGCACAACCAAATTGCTGAATTCAATGGGTAAGTCCTCTACCCAAATTCAAGTACACCCTAAATATTTTTCTGTATTGTTGGACCTACTGGGAACCCTTTTCCAACCAAAACTTCTGAAAGGAAACCATTGCTTAAGTTTTTTAAAGCCAGATCTTTGTGCTGCTGTTCCTGAGACTCACGACGTTGTTTGTTGTTCTGCAAACAGAACGGAATTGAAAAATACCTTTTAAGACAGTCCTTTGAAGATTCCAACTTGCTTCCCAAAGAAATACTCTGGAGACCCAAAGAAGCTTTCAGTGATGGTATAGCATCAGTAAAGAAATCCTGGTTTTCTATTCTTCAGGACTATATTGATCAGCAGGTACAAAACCACTTTTCTTGTCCATCTATCACGTTTCGGTGCGGTGGATGTGGCTGCCGAGGGGAGGCAGCTCACACGCTTAGTTGGGAGAGTAAATTTGAGTGTGACAGTAACTTGAGCTTCGTGGTGGAGGAGCAAGATAAACTTTAATCAAACGGCCTTCCAGCTCTCTTGAGTTGGTTAAAGGCACTTGAAATCCTAGACAGAAAGAAATGCTGAGGCCTCACAGAAAGGGCTGTGTGAGGAAATGAACATCATTTAAGTATCCAGGTTGCAAATTAGATTGTGTGTTGGCAAAAGCAATGCCTGGGTTACATGCGAAGCAGCAGCCTCAGCTGAAGGCGCTTGCGCGAACTCACTCTGCAGCTGGCTAACCGCACCATGACTTTGTAATGTCCCTTTGTGTTTGTCATTCGTTTTTCCCAGCCATTTTTGCTTTTCAAAGCCCCTGCTTGCTTTTCTAACCGATGAAGTCTTTGGGTTTCAGACACAGATTAATCATCTCTGCTGTACAGAGGCAGCTTAAGAATCGAGAGGAAGGAATAACACCCAATTTACACCAGAGCAATGACATACGGAAATCTGTGTCGTCGAGCCTCTGGACGGGTGCTTGTCTGTCCTACCACCCATGGTTTATTTCCCATTTTTTTTCCTCTATATCCATAGGCAGGAAAGTAGGGATGGATTTATTTCACAGCTCTATTTGTCCTCCCTTAGCCAAATTAGCGACTGCAGGTGTCTGCCTGTGCATCCCAGGTCTTTTGTTGCTAAGAGCTTGGTTATTCCAGCAGAGTCAGCAGCTCTCTCTGAGCTGGAGAATCAAAAAAACCAAACCAGGAAGCCACTTACATGGCAAAAAGACTGCTTGAGGTTGTTCCGGTTGATTCACAGCAAAGAGAAGGGTAGGAGAGAAGTTTTTGTGAGCTTGGTGACAAAGGTGATAGTAACCCAAAGAGAAATGGGCTCTGCATGTAATGCAGAGAGAAATATTAACAGCACTGGAAATATAGTTATGTATTCATAAAGGTCAAGGAAGCCTATGACAAAAATTCACCTGTTACAAACCTCTGCCTCTCTGCTAGACTTTTTTTTAGTTTTTTTTTAAACTCATTGGCCCCGTCAGTGGTTGGTGAATTTTTGTGTGTCTTTAACGGTTCAGCAAATTGACTTGTAGAAGGTAAATGTATTTCCAGCCTAACTGGAGTTTTGCTTATGTCTATAGGTTGATGACCTCCTGCTGGAAAAGGCAGCGGAGAAATACCCTTTCAATCCTCCTAGAACAAAAGAAAGCTATTACTACCGCCAGATCTTTGAGAAGCACTACCCAGGGCGGAGCAACTGGCTGCCCCACTACTGGATGCCCAGATGGGTTAAAGCCACGGACCCTTCTGCTCGCACGCTGAAGCACTACAAATCGGCCACCCAGGAGTAGGCTGTGGAAATAACCCCCCCAACACAAGTGCTGCAAGCAGTTTGCAGCCACTCTGCTTTAAAAAAAAAAAAAAGCTAAGCAACTTATGCAAACCTAAGGCTTAAATGGTCTTTAAGATGCATTTTGACAATGCTGTTGGAAATACGAGCTTTCTGTGGTTAGTATACAATTAAAAATTCACCCTGCTGTACCAAAACTTTGTAATTCATGGGGAAAACACCTGATGGCCAAGGGAAGTACATTATTTGGCAGCTCTGTTCCTTATGTGACCTTGATTGTATTCATTTGCCTCACAGTCATTTAATATATTTTAATCTGAGCTCTGTTTTGAGGACTTTGGATAAGGCTGAGTGACGCAAACTGCGGGCCCTCTGAGCAAAGGGGGATTTGGCGCTACCTTTTTAGTGAGTTGTATTCCTGGCTGTGGGATTTGGATCGTTTGTCTGCATTATTCTATTCTGAATGTCTTTCTGAGCGATCCTGAGAACCTTGGTCTGGTGTTCAAAAGGTATTTAGATATTCATAGCTATGCAGAGGTGCTTATTAGGGTTTATCATGGTGGTGGTGCCAGGTGTTGCTTAATTAAATGAACAGGAATCTTATTTGTTACTGTAAAGGCACCAGTTTGCTGTTTTGAATCTTGTAAATGTACCAGCAGTCTGAAGATGCTGTGACCGTTTTAAGAGCAGAACAGACAAGAGAAAGCTGAGTTCTATCTTTTGTTTCTAACTCAAGGGCTTCAATTTTTAAAAGTATTTATTATTGTTGAAAGTGGAGTGTTAACCGGGTGATTCGCGTCAGTCTGATGGAAGTTGCGTGACTACTTTAAGAATTGTTTTCATTTCTGTGAGGGCTTTTCCACCCGTATGATGAAAAGGTGGAGCGTGTTGCTGCTGAGCTGCGTGTGGCCGACTGCGTGGTGAACCCCCCCTGTTAACCATAGATTTTAGTCAGACAAAGCATCCTTGAAGACAACGGCATCAGACACCTTGCTTGGAAAAATGGGGAAAAAGCTTCTTCAGAAACCTCAAAAGCTTCTTATACCCTGCTGAAAAACACATGACTTTTTACCAAGGACAACTTTTTATTAACTACTTAGGCATGGGGGCTGCTTTTTTTAAGGTAATATAAACATAAGGGTGGTCAAAAAATATACATGAGAGCTGCAGATTGACTTGATCAGCGTCATGGTCTTTGTGAAGACAGAAGTCTAGCTGATCGTCCCTCTTGACTAGGAAACCAAAGCCAAATGTTATTTAAAAGATTAAATATAAGACATTCTGGTTTAAAATCTTCATAAAATTGTCTGTTTATTACTCCTTCCCCCTAATTGTGCATTTGAATCTCTGTTCCAGAAACCCTGTGGAACCTCTTGGTGGTATCATGGAGCCCATGAACTCTCCAGCTGTGGCCCGTGGTGCTTGTGCTTTGTCTTTTTGGATTTCCTTGAAGCAGTAAAGTACATTTTGAGTTGGGACAGGAGTGTAGAGTATGTTGAACAGATACTGATGTATAAAGACTTAGTGCTCCCTGTAAACTTCCTAAGGCTGACGTGATAAGAAAATGGCATTTCCTGGAGTAAAAACTGGCTCAATGCATTTTGGGGTCTGTCTGCCAGCACACTTTCTGCTGCAACGTTGTCAGGTATTTGAGGAAATCCAGATCAATTTTTCTAATTCCAAAGATGTTGGGCATTTATGTCAGGAGGCAAGATCCCAGACTGGTGATCTGAATTATTTTAGCTTTTTACTTCTGTGCAGAGGCAAAATACAGTGGTCGATACCTTCTTATTGTTAAAGGTATAAATGCTGCCTTTGGGTCCAATCACTGACCTCACATTGATAAAAACCACCCCTAACCCGTGTCCCTCAGCACCATGTCTGCCTGGCTTTTAAATCCCTCCAGGGATGGGGACTTCACCACTGCCCTGGGCAGCCTTTGTATCTGGGTGCAGGCGATGCACAGAAATTGTTACTCATTTCTATTTAAAGTCAATAATTTTATTTTTTTTTAATTGATTTAAATTGGTAGTTTTAATTTTTTTTTTTTTAATTTACAAAGCTTGAGGAAGGCGTCATAGAACGATACGGGGTTGGAAGGGACCTCTGGAAACCCCCCCAGTCCAACCCCCTGCCAGAGCAGGGTCACCCAGAGCAGGTCCCACAGGAACGTGTCCAGGGGGGTTTGAATGTCTCCAGAGAAGGAGACTCCACCACCTCTCTGGGCAGCCTCTGCCAGGGCTCTGCCACCCTCACAGCAAAGANGTGTCTCAGGCCCCTCATCATCTTTGTAGCCCTCTGCTGTACCCTCTCCAGCAGTTCTCTGTCAAACTGACGAGAAGCTCTTCAGGCAGGTTTTTCCTGCGCCGTATCCTCTTCCTCGTGTCCCATGAGCTACACCAGAAGATGTTGACGGTACTGTAGAGTTCACCCAGCGCTCCTGCTTCTCCAGCGGGTCGGGGCTGGCTCCACGATGTGTCCCAGGAAGCCAAGAGGGCAAAAAATGGTGTGTCGAAGTTTGGCTTCGGATCCAGAGGTTTCTGGGGGGGTGGTTTATTTTTAATTTTATTTTTCTCGCCGGCAGATGGCAGCCGCTGTCAGCGCGTCCCCGCCAATGAGCCCTGCATCCCTGGGGAAGATGCTCTCCACCCTGCTCTCCTTGTGCTTTCAGCCTTTCCCTGTTGGTGGGATTTGTGTGTGAGCTTGATGGAAGGGAATTTAGTAAGTACTAGATGAGAACAGGGAGAAAACCAAGCAGAAAAGGAAAAAGGAAAAAAAAAAAAAAAGTTGTTAATCTGATGTTGCTCAGAAGATGCTGTGCAGAGCTTCTCGTCCTGGCGCTGCAGGTGAGCAGGCAGCCAAGAGCTAAATGCATTATTAGCACTGAAGGCATTCAATATTCAATCTGAACATAATTAAAAAACAGTGATGATATTAAAAATTAGAACAGGTATAACATGCCAGTTCTAGGGAAAACAGAAGGTAATACCAGGCTGGGGAAGGAGGAATGTTAATTCCTCTGAAGTTATTAGGTTTGGGGGGGGTTTTCCCTCCTATTTTTGTCATGTTTAACATACAGATCGCAGGATTTCGGATAGTCATACAGAGAGAGGACACTGTGAGCCCTACTGGTTCCTACACCATAATCATCTCATGGAGGCCAAGAGGAGAGTGGGGATGATCTGGTTGCAAAAGCAGCCTCCATTTCTACTACTATGGAGGACAGAAGCAGTTGTCTGTATTAATAAACTGTATTACTTAACAGCTCTCACCACTGCTCTTGAAGATTGCTCTTAACACCTGGGGCAAAATGTATATTAATACAAATTACTTTTGATTAAAACCATTATTATTTTAGCACAAAAAGGAAGGGGGTGGTAGAAAGGAACGTTCTCTTTTTAAATATTTAAATACTCATTATTCCAAAGTGATACAAATTACTGGCTGACTGACAACTTGCTAATAATAGCTTAAAAATGCAAATAGAGCCATTATGCCAATTGACACTAATTGGAACTCCTTTGGCAGCCCGGGAGGGCAGGGCAGGAAGGTTTGATTGTTTCCTCCAGCTGAAACGGGTTGGTGAGGAAGCGTGGGGAAGATGTGCCCTGGATAAAGCAGGTTGCCATCTGCAGACATCAGGATTCGTGATATCGTGTATCAAGAAATACGTTCTGAAGGTGCTGTCTTCTGCTCAGGTAGGGGTTTGGGGAGCTTTGCTGGTGCCTGGGGCTGGTCCCGCTCATGCCCAGGTGGTGCAAGGCTTTGCCACGGGAACCCAAGCTGCAAATGCTCAGGTCTCACAAAAGAGCTACCCTGTCTTTGTGAATTATAAAAATCCACTGCCTTAAAATCCATAGAACCACAGAATGGTTTGGATTGGAAGGGACCTTAAAAATCATCCAGTTCCACCCCCTGCCCTGGGCAGGGACCCCTCCCACCAGACCAGGTTGCTCCAAGCGCCCTCCAACCTGGCCTTGAACCCCTCCAGGGATGGGGCAGCCACAGCTTCTCTGGGCAACCTGGGCCAGGCTCTCACCACCCTCACACCAAAGAAGTTCTTTCTAGTGTCTAATCTAAATCTCCCCTCTTTCAGTTTAAAACTGTTCCCCCTCGTCCTGTCACTACATTTCCTGATCAAGAGTCCTTCTGCATCTCTCCTGGATCCCCCTGAGGGACTGGAATTTTACAATTCACTGAACTGTACAAAATTTTCACTGCCAATAGCCCAAAAAGTCTGCATTGCAAGGTGCAATTGCAAGGTGCAATGACTTTTATCAGGGAGTGGAGCCACAGGACGAGGGGGAAGGGTTGGACACTGAAAGAGGGGAGATGGAGCTGAGATGTGGGGAAGAACTTCTTTGGTGTGAGGGTGGTGAGAGCCTGGCCCAGGTTGCCCAGAGAAGCTGTGGCTGCCCCATCCCTGGAGGGGTTCAAGGGCAGGTTGGAGGGGGCTTGGAGCAACCTGGTCTGGTGGGAGGTGTCCCTGCCCAGGGCAGGGGGTTGGAACAAGGTGATCTTTAAGGTCCCTTCCAACCCAAACCATTCCATGACAAGCACAGGTAGTGATGGGAAGGTATTGACTCCACACAACATTTTTCATGTCCTGCAGGCGCTGCACACTCCGTGTGTGCATGATCCACTCTGTGGCACGGCAAAACGAGCCCTGAGGCATTATCTGGGATTCAGAGGGCTGCAAATATTGCCCTGTCGGAGCAGCTTCTGTTCACAGGAATAATGCAGGCCTCTCGCGTCCTCCTCCCAGGAACTTTGATAGAGCCAGGTCATCGCTGAAAAATATTTGCATATTTAAACTGCTTCATTATCTCGTAAATGCCTCTAATCAGTCATTTGCATGCTAAGAGAAGAGGAATGGAAACAAAACTGAAGAGGCATAGGCAATTAATGCAAATTCCTCTTCACAATCTCATGGAGCAAAAGATTATGTATTTTTTTTTTAAGTGTATTTATGAAGAAAAAAAAATGAACAAAATTATCAAAAGTCCACTTTAGCCATGATGATTAAGCAAATCACACCATAGTAAGAGTTTCCATAATAGACTGTTTCAATAAAACATTTGTGTAGAGGACACTTGCATTTCTATAGAGAGCTACTTATCGCCTTTATCTTTCTTATTTCAAACTGGGACTGTAAATAAGCCACGCTTAATTTTGAACACGACAGGAGGACCGTCTGACAGCTCCAGCTGTTGTAGCTGCGCTCTGCACCAGAGCGAAAATATCTGAACCAAACTCTAGATTAATCACCCCGAGCTATATTGAATCCAGCGAATTCTTTAACAGTGAAGGAGGCGTGATTTAAAAATAAATAAATCACGCTGAGATGTCTGAACAAAGCTCCTGTGACCTGGCATCCTCCACAAGTGCTATTTAGAAGATGCAGGGGGACCAAGAGACCTCTGGATCATCGTACATATTTTATGTTGTTTCTCTCTATACAGAGCAATGTTACACGCGATCCCATTTATTCAGGGTTATCTTATGGTCCTCACACACAACTGTAAAGCACTGAAAGATGATGTTCCTGCCCTAATGGATCCACCAGGGTTAAGCCTGAAAAGAGAAAACCTTGTCCTGTGGGCCTTGCCTAAAGCAGGACAAAAGCAAGGAGAGTGATTTCAGCTGCCTTTTGGCGAAATCTCAACAGCAAAACTGTACGTTTTGCTCCCGTTCCTACCAGCGGCCAATCAGTTACATGGCAGGGAGACGAGCTTCTTTTTCCTTCTTCCAAACCTGAGGAGTTCCATAAAAATCTGCATTCAATACAACAGGCATCAATATTAACTCGTTAATCAGCTCACTTTTACTACCCTGCCAGCTACGTGGCCGGCCTGGCTGGGGCTCTGCTCTGGGGATGTCACCGAGTGCCTTCCTCAAGGTCCTGAGCACCATCAGAAGTTGCTGGGATCAGATGCTGAGAAAGGGGAGCACAAAAGTAGAAATTACTGATTTTTTATCACTAGGCTGGTGTGAAAGGAGCCTTTTTATCTATCTCAATGAAGCACTTGAGGGTTACTTCTGTGTTTATTTCATTAGACGTGGGTATAATTTTCAGGCAGGTGCCTTTGCAAAGATGAAACAGAAATGTTTTACTGTAGATCATGGCAAAACTAAGTTTTTCAAGTTTTCTTTTGAGCTAAATGATTTTTCTAGAAAACAATGTCATGACACAGAACAAGTCTGGCAATGCTGTGCTAGAACAGAGAGCTTGACCAACAGAAACATTTGCCTGCATCTCGTCAGCATGTGGCTAATCTGAATCCTCAGACCCTGAGCGCACTTAAGGAGAAAATAAATTAATTTCTCTAGCAGACAAAATTCTGGGAGACTCCTTGCATAGTTAAAATTTCTCTAAATTGATCCTATGTGGTTCTGAAATAAGCATAAAAATGCCAGGCAAGTGCACTCTCCATCCAGCTATTGCTTGCTGGTAACTTTTAGCATGATTTGCCAAAAAGCTGTAACACGTTCTTCAAACAACAGTAGTATGGCTTGAAAACAAAAAAAATCAGAAAAAAGTCATCAGTCAGTAAGTGTAGTCATACCTGGTGTTCACAAAGGCTCAAACTTGAAAGGTCTGACAGTTACCTTGCTGCCCCCAGCTTGGTGGTTGTGTCCCAGGAGGGAGCATCCCAGAGGACTTGTCGTCTTCTCTGTCTTACCATGAGAGAGAAGTTCCTCTGATCCAATTTAGGTATTTTTCTGGGGCTGCAGAATAAGGAGAGACATGAAAATGTCCTTCCAGACTCGAACACAGCTTTTTCCTGTGGAAGAGTAGGTGAGAGCCTGGCCCAGGTTGCCCAGAGAAGCTGTGGCTGCCCCATCCCTGGAGGGGTTCAAGGCCAGGTTGGAGGGGGCTTGGAGCAACCTGGTCTGGTGGGAGGTGTCCCTGCCCAGGGCAGGGGGTGGCACTGGATGATCCTTAATGTCCCTTCCAACCCAAACCATTCTATGAGTCTATGAGACATCAGCAGTTTTTAAGAACTGGATGAGGATTAATATTTTTAGCGTTACGGTGCTGACGACACACTATTATTTCACGTCTGCCTTTAAAGCACTGGCTGGTGTCTGCTAAATGCTGGGAGTGATGAAGCCACCTCAGAGGGGACATGGGCTGCAGAGCAGCGAAGGGGCTGGGAACGGAGCGGTGCTGCGGCGCCGGGAGCCGGGGAAGAGGAGCTGTATCTCCCTGTAGCGCTGTGTTTCAGCCATAAAGAGGTGTCTTTGCATGCAATGCTAAGCGAAAAGTGGAGGAAGAGAAAAGATCATTTACTTTTGTTTTGTTTCAAACACAACTAAAGGTGACAGGTAAATAGCAAATTTAATTTTATCTGAAGGGATCGCATTGCTCAGCAAACAGAAACGGGTGGCTCCATGTGTCCTTCTACTCAAGGCTTATCTTTGCTCTAAATCTCAGGATTTTTTTTATTGGCTTGTTTAATTATACCTATTTTAGATAAGCCTGAAAGAATCGATATCAAAAAACAAAGCGTAGGGGGCATCAATCACTATTTTCAATTGAGTTACCTTAAAACGATGTCGCAACCACTCAGGGGCCTTTTCTGTTTCCGTAATAACTTTGATCTCCTTTGCTCTTTGGAGACAAAAAAAAGGAGAAAGGTTCAGAGGCGGTTTAGCAGAGCTTTAGGGCTTTGAAGAGATACCGAGCTTTAGAAATTTGCCATAATCACCTTTAAATGCTCCAGCAGCTGCCTCAGCAGGATCAAATGCTTAAGGCACGTGTCTGGGGGGGCGTCATGACTATTATATCCTTTGAGGTGTGTTTAAAAGGTGCGGTGATAGGAGAGCAACAGAGTCACTGTGCTGTTGGGAATGGCATATTCTTTCTCTGCAGTGGCCTCTGTTTCCAACTGCGTTTTTTTTGGTGAAATCTGGCTGAGGGAGAGGGGGCTACGGCTGCCGAGCAGCACTGGGGGTGCCCTCCTAACAGTTTCCTTTAAGAAAGAACTTGTGTGGATCTTCTCAAGAAACCAATATCATGATGTAATATAAACAATTACAATTTTTTTTAAAAAAATTGCTTTATTTTTGATAGCCAAAGAGCCTGTGGCTTGGTTGCCCCGAATCTCAGACCACTGAAATATCATATTCAGATGGAGCTGCTCGTCTCTACTGCAAACAGAAGTAATGTCTCTCTCTTAGTTCCTGCAGGGTTTATCCCTTAACATCACCATGCGAATTAAAAACAAAAAACGAATAAAGATGAAAGAAGCAATACTTTATGGCAGTTCCTGCACCCTCTTTCTCTGTCAGGAAGGGGAAAACTCCGTCTTTACAATTCTAATAGTTTACCCAACACTTGAAAATTAAAGCAGAAGTCCTCCTGAGAAGCAAGGAGAAAATCATTATGCCAGGCACTTTGGAGCTTCTTTGTTGTGTTTTTTTTTTTTCTTTTTTTGGGGAGGGGCTGGGTTGTTTGTCTGTTTTTTGTTTGTTTATTTTGTTTGGTTGGTTGGTTTTTAAAAAGCATATGTTAAACCCATAGAGTTTTATAAAAGGCTGTACCTGGAATTTCTCTTTTCCTTCTCCTTTCTGAATGATTTCAAAATTTTCCTCTTAACCTGGAAACTTTACTTCTTTTTCAGCATGAAACGTGGGACTCTCATGCAACCACGTGATTATATGTGATCATCCAGGCCACGGTGCCTGGGGAAAGCATCAGAGGGAGGGAGACGTGGCAGCAGTGCCCTGGTGCTGGTCGTCTTTGCGAAGGAGTCCCTTGAAAAAGTTTTTGGAAGAACTAGCATTAAGGGTTATAAAACGATTGTTTAAAGGAAAAAAGGCTGAGAGGTTCCCTTTAGCTATGTATCTCACTTACAAGAATCCACTGATGTTAAATAATTATTTTTGAAATGCACTAATAATATCATATCCATAGTAAGGAAAGTCTGCTTGAGACACAACACTTCTCCCGATGGGTAAAATACGTCGTGGGCTCGTGGGTTTGCGTTCAGCACAAACACGTCCTGATAGGAGGCAGAGTAAATAAGTAAATCCATCACTTTCGTATCAGGTATTGTTTGGTTTGGAAAGTTTTACTTTTTTTTTTTTCCCCTAATATAAGGAAGGTGTCTGAGCTGGAAAGTGCTCTAGCCCCAATCCATCCTCCTTGTGTAATGGTAAATGCTGGATGAGATTTGCTTTTCGTACTCATTGCAATAAATCACCTCCTCTGCAGCGCAGACAGCTGTTGACTTTAGATGCTGCAACACCAACAGTGATGGCAAAACAAATGTTTCTTTAGGAAACACTTGAAAAGGTAAGTGAATAAGCTCTTCTCAGCTCTAAATAGAGGCAGGTGCTTTAAAACTAAGCTGTTCATATATTTAATGCATTTTGTGGAATCATAGAATGGGTTGGGTTGGAACAGACCTTAAAGATCATCCAGTTCCACCCCCCTGCCCTGGGCAGGGACACCTCCCACCAGCCCAGGTTGCTCCAAGCCCCCTCCAACCTGGCCTTGAACCCCTCCAGGGATGGGGCAGCCACAGCTTCTCTGGGCTCCGTGGAAAGGAAAGGGGTGCATAACTCCTGCTGACACAGGCGGGTGGGACGGAGGGATGATCCACTTCCCTGGCAGAAATTCAGCTCCTCTTCCTCCCCCTTGGCCGTCGAAGGCTGCAGCTTGGGGAGGGTTTCCCCGATGGATGCTTTTAAAGCAATGCAGCATCTACATTTCCGAGCGTAGTCTGAGTGCCCCATAGCCCACCACGGGGTGGTATCTCAAAAATGAAATATTTTTAGAAAATGAAACAACATGCAAAATTATTTCTTCAGCTATGGGTTATACTTCTCTTAAAATAAACCCAAGTTTATGGGTGCATCATATGAGCAATAATATCCCTCAGCTAAATGCATATGCAGAATCTTTCATCTACAAACAGATAACCGCAGGTATATGCAAAAGATCTCTTAAAATATCTCTTTTCTGTCACTCTGAAAACTTCATTTCTCAGTTGTACCCATGGCATAACTTAACACACACAAATATAGCCCATTTTTTTCACACAGCTATGCAGAAAAACCTGTCACCATTGTTTGATTCCCCACCAACGGGATTTTACTTTTAACTTCTGCTTTTAAATGCAATCTTAACGCAGCCCCACTGTATGTGTGTGTTCCTTCCGTAATTAATGTGTATCTTCTCCAAGCAAGATTTGCTTCCAGAGGGTGTTGCTTGAATTTTAATGCTTTGGTACACAGAATTACAACGTGCCTATTGTTTTCTGAATTTTCTGAGTGAAAATAAAAAAAAGCATTTTTATGGGCCAAGAGTGAACGTCTGTGATTTAAGGTAATTCTTCTGTGGCTCAGTTCAGTGTTTTCTACCCAAACTGATTCAGGTAGAAAACAGTGTTAAAAGTATATTGACATATGTTGGTGCAGGTATGTATTGATTTTTATTTGCCAGAGATTTTTTTCTTAACACTCAACCTTATCCTTTATCGTTTCCCGAGTTTCCTACCTTTCTTGTAAGTGGTGATACTGTTTAATTTGGAGAGGGGTGTCATAGACAAGATGGAGATGGAAGTGTTTGTCGCACGTGCCCTGCGTTCCTCTCTTTAAAAAGGAGATTCTGAGCTGCTGAGGGGCTGTTTTATTCCAGACAGAAACCAGAGACCTATCGGGGATGGAGCAGTGACAATTTTTAATGAATATCATCAGGAATTTCATACAGCCCAGATGCCCCTCCTGTTGACAGATGTTTCAGTCTCCTTCAAAAACGTTAACAGAATAATGCGAAGAGAGTCTGTTTGCCTTCCCAGAGAGATGCAGAGAGGTTCGGGGACATTTGTAGGCTCGCTAACAGAAAAAAATAAAATAAAATAAAAATTAAATAAACCCCTACTCTTCCAGTAACAACTATGCTCTGTGAAGGGAAGGGAGCTGGTTTGGAGGTAGCATGAGGACATGGAGTTGTACCCGGAATGGCACATCCCGACGCAGCACACATCCAGGGAAGGAGCTGCTGGGTGCTCTGGTCCCTGAACCCTGGGAGACGTTCTTTCACGTCTAATTACGGCTGAGGGACCTGTTTGTGCTCATCAGGAGAAAATTTGGTCATTAGTGAAGTTTGCCCTGGGACTTGCTGGGTATTTCTTTATGCTAAAGCAGTTATCTAAGCCGTGCTTTAAGAAGGGACAGGGACAAAGTCTGCATTTAAATAATGGCTCTTTGTGGCTCTGAAGGAGCTGCTGGTGGCGTACTCTGAATAAACAGCCTTTTTAAGAATCACTTTAATAACGTAAAAAAACCCTCTTGATCTTATTCTGCTCCAGGTAATGATGGCTTGGGGCTGGGCTCCTGCAAAGATCCTCTGCTCCCAGACATTTCCAAATTCTTCCTTTTCTTTTGGGAAGGACCATGTGGAATAACAGCAAGCTCCTGACGTGAACACAGCCAAGGACTTGCTCGTGGCAGTCGAGTGGGCAAGTGTTGCAGAGCCCAAGCTCCCCTGGAGAGGAGCATATGGGGGGATAGACCCCCCTCCCAGCTCTTCAGTTCATGGTGGGGGGCTCTGTGCACAACGGCCCAGGATATGTTTGGCTGCATCTGAGCCGTGCAGGACCAGTCTCCATGCAATGGCAGAGAGATGGAGATGATGGGGTTCAGCCTGGAGAAGAGAAGGCTCCTGGGAGACCTTAGAGCCCCTTCCAGTCCCTCAAGGGGCTCCAGGAGAGATGGGGAGGGACTCTGGATCAGGGAGGGGAGACATAGGATGAGGGGGAAGGGTTTTAAATTGAAAGAGAGGAGATTTAGATCAGAACTTCTTTGCTGTGAGGGTGGTGAGAGCCTGGCCCAGGTTGCCCAGAGAAGCTGTGGCTGCCCCATCCCTGGAGGGGTTCAAGGCCAGGTTGTTTGGGGCTTGGAGCAACCTGGTCTGGTGGGAGGTGTCCCTGCCCAGGGCAGGGGGTGGGACTGGATGATTTTTAAGGTCCCTTCCAACCCAAACCACTCTGTGATGCTGTGATTTTGCCAGAAAATTCAGTCCCAGCCCTTTGCTGGCTGCTGTTAACTAATACCTGCGCTCTCCTCCAAACGCTTAAAACCCCCCCATGTCCTGTGTGGCTTTCTCTGGATGCCGATACATTTGCAGTGATTGCTTCTGCCGGGAAGCTTGTACACTGCACAGCCTGCAGGGAGCAAGCAGCAGGGCTATTTCTTTCTTCTCCGTGGCTCACAATTCAGCTCTGGGAGCACCGTGAGCCTCCAGGCTCGGGGGGACAGCATTTTAGAGCTTTTCTTTCTTTTTTTTCCCCTTCACTGAGCGTTATTCACCACGTATTTCTGCACTCCTTTTGCCGTGCTGTCAGCCCAGCAACCAGCTTTCCCCCCCTCATTGAGCTCGGCGGGAGCTGATACAGCAGTTTATTAGTCTGAAAATTAGCCCTGGCAAGACAACGAGCTGGCGAAGAGGCTGGAAAACCACCATGTCTGAGTTTTCCCACTGCGTACCCCACCACACACACACTGCCAGAGCCGGCTCTTATTTAGTTGGAAATTGGGTCTGTCTTAAGCATGGGGTGTCTGAGGTGCCACTCCTGACCTGGCAGGAGGGAGGTCCTACGTCCACCCCTCTCCGAACGGGTGCAGTTGTGAGGATGCCTCAGGTAAACTGGAAAACGGAGGTCACTGATTTCCCTTCCAAAGTGGAAAACAGCCTCTGTTAATCACTTTGTACCAGTTATCTTGAAATTTGGTCTGTAAATGCTGGCTGCCTCCACCGCTGATCTGTCTGTGGTGAAAGCTCGTACGACACCATCAAAGAGAGAAGTATGGCTTTTAACAGGTGGAAAGAACAGAGATCTCCAGATGCCTTGGCATCTGGTGAGATGTATGTGGCATTTTGGGACTGTCCTGGAAATAGAGTAACCAGACATTTTAATTAAAAAGATAATTACACTCACATATATTTTTTTTTCTGTTATATTTAATGGACTCAAGCCAACAGGTGCTTTTACTGTGAATCTGAGGGCTAGAATTTATTAAAAGCTTGGCTTTTAAATAGCAAACCTGCAGTAGTGGATGAATTCCACAGCAGATTATTCCGCTTGGAGCTGGGGGACACATGAGGCCCTTCCCACTTCTTGTTTTCCATGGGGTTTAGGATGGATGGCACCTTGTGTGACCTGGAGCGATGCCAGGAATGCTTGTCTCCAGCAGCAAATCCCCCAAAACGTCCACCAAACCTGCCCTGGGAGGAGGCTCACTCCCCCCCCCTTCCCCACAAAAAGAGGGCATCGATTTGGTATTTCTTTCCCATCTCAGACCACTGCCGCTGGGATCCGACTCTCATTCCCGACCCACTCGGGAAATAACGCCATCGCTATCACCCAAGAAAAGTATGTTGCAAAATCCCCGGAGCAGTTTTTATTTAAAATGTTGCTATCATAAAATTCCAGACTATGAAATGAAGACCTCGGATTCACATTCAAACCTTACCCACCCCCCTCCACCCCACTTTTTTTTAAAATATATAGGTACATAGTCACAAAACGTAAAACATGCTGCAATGATACAAATATATTTTTTTTTTGATACGGAAATTACAGTACATTATAAACCATGAAAACAAATTGAGGCACTAGACTGTAGACCAGCTCTGTTCGGCACTGGCTGTGAAGCTGATAGACTTGCTTTCCATGAACAAAAGAATATTCTCTTTGTTTGGTGAAGGTAACTTTATGGGTCATTATGGGACGATGTGCTTTGTTGTGAGACAAGGTCACCAGGGTTGCCGGTCCTCTGGGAACCACAACGCACCTACACAACACGTATCGCTGCCACAATATGGAAAATAATCCTTTTATTGAAGGTACAACTCAAAAAAAAACCAACCCTAAAACCAAAACCAACCAAACAAAACCCCAACATTGGTTATTATTAAATAAATAATTATCCCGTACAGTGGTTAGTTTATATTACACTGCATTGGCCATTGGAACAAATGAAGTTTAATAAATAACGGGCGGGAATGTCTCATTTACGCCTCCGTTCGTAATTCTGTGCTATGCTCCTTTCCGAGGATCCTGCAAGAAGAAGAACCAGGGTGAAGCACATGGGGCAGCCTCAGGTCAACCCCAGCACAAGGAAAAGTCAGACCTGCAGCCTCCCGGGCCACCGGCGGACCCCGTCCCAGCCTTTGGACCCCAGACCAGGGACCCTGGCACAGCCCCGAGCTGCTCTGACCCCTCAGACTGCACCAATTCCCCCGGAGGGTGAGGGTCTGAGCAGGAATTTCCACCTCCCCCCTCTCAAACTCCTCGAAGCACCATTAAATCAGAGCCCTTTTACATCTCAGTGCCTCCTCTAACTGGTGAGATCTGAGACCTCAGACCAATTTGTGGGTAGAGACTTTCTGCGTCGACGCTGCCACCTTCCATCCTGCAGAGTCAGCTCTCTGCCAGGTTTAAACCCTCCCTGTCCCCTGGCCGTGAGGACCCAAATGTGCACAGCAGGAGCTAAGCAACCCTCAGACTGCCCCGCGGACCCACCGCAGCCTAAAAGCGCCTTCAGAATCACAGAATCATAGGGGGTTGGAAGGGACCTCTGGGGATCACCCAGTCCAACCCCCCTGCCAAAGCAAGTCCACCTAGAGCAGGTTGCACAGGAACTTGTCCAGGTGGGTTTTGAATGTCTCCAGAGAAGGAGGCTCCACCACCTCCCTGGGCAGCCTATGATCTCTCCTTCTCTCTCTTTTGAAATGAGAGGGAAACCCAGTGAGCCCTTCTGGGGCAGAGCCTGGCCACAGGGTGACGTAGCTGGTCATCAGAGCCATCTTTGCTCTCACCCCGAAGGGAGGATGGCTTCCACGGAGCTTAGAATTGCCTGACTATTCCACAAGAAGGTACAGCTTGTCTAGGGGGGGACTCAGCGCTGCGTCCTGCTCGGAGCTAGCCTTCTGGACCAGTGGTTTTAGATTCAGATGACTTCAATCTTCACCCAGCCAAGTATAAAATGAGTTGAGCTTTCTCAATATGGGTTATTAGAATATCTTATGGATTATTATGATATCTTTACTGTACACGTGGCTATTTTGTGGCTTCTTCCTGGAGCACTCAGCCACAGCTTGGGGGACAGTCGGTGTCAGACCCCATTTTACCAAACCCAGGATGGGGACACCAGCATCCCTATGCCCTGCTTTTGTCACAGGATGGCTTTAAACCAGCACCCAGCAGCGGGGTGGTATAAAATCCTGCAGGTCGACGGGGAAATCGGGGGTTTTCCTGCAGAAGAAGAAAATCACAGCACCAAGAAAAGGTGCAACTAATTCCTGCTCAGTTAAACATCTTCCATTCCGGAGAAGTAAGGACAGTCCTAGCACATGCTCCTGACCTCGCTTAGATGACTGTTCCTTAGGACCCATCTTCTCCCCTAGAGAAGCAACTTCTTACCATTTTCCTCCCAGGGAATCGGGAAGAAAAGCAGGGAATTCTAGTTTTACCCGTCAGGCAGGTATTACGTAGCCCGACGGGGTAAAACTTCATTATTCCCCTGTTGCAAATACCACAGAACAGCAAACCACTACACCAGCAATTTTGAAATTAGGACAATCAAATTTTTGCCTTTTTAAAACATTTGCTGCATTTCATGTTCTAATACTGATGTAAACATTATCCCAATGGAAACCAAACCCAATTTATTACTTCCAGGCTATTTACCTTTTGTGATAGCAGATATATTTACAGGTATTATGCATTTAATAGCTATTGCCACCACAGATGAAATTGTACAAAATTATTCATGATACATAGCAATTTGCAAAATGATGCAGAGAGCAATATTACTAGTCTGAACAGGGTTTAATTGAAAATAAAAGTTACTGACAACCATAATTGCAGAATATAGATCACAGCGTGTATCCACATAATATAAAGGTGTCAGCTAGTAATTTAACTTTTATCATCCATTTAACAAAACTATTTCAGGGATGTGAAATATGCATTAGAGGGGGTTTTTAAATTATTTTTTTTTAATTCCTATTGTAGGGAATTAACTGACATTTTATGGTTCACAGCGAGGGATTTCCTCATTCCAGCCCTGTAGCACAGGGAAGGCAGAGCTACTGGTGTCCGCAGTTACTGTTCCCAGGTGGGAGGAGGATTCTGCCCTATAAGGATGCCATGGGAAAATAAAAATAAAAAATAAAAATCACAGTTTGGTTGAAAGCTTAAAGTATTTTTTGCCTTTTTTTTTTTTTTTTTAAGGTAAAATAAAAAGCTGGGAATGTTTAACCGCTTGACCTGCAGGATGAGGTGGTGTTAATGGCAGAGCTCTGCTCTTTCACCTCCTGCTCAGGTTTGAAGGAGTAGTGATCTGCAGAGACACTTAGGGTATCCCTTTACCTGGGGAGATTTGGATCGTGAGTTTAAAGGAGCTTTACATTTTCAGCCTTAGATTTTTTTCCTGATTTGTCAATAAAATTTCATATTTTTTTCGTGTAATAGCACTTTGGGGTCTGGCAGAACATGCTGCTGGGAAGGACTTCTACCTGACCTTGCCAATCTGATCACCTCAAGCATTAGAGCGAAGCAGACCCTGAAATATCTTGGTTAAGAGAGAACATCCCAGTCCTATTTCAGAGAACTCTAGGTCTACGCTGCATAAAAGCTGCTTCTTCCATCCGCTGGGAGAGAACAAAGAGGCAACAGAGTGACGAAGCCGAGTATCACCGAGTCCCAGATTTAGCCATATACATACCAGAATTTAAAGATCTTTTGCCCATAAGTCCAACAAAGGAGTCTGTTTTATGCCCTGAAAAAATATATTTTGGGGTGTTTAAATACATTTTCAATAGGCAGGCTTTTAAGATAACACGTTCTCACAAGGAAGGGAGACAGGGGCTCCAATACTGTTCATCTCGCACACGAGTTGTTCACACCACTCTCAGGCAGGGACATCGGTCTGTCTAATCGCTGCGGGCAGGTTAGATCAAGGCACAGGCCAGCTAGTGATCTCCTCATCCTCACACTGACTCAGATCGATTTTGTTGTTTGGGTTTTTTTTCATTTGTGGGTGTTTTTTTTTTTCCATTTTGATGGAAAAACAACCGCAAATAGCTGATTCTTATTTCTCTCCCGGTATAATTCCTATCGATTTGAGCAAATGCGCAGGAAGGCTGTACCTTGGCATAGCCTGCATCTCTGCCATGCATCTCTTCTACTTGTTGGTGGGGTGTTTTTTTTCTGTAATGGGGGGAAAAAAAATAATCTTCCTGGCAGGTCAGGCAGAGCCCTTACTGGAGAAGAAGCCAATGGGACTCTATGTCTGGACACGTCTGAGCGAGACAGTCTGGCTCTATTTTTGGAATATTTATGAGTTCAGATATTACCTTCCTGTCCCATTAGTACTCCTCGAGGCACTGGATGAGTAGAGGATAAATTACTCCTAGTTTTGGCCAACAGCACGTATTAGATATAGCGGTAGCTATACTTTCAGATAAGGACCAAAAAGGAGCCATTCTTCTTTATATGAGCCGACTTTGAGGCAAACTTAGAAATTTCTCTTTGGAAAGAATTTTGCTTGGCGAATTCATCTACAAATGGTCCTCAGAGCTCACAGGTATTAATTCAAAGCTGAAGCAGTTTCAGAAAGCTATAGTTTTTTACTTTAGGCAGCTGGTTGCTTGGCAGGAGCTTTGCATTGGACTCTTTAATTGGTCTTCCAATACATAATCCTAGTGATAAAATCCTGTGGCTCACAGAACAACGGGACAGTTATTGACCTCCATGGACAGAGGAGGTCTCACAGAATACAGGACCCTTTTTACTTATTATAAGGCTTCCAGCTCCCACCTAAGCATCTCCAGATGAATTCAGAGAATAAAGCTATTGCTGTGCGGAACAAGGTACTGCCGCACTGCTGGTACCATCTCCTGCTCAGTGTCACACATTAGCAAAGCAAGGAATGCTTATGAATGGGGCAAAATATACTCATTTTTACAGCAGGAGATCATCAATCAGCCCCTGCTGGGAGCAGGGGGTGCGATTCCCACCCAGACAAGGCTGAGAGCACAGATACAGTGTCTCGCATGCGATGACACGGGCTCTCCCGCGGAATCATTCTCAGGGATTTGGGACTTCACTGTTCTAATTTCCTAGATTTTGCCGTCTTAATTGCTCGTCTCCGAGCCTGGCAGTAAGCCTGCCTTGCCTAGGAGAAAGGCGTACAGAATGCCCCCCCTGGGAAATAAGAGAGAGCTGCAACATCCGCACATTAATGGGGATTGAAATCTCAAAGCTGGTGGCGGCTCAGATGAGGGACAGGCTCACGGCTGCCCCGGGGGGGGGTTTCAATCCTTTAACACAACATTCCTCCACCTCCGGCGCTGCCAGTCCTTAGCTGAACCCAGCCACCTTCTAACTAATCCCCTCAAACACACTATTCCCTGTTTGAATATCTCCTAATCATTACTGAAAATATTTGCATTTTTTTTAACTTACTTTTGTGAGAGATCTGGCCATATCCTGATTGGAAGAGGAGAAGGAAGAGGAAAAAAACAGGAAAAAAAGAGTTGATGAAAAAGGACTGGTAGGTACATATGATGCTACTGCAGTGCTCTGAAGAACCAAATACAGAAACTACCCCACGCGCGTTCCGCTTAAGAGAAATTAAGGTGATCATTTACACCTGCATTTCTCTTCCAAGAGACAACAAAAAACTTGTTGCCGCTAAACCCAAGCAATTCAGATGTTTAGCTCCAACGCCTTGGCTCAATTCTTGCACCAGTAAACACCTCTAAAGCACAGCAGGGATTGTATACACGACCCGTTTCCAGGCACGGGCACTTCGGCGGCACGTATGCCGAGCCGTGAGTTACCCTGGTGAGTTAGCCCGCTCTTTCCCCATCGGTGNGAGCAATAAAAGCTTTTTTTTTTTTTAGTTGAGGGAAGGAAGTTACTCTCCTTTGCTTTGGTGAATATAGCTTTCAAAAAACATCAGTTTAAACCAACTAGATGGGACAAAAAACCAACCAACCAACCAACCGAACAAAAAAAGCCCCAAACCCAAATAACCCACGCGGGAACTTTTGAGAAAGGTTTAACGCGTGAAACCTGAGCGACAGCCGCTGCGAAGTTTGGAGGGGCAGAGGGAGAAGAGGGATGAGAGGGATGAGGAGGGGTGAGAGGGGGTGAGGGGGGA